>VWYP01001532.1:0-34900 GCA_013400435.1 Pycnonotus jocosus | reverse complement strand
AAAAAAAAAAAAAAAGAAATATAGATTCCATACTGCTTTATTGTAAGACGGATATTTAAATAAACAATAATTCAAGGTACTGGTGCAATCTGAAGCATCTTTTTACACAACTCATGCCTAGAGAAAATAAAGAAGATGAAAGGAGTCATTCTTCCTTCCAGAAAAGCGACCAGAATCACAAAATCAGGGAACAAAGTCAAACAAACTTTTGTGGAAGGAGATACAATCAAATAAAATGCAATTGAAAAAAACAAGAGAATTTGGAAATGGCACAATTATAGCCAAAGGGACTGAGATGAAATGAGGGGCTGTGAAAAGCACCAACACTTGCCAAAATTCCTCCAATTGAAATCCTCAAATCAGGCAATAGCAGTCAGCAGAGAGGATTAAAAGTTCCATGAGAAATGATCACTGATCTAATTTCCTTTCCCTCCTCCCAGAGGCAGCAGTGATAGGCAGCTTGACTCTCCTGGACCTGGTGTAGAGAACAGGCACTTTGCTGCAGGCCTTTTCCTCAGCATCTTGCACATGTTGAGTCAAGACCTCTCCTGACTCTGTCTTGGCCAGCCCCACAGCTTCTCCACTTGAGCATTCTCAGACACCTTGAGCAAGCAAGTGTGAAGAAAAGGTTAAACAGTACCCTCTATTGCCTGACTTTACATTCCCTGCTTGAAGAACTAAAGCTAAGAGTGAGCAGGGACATGCTTGGCTGTAGTAAAAGTAGCAATAAAATGTGTAAGTTTTGCACCACAGTTCAAACCACAGTTCGGTTACCAAAATTCTATTCCTTGTAGACAGATCTGCCTAAGAAATCCTAGGCCAGAACTAATCATATTTCAATACATTACTTCTTTCACTTTTCAAAATGCAGAGTAGCTGGACACCAAAATCAGAAAGAGAGAGAAAAGAGAAAAGTCTTATGACCAGGTTGTCAGATTATGATTTCTGACATTCAGGTGGTATGAGTCTTTTTTTGCCCTCCTGGAATCTTTTGGCGAGACGCAAGAAAGAGACGGAGGCTTCAAGCTTCAGTTTCTCCAAGGTCTATCACTTTGTTTATTCTTTCTCTTATCTCACAGTTTGTTCTGTGCCCAGCGACATCTGTCTTGCACCTTGGCCATGGCAGGACTGCCCACCCCTATGGGAGGTCATTGTCTTAAATACAGATTATTATGAACATATTGTTTACCATTTCCTACCAATGTCCACCAAACAGGTCATCTCCACTTGGCCCAATCTTCCCAAGCCACATTGTGCCAACGTCACAGCGGAAAATGGAGGTGACGAACAAGAAGAAGAACCTTAGGGACCGCCCCAAAATCTACATCTTGTCTCCATCTACTTCTATCACAAAAACCTAAAACTACATATTTCTCACCCTGTGATAAGCTAAACTACTGTATTTCACACTCTTGAGATTTGTAATTCATCTCTGCCTTGTGCCATGGTCTGTGACTCCCACGGACAGAGGCAAAACCCCCCTGTTCACCCCCCCTGGACAGGTCCAGGGTATTTCAGTGCTCTTGGATAAAACTCAAACTTCCTTTGCTCAGTTCTCAGACTGTTTGGCCAGGGTTTCCTGAGTTCCCAGGGCAGCCAAAGAGATGCCCTGGGTTCCGACACCAGGTTCTACCTCTTGTTTCTCATACACAATCCTCTGAGGATCAAAGATGTTATACACAAGGGGCAGCGTGAAATGAATTCTGAGTTTATCTGCAAAGAGAGAAGTTTTTTTGTTCCATATAGGAACTTTGTCTCTTTTCCTGCTGAACACTCTGCTATACTCTTTTCTCTTGCTATGAACACACAAAAAATTGTTACTTATATGCAGCTTGTGCAATCACATAGCCAAATAGTTCAATTTAAAACAAAAAATTGTGACAAAAAGTGTTTATCCTTCTTATATTTAAAAATTATACTATTTTAATTTCATTTTATGCTTTGTCTCTGGCCCCTAACTCCTGTTAGGGGAGAGTGAACAGAGTGAATACTCCTGTTTTATAATTTTTATGTTCCTGTAAAGAATACTATTAGGACACAAAGAAGTTGGAAAGAAAAACATAAGTTTTAATGACATTTGATCATAAAAATAGACAAAAGTAAAAAAAAAAAATCTCCTGATAAGATATGTATACGAATACTTGTTATAGTTTGGGGAAAAATCTAATATAAATTTGTTGGAAAATAAAGATTTGTCATCAGTCCACAAATGAAGTTCCCATTAGAGCTTTAAAATATGCACATTTATGGTTAAAAGCCAGTAATATAATTTCATTGCAAGTGCAAATTACCTTATTTTGGAGCGGGAAAGTAAATTGGGATCTTATATATCCCAGCCATACCTGGCCAAGATGCAGATGTCTCAGAAGAGAGGTGACCAGTGGTTGAAGGATCAACCACATTATTGCAGTACCACTACTCATTCTCTGTTACACTTGTGCCATCTGTCCACTCACCCACAGGACTATTTTTCTAGGCAATCCTTTAGAAGTGCATTACATAATTGATGGAGATTGTGGAGTACTGGAGAAGGCATAAAGTAGCAGTCCCACTTCACATCACAGTATGCTATGTGCTGTGCGTTACTTGGACTACGTGAAGCAATTGTATGTGTATTTTAAAAATATGCATATCTTTCCCTTTTCTTCTTAATTCATAACTATCTCTCCAGCTACTGTTACCATGATTTGCCTTTAAACAGATTTTACAACCAAATAATGTTAAAGTGTGGCAATTAGTGCCTTTGAACAGACACGGTCTGATTTGCGAAACAGGATTTTAAGTAATAAGCCATCTGTTGCTCTCAATTTTAATTGTTGTGATAATTATGTATTTTTATTTGCGATCTTAATTTAGACCACAATTTATCAACAGGAAATAAAAGACACTATTTATTTTCATCAATTTACTGAGCTACTTTTAATATTTTGATCTGTTCTGGTACAGAAACAAAGACCAGTTCTTGATTAAATAAAAGCATATTTAAACTCTGAAATCTTGAGATAAACTTTATCAAAATTAAGACACATTCGACCTTTTTTTCAAGTCAATAAAAATATAAAAGTATTCAGCCACCTAACTTAAGGAGAATGACAGCATGAATCCTAATGCAATCTAAAACAGTCCCTGTCTGAAGTCAGAGTGAAGAAATAGATAGGTTTAAGCTTTTTCCAGATTTATATTCTCAATATTTCCCTTCATAAGCATAGTATACAGTCTTCACCAATTCAATTTTCAGTAAAACAAACATTTTCCATATAAAAATCAGGTGATAATGAAAATACTTTATTTTATAAATAAATTAAATATCTCCATAAGAATAACAGCAGATTATAAAAGATCATGTTCAAACAGATGACCAGATTCAAATAAAGAGAGTTGTTTGTGTTTTCTCAGCTGGATAATCTCAGCTAAAACGCACCTCATGCTTCTGCAAAACTCTGCAAATTATTTCTAGAGAGAAAGATTTTCCTGTTTGATCATGTGCAATACCTTAAGCCAATCAAAAAACCACGAAGCAACTTTCACATAAATTGCCAGATTTACCTTTCAAGATGAACTTTAGTTTCACCTTTACAAGTTCTAATTTACTCATGCTGAGAGGTATTTGAGACAAGCATAGGAAAACTCACTCTGTGGTAACCATTGGTAAACACTAAGTTTGAATGGCATCTCCACAGGCTCACGCTTAAAATACACCCTGAACAGCAGCATTGCAGGCAATGGGCTGTGGGGAGAGAAGAAATCAAGCCATGAGAGGAGTTGGATTGAGGTTATTTTTTCCCCTTCTGTTCTTTTTAACAAGGTTAAATTCAGCCAAAGCTCAAAAACAAAACAGAAGTGATTTATAAATATTTTCTGTGCAATTGAAAGTTTGGAACAACTTGAAATAATTGTTAACTTGTTTATCTGTTTGTTTTATTCATATTCAGAGACAATTTTTTTTTAAAGCATCATTTTGTTTATTTTAGCCTTGTAGAACTGAGGAGAAGTGAAGTGATATTTTGTTCCTCATTTGTTAAGTCCTTTCTACAGGATTAAAACTGTTGCAGAGGTGGAGTGTTGATGTTGAAGTATAGAGCAAAGCACACAAAATGCACGCCAGTCCCTGTCCTCAAGATTTAACTAAAATTTAATTACTATATAGTGTATATGCTTCTCTTTTAACATTGCTTTTAGCTACGTCTTTTAATTTGTCTCTTTGTCAGACAAGTACACAATCCAAGGGGAAAAAGGGATGGGGGAGGGAGAGGAGGGGGCAAGGGGAAGGAATCTTTTTATGCCTAATATCATTATTTTTTTAAAAGTACCAAACCCCAACAGCAGTCTATCCCCAATTTTTAAAAAAAAAAAAAAAAAAAGAAAAAAAAATACCAAAGCAAAGCAAGAACCTGAAAATCAAACCAAACAAAAAAATCAGCACTACAACCTGGCAGTGGAATACAATTATAAACTTGATCCAAACGAAGAGTTAAACGAGTATTAAAATCTTCACAATCACAACTTTACAACTCACGTCCTCACCATTTCTTTTATAGCAGTTTTTTTTAACACATGCACACTAATGTTCCCCACCTGGCAGGCTGACACATCCACTTTTTATACTACCCCTGAGCTCCAGACAAAAGAGACCAGGAGGCAGCAACTATAAATTTAGTATTGCAGTGACTGAAATCACAGTTGTGGGAAGCTGGTTCTTCGGCAAGGACTGAAACCACACATGGTAGAATTACCTTCGTGGTGCTTGTGAGAAATTTTGATGACAGAGGCCAGGGAAGTAATGAGAGAGAAACATCTTTATTTTAAGAAACACTTTTGCAATGATTTGATTTTAAAAAAAAGAGTCAATGTAGAATCTCATTGTTTTACAGTGTAACTCTTTAATAGAGACCAGATGCTCTGTACTTTATCCATATGATAAAAACTACAAAGTAAGCATTTCTTTTTTTTCTGGTTACAAATCTTAAACAGACATACTCAATCCTTTGGTTATACACCTCTGAGAAGAAAGAAGTGATTTTGGTAAAACAGTATAGGTAATGCAACCACTACAAGATTAAAAACAGTCCCTTAATTGCTATCCCACTTCCAACATCCTAGCACTCCACAGAGAGGAGCAGCCACTGCACTCCCAAAGCACCACGTGCCTGCTAAGTTCAACACCAGGAGGAATTTTTAATATTAGTGCTTGGCAGTATTAGAGAATAGAACATTCCCTGTTTTCCCCCAAAGACAGGCAGGACATTGGATTGGCATTCGTCTCCACAGGGCCTGTGGCAAATGTATAGGTGCCTAGCAATGTTTTCTCTACCAACAAATTAAGAGCCAGGTCCCTAGGGCAGAACCAATCAGCACCAGTTATGTTACTCATCTAGAAAGGGGTAGTTTAAAAAATTGCTACACAAAGCTGTCACTGCTTTAGCCATTTCTGCTGCATGCAAACATTACCTCCAGGAACTCTTTTGCTCCTAAGCCTCTCTTTAGTGTTTTAAGTTGATTTTTCTCTCATATGAAAGAATATTCAGTTCCAGGTCTGTATGCATGTAGAAAGTCTTGCCAAAGAAACGCTGAATCTTTTGATGGTCCTCAAAGCAAAACTGCTTCTCTTGGGAAAATGTTACATTGGTTGAAGCACTGGAAAAAGTCAAGAATATATTCACTTTGATGACAGATGAAATGTAAAAAATACTTCAGAATTATGAGGTGTTGCAAACAATGCAGCTTTCACTATACCAAGATAAAAAAACCCAACCAGCAGCAGTCACACACATATCAGATTTTATCTTTTTCCTTCTCACTTGACTTCTATGATAAACAGGTTATCTTTGACAAATTTTGCATTCTGGAGATGCTAAAAACACTAAAACTATCCAACTTCAGGGTCCATAAATTTATAATAATAATAATAATATGTAACTATATATCAAACTTTCCTTTATTAAGCACTTCTTTTTCTGGATAGATTTTTATGAGTGGCTGGGTGTTAAAATATTTATGTACTTATTTAGTGATAAAGTGGCTGTTGTGCTTATTAAATATATATTATTGTATATATAAAATTTATAAAGCAGAAGCATTTACTCATATTGAAAAAGTAGAAGCATAGAATGATAGAATCACAGAATCAGTTAGATGGAAAAGACTTCTAAGATAATTGAGTCTGACCATTAATCTAACACTGCCATCTTCACCACTAAACCATGTCTCCAAGTGTCCTCCACATAGTGTTTGAATGCCTGCAGGAATGGTGACTAAAACAGTTCCCTGAACAGCCTGTTGCAATGTCTGACAGCCCTTTCTATGAAGAAATTCTTCTTAATATCCACTCTAAACCTCTGACATGACTTAGGGCCATCTCCTCTCATCATATTTCTTGTTACTTGAGAGAAGAGACTGACCCTCACCTCACTACAACCTCCTTTCAGGTCATTGTAGGGAGTGGTATGTTCCTCCCAAACCGCCTTTTCTCCAAAGTAAACCCATCTTCCTCAGCTGCTCCTCACAGGACTTGTGCTCCAGCGTCTTCCCCAGCCCCTCAAAGTCTTTCTTGTGGTGAGGGGCCCAGAACTGGACATAGGACTTGAGGTGTGGCCACAGCAGTGCTGAGTACAGGGGGACAGTCACTGCCCTGGTCCTGCTGGCCACATCACTGCTGATACAGGCCAGGATGCCATCGGCCCTCTTGGCCACCTGGGCACGCTCCTGGCTCATATTCACTGGGGTTGACCATGGTCCTTTTCTCCTGGCCATCTTTCCAGCCACTGTGTCCCCAGCCTGTAGCACTGCCAGGGGTTGGTGTGACCAAGTTCTGGACCCAGAACATCACCTTATGGTACCTCATACCACTGGCCTCCCACCTTCCAACAGATCAACACTCTTCCCTCCTAATTTCATTTAGTCTGCAAATTTAACTTACTGATAGTGCACTCAGTTCCCTCATTCAGATCACTGATAAGCTATTAAACAGGACTGGCCCCAACACTGGGTCCTGTGGAACACTGTGAGTGACCAATTGCCAGCTGGATGTAACTCCATCCACAGCCCCTCTGCCCTTACAGCCTTCCAGCCAATTCTTTTACCCAGCAGAGAGCACATATATGCAAGACATGAGCAGCTGGTTTCCCCAGGAGAACAGGGAGGGAAATGACATTCATAATTTCATGCTAAAATTTTCAAATCACAACATAGCATGAAGAAAGCTCCATACTGTCAGCTAATTCAAAGCCACTGAAGAAAATCAATGCAGTTTAAAAGTTTTTGAAGGAGGTCATAAAAGATACCATTTTTGCATTGCTTTCTCAGTCTTGATTTCTTATACAGTTTCACAAGAATTAATAACACTGCTCAGAATTATCTGAAGCAGCACAGGCTTGGAAAATAGTAAGTACTACTAGTATTGGCAAGCATTGGAGAGTTAATGTTACTGCTGGATGGTTACCTGGGGAGCATCAATAGGTGAAGAGTTCTAAATAACTAAACAAATTGATTCAGTGAGATGAATTAAACCAAAAGTTCATCTCAGTGAGTTCATTTTTCTTTTCATTTTCTATTTGTTTTTTCTATGCATATACACAAAAAGCATTATTTTCTGCTTGAGATATTTTTCTTTTCCATTGCATCCAGGTAAGACCCACTGTGACTCTTCTGACACACTGAAGGGGTGAATGACAAGTTACCATGCCCTCTAGTGAGACTACTGCCTTCTCCAGCTGCTAGACTGATACCTCATCAGGAATCCTGAACCACACTGCAACAAGATTTTGTAGTCTGAATGTAGACTAGAGAAGAAATACAAATCCTTGGACAAAGCTTGCTCTACTGTAAGAAAAATGTCATAAGCTATCACATGAAATCACCCACAAAAGGCATGAGACAAAAAGGATATTAGGAAAAATATTTCACAAACTCCTCAGTGACAAGCAAAAAATGAAATGACAAGCAAATGTAATTTACAGACAAAACCAAAAATAATATGAAAAGTTTTTTATACATATCAGCTTTAACTTCTAGCAAGTATCTGACAAAGATCAAACTTGCTGACAACTAGCACCAGGAGTAGTCAACAACCAGGTTACAAAAGGTATAGATCGGCTAGAGATTCTCAATTGATTACAGAGTGCTGGTGAAATTCAGACTACAAGACTAATTGTCAGAAGAGCTAAACTCAGTTTTGCTTTTGAGAATTAGTAAGGAATTAGAGGGGTACATAAGATCACAAAAATTACTTGGGGTATCCTTAAAATGCAGTTAAAGTGGGTGGGAGCAAGAGAATTAGAAACCAGTTAAATATTGTTAGGGAAATACTGTCAAAAATTCTAAAAATAAGCTGTAAGCACAGAAAAAAGACTGATGGGCATCCTGAAAAACAAAATATGCTTAACTCATCTAATTTCTTTCTGCAAGAGAATTATTGGTTTTGGTATGGGGCAGATGTAGTAGGAGGAAGATATTTTGCCTTTATCCCGGTTTTTGTCACTTCTTTGACATAATATGTTCATACCACAAAATAAGGTAAAATAGTTGGAATGATAGTGTTCCCCAGGAAGAGTCATCACTAGTTCATTATCAAATGGGGAAAACAAAGCAAGGTTTTGCATGAGTCTGTCCCACTATTGGCACTGTTCAGCATGTTTTTAATGGTTAGGAAGGGAGAGTACAAGCGTTCAATCTGCAAGCTGAAAGCAGCAGAAAACACATCAGACAGCAGAATCAATTGGGATTTGAACCACACATTACACTGGGAGAAGGCACACAGAAAAAGATGCAGTTTGCTAAGGATGGAGGCAAAAATCGCATACCACACTCTGTGGGAACAAGGGAGATACAGTGAATCATGATGTGATCAAGAATCACGAACGTCAAGCTGCTAAAATACACATACACAATAGAAACCTCATTTTAAACTGTGAAATAACCCTCCTACTACCAAGCTGAAATCTTACAAGCAAAGATTTGCACACTTTCCAGTCTGATCACAGCAACTGAGGATAAAAATCAAGTGGTAGTAGGACAGTTGAGTGGTGAGAATGAGCAGTGATTCAGAATACAGAATGCTTTTCCTTAGAGAGTTCTTCAATAACAGGAAAAATTTTCAGTAGTAAGGAAAATTATGTATTGAAAGAGAATATGGAATTTTCATCACTGGTTATTTTCAGAAGGAAGTTGAATACATATAACAAATACAATTCATCCTGCCTTTCAGCAAAGTCTCTACTTCAAGTCTTGTTTTCTATAACAGACTGATATGATTTCTTTTACAAGGACAGGGAATTGATAGACAGAACTGCAGATGAACCTCATCTCTAGCTGGGCAAACTTTTAGTGTGTAAAATCAGTTCATTTACAGAGACACATTAGGCCATGAACATTTCCCTGCCAATAAGATTGAAAAGTGGTCTCATTTCCTCTCCCTAGGAGAAGAACAGAAGTTGCAAAAAGAGGTTACATACAGTTAAAATCCCTATATGCTAAACACCAGGTAAGCAGCTTCCAGTTATAAGAAGTTACAAACAAGTTACAAAGATTTAAAAATGAATCTACAAAGGTGTTACTAAGAAGTTTTACAAAGATAGAGCTTTATTGTAAATACAGTTTGCATTTCTGAGGTGAAATCTCCTGGTCATATGACTGAGTTACTGTATGGCTCTCCTCAGCAATACAATGGACATTAACTAGTGCTTGTGGGGCTCATCTTCTCTCAGAAATCAATAGCAGCAGACAATTTAGACTCAAATAACCTTTGTGATAGTTCTTTAATTTTTCTAATGATACCATGAAATTGTTCTTTAGATTTAGTAGACATTTGGTCTCGGTGCTTTGGAAAATAAAACCAAAAATTAATCACTTCTTGAGCCTCAGTCTGGAGACAATTTACTTTTCAGGTGCTATTTTCCTCAGTGTACTGTGAAGAAAAACACCCACATGTGAAGGGGATTTCTTTAAATAACTGCTTGCAAAATAACAGATAAAACGTTTCTGGTTCTTTTCTGTAGCTCTAGGTGACTCAGAAATATGGCAGAAATGTTATTGAAGCAGATGATTTTCTACTATGTATATTGCCTATAGAGTTAAAAACTTTTCTTTTAAAGTGCCTAGGTTGAGAAGATGATACATTGTTTCCTTGTCGAACAGCTTGAAGAACTAGACAATACCATTAGATATAGTATTGAAATGATGGATGGATGGATGGATGGATGGATGGATGGATGAACAATCCTCACCTGCTGTGTGTTGTTGGCTAAAGACATTTTAGTAAGACTTTCCTGCTTCCTATCAGTTCCAAAAAACTGTCTCCAAAATGTGGACTCATTTAATTTAAAAACCAGACCCCCAAACCAGAAAATTAAAAACCACAGTTGCAAATACAGGTAGAAAAATATACTGCATATTTCTTTGCTAGAAAATGTTTCTATATTACTTTAGTTCAGTGTCACCCCTGGAATATAAGGTATATTTTCTTTAACGACCTGATGACTACACTCGAAATATTTAGATCCTTTATTACAGTCCATTGCTACTACCAGCCTTATCGGTTTCTTTTCTGCTTCTACTCCTGTTCATTTCCTTTCCTAGATATGAGCAGTTAATGTTTCATGGTTTCTAATCACTCTTTGAATGCAATATATTTTATTGTCCTGGTTTCTTAACATTTGCTATAATTTTCTATCTCTTACAAAATTTATGCTGATATCTGAATGTCTTCACATGTGGGATAGCTCTTCTATTATGCTTCATCTCTTTTCAACACTTTCCAAGCTTTTCATATTGAATAGAATAGAGAATAAATGCTAACACTGGAATGAAAAAAATAATTTTATAAAAGCCACTAAATGAAATGACTCCTCTGTTACCTTTAACTATGCTATAGCCAAACCTGTTCTCAACATCTATAAAGAAATAGATACCAAAATCACTAAACTCACAACTCTCAGTTTTCAGTACTGCAAAACTTTATGATTACTTGGATCCTAACCATATGAAGTTAGACTATGGTTCACAGCTGTTCTGGTGAAGTTTCTCATAATAAGCCTCTATATTTTAATCAGTTAATGCATATCCATATAGGCATCACTTTCCTAATCATCTAGAAACTGCCCTCTGTAACAGGGTTGAGAAATCATTCACGTGGATCAATCTTCATAAGAGGACTTAGCACCAATTTTGTACCTGGCAGGATGAGAAAGTTTGGAAAAATGGACAAAAGAGCTTATACAACTAGTAAGGTTCATAGGGACAATTTGTCTCTTGTTACATTCCTTTGCTACTTTAAAGCTTACATTAGGGTACTGGTAATTATCTGAGACTCAAATAGATTAAAAGACAAAACGTTTTAGAGACAGATATTCAAATATTGTAACAAGTTTGGAAGGGGAATCCTGGACTTACCACCTTTTATTGCAGCCCCAGAAACTTGTTTTTAGAATAGTCGAGACCCAACAGTCTACCAGAAGACCATATTTGTGATTTCAGTTATCATTCCACAACGATAATAGGTACCTCTTTTATCACTAATCAATGCAGGTCTCTGTCCCAATTATAACTTAAGATCATCAAATCTGGAAGGGATACAGAAACTAAAGGAGGCATAGACTTTAATATTTCCAGCAGAGAGACATTTGGTCATTTTTAACAGAAAAGTAGGGCATTATTCAAAGTATGATTCAAAAATAGACTGAAGGCATGAGTCAACCTCTCTTTTGTCTACTCTTCTGTGTCATTACCACTGTAATGTTACCTTTGGTGAGGACTGAGTGGTCTGCTGGGTTGCAGCCTAGTAATAGAATTATTCACATACTTCATTAACCCACAAATCTATAACAGATCTTTTGCTATCATTACACATATAATGAAAACTTGCCTTCTAACTAATGTCATTCTCTTATTCAAACTGTGGTTGTGTTTGTATAGTAGCAATATTTCACAGTTTAATAAATCATTTTCTCTGCTATCCTTTAGTTACCTAAGGGCTGCAGTATGTATTACAAAGTAGCAGCCAGTAATACATTTTATTAAAAACTGAGTTGAGTACATTAGAACAACCAAAACAGTTTTTCACTCTGCAGAAATAATAGCAGCTCCAATTTATCCTGACTTAAGAACAACATATCAATAAAGTGCAAGGTCCCTTCCTTCACAATACAAAATCTGTGTGTTAAGATTTTGAAAAGACCAGAGTCCCTCAAATATTTGAGTTTAATCAGTGTACTTCTCTCATGTTGTATTTGCCTCAAAGCTAGATATCTAATACAGTATTTTCAGGAATTCTTAGGCATGTCTCTCTAGAGGAAGATTCATCCCACATTAAAATAAATGTTGACAAATTGCTCTCCTGTATCTTTTTAGAAGAAGAACCACAAAACTATTTCAGTTGAAAGGGACATCTTGAGAATATTGAGTCCACCCTCCCAGCTTAAGCAGGGTCAGCTGGAGCAGGTTACCCAGGATAACTTGAGAGCAGCATGTCTTACCTACACATTTGTTACATCATGTCCAGCAGCATCTTAGAAGATGTGGCACTTGAGCAGCTGCATATCAGCTTCACATCAGATGCCTCTACAATCCCAAATTGAAGTATACCCTATAGCCCTAAGACCTGGGCTGCTCAGAGTATATTATTGCACTCCTATATATTTCCAAGCCTTAAACACTATACAGCTAGAGATCCACTTTTCACTTTCTGTGCTTTGATCAGTTTGCCAACATATAGTTTGGCTAGATGTTTAATACTTTGCAAGCATCAGAAAACTGATGTGCTGGACCTCAGAAGAATTTTCTAGATCAAAGATATAATCAGATTTGAAACAGAGAGTAAACTACTTCAAGTGATGGTGCCAGGTGGCTATGGTTGCAATACAAGAGATCTATAGATCTGTACTCAGTGGCCCAAGCATTCTCTTCAATCCAGCACTCCTCTTGTAATCCCATGCAAAACTGAACAGATCTGGTGGAAAAAATGAAAAGACAAGAAGTTCTCCCCTTCTAAAACAAGCTAAACTCTTATGGTTCTGGAAGGCTGGCTTTGAACATGTCAGACTAAGGAATGTATGAAGGCTAAGATAGGAAAGAATGTAAAATCCACAGCAATGTATAATTGATAGGATGCACACACATCACCTGCTCTGTAAACGGATTGGGTGCACAAGCCCTGCAGAAGGGCCTTCCTTGAAAAATACAAGTTAACTCCCTTCATCTCCAAGCTGGAGGCTCAAAAAATTATGCAATGCATGTTGCATCCTTCCTACTATTTAGCATGTTAGACATCATCCAGTTCAGCATTCTGACTGTTATGATCCACATCCTAACTGACCCCCATAATCACTCACTGCCTAAAAATTCCAGCCACCTACCACAGAGCTACAGAGTCCAATTTCCAAACAATGCACAACAAAGTTCACTAACAAGACTCAGAATTTTTGAGACTTGTCTCAACCTGTTGCCCATTGTGCTGACTTCACTTTCCCCAGAAAAATGAGAATTTCTAGTGGGAACATGGACATAACCCTCATCAGTGAAGTGATCTATCTTCAGTTAGAAGAATTCACAGATCACTCTAGTATTCCTTTTAGTCCTGCATAACCTGCAGTATACTTGTACTTATTTGAGTGAAAATAAATTTTGGCTTTGTACAATTAATCAGCAAATATTTATTGAAAAAGAAGTTCTATACACTAATTCTGAGTATTGTCTTTGACACTTAATGTGTCGGAACTCAGGGCATCTCTTTGGCTGCCCTGGAAGCTCAGGAGACCCTGACCAGACAGTCTGGGAACTGAGCAAAGGAANTTTGATGTGGATGGTGGACATTGGTAAGAAATGGTAAACAATATGTTCGTAATAATCTGTATAAAAGGTGTCCTCCTCTCGGGGGACGGGCAGATTGTACCATGGCGGGTGTTCTAGACAGACCTCGCTGGGCACAGAGAGAACTATGAGATAAGGAATAATAAACAAAGTGATTGACCTTGGAGAAACTGAAGTCTGAAGCCTCTGTCTCTTTCTTGCGTCTGCCCCGAAACATCCAGGAGGGCAAAAAAGACTCTAAACCACCAGAATATTGGAATCATAAATCCGATATTAATGTAAATAACAGAAACCCATTTGGCAAACATATTTACACCGTACTTTTGTTTACATATTGCCTCTCCTCATTCCAAACCAGGACCCATAAAGCTGAATCAGGACAGGCCATTGATTTCCCTGTGTTTAACTCTCTGCATGTTTGTTTCTACACAATAAAAGCATAAATCACACCCTCTTCAAAACAAAAGAGGGTTTTTTTACATAGAGGTGTATTATTGCATACATCATGTACCAGCGATACTGGTACATTTGTTACTTTCACCATTTATGTGGATGACATTTATACAAAATGGAAAATTGTATTGAAAAAGTTAGACCTCTGTCTTCATTCTATCCTCAGGTCATAGTATCTCAGAAACAAACAAACAAACATCCAAAAAAACCCACCAGCAAATATCATTCTCTTTCACAGTACGTATTTTCTATATTATCTTCTTTAGGTCAATACTATATTCTCATTTGTAGCAAGGGAATTAGGGGAAAATAGATTGTTAAGGGTCTGATAAAATATTTAATGGGAATATGCCCACCTCTAATTCCCTGGACAGAGCTCAAGAGACTGTGAACTCCTCAGAGAGCTCAGTACATCAGGAACAAGATCAATATTAATTAGACTAAGATATATAAACTTCTTCCAAAGTGTAAGACATGATAAGGAATTCAATGCATAATTTTAAGAGACTTGTATAGATAGCTTGAGTCTGGGGAATTGAGTCTACTTTTGTTAGTGTTTCCATTAGTTACAGAAACATTTATTCTGAGGTACAGCAACATCAGGTAGTAACTAAAATGCACAATAAGAAATTAAGAAACACTTCCATCATGTGGCCATTAAATCCAAGTAGTTTTTCTTCTGTTGGTGATTACACTAAGTATCTATTCACTGCAAAGAAATAGATTTTCTGCTCATGCAAAAAATAATGGGGTATCACTGCAGTTACTGCAAAGATTTTTCGCTCAGAAAAAAATATATTTTTGTAGAGGGACATTATGCTTAATAAGAAAATACTCAGAAACTCAGAAGATGAACTACACAGTAGAGGTAACTAGTAAAACAGTTAAAGGTCAAAAGAAATAAAAATAATTTTAAAAATAAATCCTAAATGCATATTTAATATCATAGATAAGTTAATGCCAACTTATTGACATAAAATTCAAAATATTATGCTACAGAAAGTCCTCAGCCATGATCAAAAAAATAAAACTATAGGTGATAGACTAGAAAAGTCACTCATCTTGCACAAAGTTTTGAAGTAAAACAGAAAAACTGAGAAGAAAATCTGTTTGCATACAGTTGAGAGAATTGACACAAGGTGACCTGACAGATGCAGGACCATTTCTGTAGATATTTCATTAGCTATATACAGTTTTGCTGTATTATTCTGGGATTCATGCACTCCTGAGTCAACACAGGCATGTACATAGAGCCACCAGTCTGTGTTGTGCTGACTCTGAATAATTGCTACATTGATCCCATACCACAAAACAACAGAAAAAAAATACAGTATCTGATGACCTCCTTGTAACAATCTATCTTGCCTTCTTAAGCTTGTGTGTTAACATAATGTTTCAGAGGGTAGTGCTCTTCCCAGGAACAGTGTCTAAAAAACATAGAACCACGGCTTTTGGCAGCAAAAAGCAAATTAGATTGAGAGGCAGACAATGGAGGGAGCAATACTGAAACTGATTTTAAAAACTTCTGCCTGAATTCACCATCTTTCAGCACCAAAAAAGAGCCATCATCTCAGCTGATATATATAATGAACTGGGTAAGTATGTTTTCACTTGTGGTTTTTGACATTACTTCAGTTGCAGGAAGATAAAAAATTTTATTCACAGTTTGAAAAATTGTGTCAGAGGCAAATAGTTGGAGTATAACTTAATATATCCCTAATGAAGTCACAACTTCAAATTCAAACATTTAAGCTGCAATTCTGTCAGTGGATCCATTGTTAGTAGCACTGATAGTAGAATTTATAAGAGCACTGCAGAGCACCTCTGTGGTATACATAAATAGAGATTCAAAATGGATATATAATTCATGTGATGGATTTAACACTGTTGACTCCTCTTCAGAGCCACATTACTGGTTTGGGGTTCTCAGATCATTTTTTGAAGTGCCTTGAGAAAAAGACGGCCTTCATTTTTTTTTTTTTTTTATTTAGTATGGTGCAGAGCATAAGTATCAATTATCAAAAGAAACTCATTTATTTTCACTTTAAACTCCTCATACATTCTTTGTATAGGGAAATACTGACTAAAATAAACTATAGAATTACTGAAATTTTTACCTGATATCCTACCCATGTATTTATTTAGTGATTTGGTGAAAACTTAGAAAGTCAATTTAATTAGCATTTCTACATAATAAAATATTAAATGTAGTAAATATATACCTTGAATTTATTTGTTTTTACACAAATAAGAAAAACCTGAGATTATTTTGAAAATGTTTTTATTAATTAATAAATCTATGGGGTTTTTCCTCCATGAGAATTATCAGTTCACTAACTTTCACTGCTGCTGTAATCTAATATCCAAGAGTTTATGTTTATCATTACCAAAACTGACAAGTGAAAATAACTTTATCTGGAAAACTTCTGGTAAGCTTTCTGATGGTGACTTCTGAGGGAGAAGGCCAAAGACTTGGACAGGAAAATTGTCTTTAAATTAGAGTTGAAATATCACAGTGTCTTCATTACCTAGCAGTTACAATCCTATTCCAAAACAGATTGCTAAACAGATAACCAGAGAACTTCTTAATTAAAATCTTATTGATGTGCTGTATCTACAGAGATAATTAACTACAACAACAAGTTTTGCATACAAAAACATATTTGTCTTGCCAAAGGAATAATTGAGAAAAATTACTTGGTGGTTAAGACTTGATGCAGATTTTTTTTGTCAATTTGCTTCTATTATCTGCATAAAATACTAAAGAGCTTCAATGACTGCAGATTTTTTTTTTAACTGACCAAGAAACAAAATACAGAAGAGTAAAATAAATGTGCCCCTCTCAATAAATTAACTCAAGGAAGGTAAGTTCAGTTGAACTGTGAAATGGTCTGTATAAATGACATTTTATGTGCTATCCACATTTATCAGCAGAAGCTGTAATATGTTTCCCTATTTTAAGCAACCAATGAACTACTAAATGTACTTTTCTATTTTTAGCACAAGTTTCTCAAAAACTCTGTGCAGACCTACCCTTGCTGGAATGTACATAAACCTCACAAGAGAGCTGCTCACTCTTTTTAACCTTTGTGTACTGGCAATATTTGTGCCCTCGTGTCAGATTTTATTTTTGCTGCCAGAAAGCAAAATAAAAGGCAAAAGGATATATTGTAAAATTCATCCATCTTTCAATGGTTATTTTTAAAAATTAGTTCCAGAAAATACAATATCAGGAAGTACTGAAAACACATTCAGTTCACAGATTATTCAGGATTTAGTAGGAAACAAAGACCAGCAGGAGGCAGAATTTTTTACTGGCTGCTAAAGGCATGAGTATCTTACATTAATTAACACCAAGATGCAGCACATGAGAATACCTTAATAGTATTATGACTGTGTTTGACTCTGATGGTCCTACTCTCAGTTTAGATACTGAGAAATACTTTCAAACAACTGTACTATTATATCAAAGGTCCAGAAAACAAACATACAGACTGGAAGAAAAGATGATTTTTCTATTTTAAATAGGTAAGGATGAAGTGGATTCTACAAAATGTAGTTTATAAAATACTGACATGACTCAATATTGTGAAAATTTATTTGGATCTGTAGATAACCTTATTGAATTTTACTGGACTGTTTCAAACATAGTCAAGGAGAAATCAAACATTTCTTTCTTCATATAAGCACTCACTGAGTCTTCAGGGATTGTGATTATTTTTAACAAGTTAATAATTATGCTGTGTTAAAAAATAAATACACATATATAAAAATAAAAATAAAGCATTTATTGGTGCAAGGCAACTCACTCATTTAAATTTATAGCTAGTAATTTCATTACCAAATAATTTTCAAGGCTTTAAAGATAAAAGTCTTACCTGAGAGCTGATACTGAAGCAAGCAATATTTCTTCTGAGAAATTTTTCTGTCCAGTACTGTATTCTGGAAGTCCATTATATCCAAAATAAACAAGCATACAATATGATAGATAAGATGTATAGCCAGAGGAACCTTTTTCTGCAGATTTTGTTTTGCCTGTGGCTTTAGTCTTTACAAATAAAACACTATGTATTGTATTATCTATTTGAATACTCCAAGAGCAACAAAATTGCAGTTTCCCATTCCTGATAAGGGTGACAAAGTTGTTATATGAAAAACTTAAACATCATTGGAGCAGCAGTTGACAATCAGAAGCAAACACTTGAAAATGGATTCTCCAAGTTTTTGAAGTAAACAGTCATACAGCCTATTCCATACCTAAATGTTCAAATATAGTTAGAAATCTTCAACAGAAGCAACTGAGAACAGGCATACCACCTAAACACTTTATTTTGTAATTATTAGAACTGTCACATGGATGGAAAAAAAAAGACAAAGGATAAACAGAATATTCTACCTCAGTGCCACCAAAAGAAGTCATAAAAAACCAAAAAAAGATTTTATTCTCTTATACCTTAAAATAAAGTAAACATTTACTTCATAATAAAACATACTTCATCAATAAAACAACCATATTTCAAAATTAAGACCATTTTAATGTTCTTGAAAAATACTTGGGTATGCATAAGTCATCTGGGATCTGGGGGTGAGCAAAACACAAACACTACTATATGGAAAGGAAAACATGAGGTGGTCTGAGAAAATCAGGCAAAACCAGGCAAGTATCTGAGGAAAAACCCACTACATGCCAAGCACAACAAAGGAGATAATACCAGCATAGTAAAAGCTGCAGACCAACAAAATTATTCATACAAATTTTCACTGGACAGAAATATCAAGAGGCTCCATTTAAAACCTTCTCAAATATAAAAGATCAGAAGATGACTGGAGAAAATTACACATGGTCAAGTTAATATTTTCACAACCTCCAATTATAAACTTTCACAATGGTAGTTTTAAATGCTCTACAAAGGAAATTATTGTAGAACGAGCATAGAAAGTATGCAGTCTGCTTAACATTCATACTGCATAAGTACAAACATTCAGATTGCACTTCTCCCACAGCACACCTGATCCTGAACTGATTTAAATGGAGAGTGAAAATCACAGAGGTGTCTGAGACCATTAAACAGATGCTAAGATGTAATAGCTCTTGTAAGTACAGAGATTTATTTCATGGGGCACAATAATCCTTGGTATTGCAGGAAACATAGTACACTCATCCTACTCTTGCTAACTTTTGGAGACCCAACCAGATTGCAAAGTTAATGTACCTAAAGATTTTGCCTAGACAGAGTAAGAGCAAATAGGACTTGAAAAAGTTGGAGAATTTATCAGGGAAAGAGAAAGAAAAAAAAGTTAGGAATCTTTGTGTACTTTCATACACGTCTTTCTCCAAGATTCAAGCCAAACACTTATTAGATACCTGTACCTGAAGATACAATAGGGAAATAAACCGTTTCCAGTTTTTCAGATCTGATGGAATTTGGCTGGCTTATCTTGGTGAAGAAAAGTGGTTATTGACAACTCTATCTATCCCTGGTTGGGTGGTGATATTGTTTACATTTCTTCAAATCCTTCCAAAACAATGTGGATATGCCATGTAGTGTCCACCATGGTATTACAGAAGCATTAAAGGTACGCACTCTTGTTTCTAATCATGTTTCTGTGTGGTGACTTTATTCCAGAGGCTATGATCCAGAGACCTTCTCAAAATAGGTATTTTTTTAACTTATAGTACTCCTGACTAAATACATTACAGGAAGAACAGAATTTAGAATCATTGTTCTCACTAGAGTGGAGAAGTGTGGAAATATGTTGAAAGAGATTCAGAAATTTGAGAAGGAAATTTTGAAAAAAACACAGCATTCAAGGATTTTGAGATAAATTTGAGGAGGGATAAGTGTAGTCACTTTGTAGTCAAATGGATTTGCTAAAAAATGCTGTTGGGAAATAGCAAATGGAACAGTGGATGATACTAAAATTTCAAAATAAAATATGTCAGAGGGCAAGGGAGGTAAGAGAAAGAGACAACAAGCAGAAAGAAAATAGGAAATGTCCAGTTATCCTCAAGTTGTTGGGATATTTTACTTAGTAAGTTATTTGAGGAAATATTGAAGGGCAACTGGCAGAGAAGGAAACTATTCCACTCAGTGTTTAAATGCTAAATTTAGTTAATTTTTTTCAGGTCTATTATAGATAACTCTAAGTACACCATCTGTAAGTCGATGTGCTGATTCAAGTACCTATGTACATGTGCATATATATTTATATATATTATACACACAACCCAACTGATATTATTATTCAGAGCAAGTCAAACAAGCCCATCACATCAAAATAACTAAAGGTTAATAAGCTGGGCACAGAACATATGCATAACCCAGAAAGAATGAATTTATGAAGTACACACTGCATGATGCTCACACACATTTTGTCTGAGAAAACCTTGAGTAAGTTTGATGATCCGTGACAAAACTGATGCTTTAGAAAACTCTGAAACCTCAGAAATTCTTTCTTCTATGCTGTTATGATTTAGGAGCTTTCTTCACATCTATATTTCTTGTGGTGCCAAAGTCTTAAAACCTATGGATCCAGGATAAACTTCCTATAAACTCAGTGAATATCATCTAGTAAAAGTTATCTGGACATGCATTATCTAACCTACCTGGATACTTTGCTAGTATTTGACCATTGCCAGATACTTGAAGAATAGATCAAGCCCTCCACATATATTAACAGGGGTGGGGTTTTTTTCGTTTACATACAAAGCTGGGTAAAAAAGCGAGTGATTTCCTCCATCTTTTTTTTTCCCAGGTTAGTGAAGTTCTTTACATAGATTTCCCTGACTGGTGAGTTTATTTAAAAGATATACAAAACAAAGTTCCCATTGTACTGTTCTGTCAGAAAAAGTAAAAAGAATGCAACTGTTAAAAAATGTGGAAAAGCATTTTGCAACTACATATTAAAAATCAGACACCAGGCTCAAGCAAGTTTTTACCAGGATCCAGCATGTTATACCGGTTTTAGTTTCTATAAGTTGAACCACAATCACAGCATACTTTGTGGCATTCAGCAAGGCATAGGCCATATTTAAGGGTTTTGTCCATATCTTAAGAGAAGGAATTAATATGGCTTGAAAAGCTGGCCAAATGTGAAAGACTAACCATATTCAAAAATTACATGTACCTTGCATATATGCAAATATATATTCCCTTACAAAAAATTATAACATAGTTAAGTACACCAAAACTATGCAAGATTAGTCTTTACAGGCAATGGAAAGAGTACATTGGGTGAAAATGTAGACAGATTATGTTGTAAAAAGGGACATTTTGTAAAACTATTTGCATATGGAAAAACTCTAATTTGGGTCAAAAGAAAAAGATTGGTATTTTTCATATCTTTCATCTTAAGCAACACAGCCTCCTTGGTTTACTTAATTTTGTTAAAAGAACTAAAGATTAATTTCTCCTAAAAATTTGTGTGACTGATTTGCCTTCTTGCTTCACAGAGAGCTGCTGAGTGCCTGGCAGCAATTTGTGGGTAATAGACTAGAGATGGCCATTTCAGTAAATGATTTCCTTAACGACCCTTTGCTTCACAATTTGACTAATACTACTGCTTTCTTTTTCCAGTTTCTGCACTATTTTTTGTATAACCTGCCATAAGTCAGGAATCCCCTAGCCTTGCAAAGCATGGTGCACTCCCTGGAAATTGATAAATAGAAGTAGTGTTTGTGTTGTGAAATTACTTTCAGAAAAAAGAGACTCAGTAAAGCAAAGACTCCCAATACACACTGAAAATATGGAAATCTGCTCTCAAGAAAGGTTTTTATACCAAATATTCACTTTATTCTACCATTGGATTTCCCTTGAAAGTACCTGAAAATAGTAAGTATAAAAAACTTGTTTTATTTTGGGACTAGGAGGGCAGAGAAGCTATGAATTTGTAGATTTGTTAATGTAATAAGCATTGGAATTTGTTCACACACATACAAGATTGATGTATAAAGTGAGTCTTTGAGAGAGAAAAAAAAAAGGAAGAACATAATAGTAATTTTGTTCATAGAATTTAGACTGTTTTTCTGTCATTGTCTGGAAAGACAATGAACAGTCAAAAAAACAACTCACTGACTAATGCTTCCAGTTAACTTTTTAAATAAAAATCAGTTCAGATAACAATGTTCTTTCTTTTCTGTAGCCCACCTTAAGTTGATTTCATATGCTTGAATTAATAATTTTCTCTCATGGTTTTATTTGAATTATTGTTCCTCACATTAAATTTCTTTTTTGAACTCTGTGCTTTTAGAAAATATTTATTCTATGAATAAGGAAAAAACCACATTGAAAAGTTATTATGATATATAAGCTATATATCTACAGTCTGTATTTGGTTCACAGTTTTAACATTCATTTTTAATTCTGTCTGTTAGGAATTTTGTGGAGATCTAAGAGAGAGAATCAAGTAAGCAGAGTGCTAGACATAATAACACATGGTTTGTTTAAGCTTGTGTGATCTCCAGTGCTCAGTGTCCCCCTAGACCCAAGCAGGAACACTGACTGGATCAGAAACAGCACTTACAACAAAAACCTTTCCAAGCCATTTTTCTGTTGTTCCACTGGTACTTCTCGGTGTTATAGCACACTCCTCATTCCAAGCATCAATAATGTTTAGAGACTCACTCAGCATCTCACCCCAAGAAATCTTCAGCTGGAAAAAAAGTTTATAGTTTCTTTATGAACTTTTCATTTCTCATACTTTATTAATAATTGATAAACCTCAAGATTTCACTCTAGTTGCAGTACATTTCTCTTTTTAGTCCTTGCAGAATTTTAATCTGAGATTTCTGACTGCTACATTGCAACAGGACTTATACCTCTCTTGGATTTAAAGTAGCCAACATTTTAGCTGAACTTGTATTCATATTGTTGATAATTATTACATTATTTATGGGCTTCAATTTTCAATTTCCTATAAAAAACCTATATGCTGAACATTGGTGAGGATGACCACTTTATGAATTCAATATCCTGTGAGGCAAACTTTGCACAAAAGGAGTTAAGAGATGCGCTCAATTTTACAGACCAGAATTATCCACGGGTTCAATAATTTAATCCTTTAATTGAAATAATTTATATCAGCATTAAACACTTTTTGGGTTTAATTCTAGTTTTTGCTTATGTTTCCATGCATTTCAAGATAAACAAGCAGGAGAAAAACATACAAGAAATGGTAATTCACCAAGCAAACAATACATTTTTCCCATGCCAGAGAGAATAGGGAGTTACACATAGCAACAAAGATATCAAAGTAGTCATTCATATGACTTTAAATATCAAAGAGCACTTCGTTTTTTTCATGGAAAAGAAGTCTGTTTTCTTCCCAGAGCTTGGTAGCTAGCAACTTCTGCTGAGCAGTACAAAGTTCAAGTTGAGCCAGTCAGCGTCAATGCACCATCCACTGCCTCTGCCACGGACTCACATCTCCCAGAGTGCCAGTGCACAAGAAACTTTCCTCAGGGGCACCTTATATTTTGATGGAAGACAAGACAGGGGTAGCTTCATGATATGCCTGTGATCTATAGAAAAATAAACTAGCTGATCTTTTTAATATCTAATTCTACTTTGTTATTAACACTGTGCATATGCTAGGGGGAAGGGAAGGAGGTGCAGAGAGTGGATATGCCCTTTAAACCTACCTGACAGCTTCAGCCTGGCTGTGACAACAAATAGAAAAGAACAGAAAATAAAACACCTAAATAAAGTCAGAATAGCTTCAGGTTCCTAGAACTTAATGAAATTCCCTTCTGAATCCTGAGCTTATTGCCTTCAACAAACTAACAGAGAAGAGTCTAAAAGGGATTTGAAAGATTTCATTAGCTCACAAAAGGGCAGAGATAAATTTACAGAAAAGTTTCTCCTTAGAGGGGAAAAAAACCCATTGGTTGTGTAAATGGTTTGAAGAGAAGTGACAAGTGACAGGCAACACCATTCTGGGGAGGAATCAAGGGAAAAAGTGGTGGGTGAGAGATAGATCAAGGAAGGAAATATAAATAAGGAACCCAGGATCCTGACATTTGTTCCTGAGATTCCAAAACAATATCTGATTTCCTGAAAGGCTCCTTAAGGAGATCTTTACTCAGACAAAAACTTGTCTTAATCATTAAACAGACTGAGATCCAATCAGTCTAAATTCCTGACCAAATGAAAAGGCAGCTGCAAATGGGGAATATCTTTATATCTGCAGATTTTCAAGCACTCTCACATGATATTTTCATAGGCAGAGGATAAAAACTGCATGAATCTAGTTTCAAACAGGCAGCCATCTCTTTAATCCTTATGTATTCAGTTATCTGAGAGTTATTGGTGAGAATGGATTTGATCAATTTTTGGTCCAACACCACTAAATATTGTATTAATATTTGGATAACAAATTTCATATTTAGATTTTATAACCTGTTAATTTGAAAAATTAACCTGTATTCCAAGTACTTTTGAAGTGCAAAATTAGAAATGAAAAATTATGTTGATGAATCAGAGAAAGAGCTCTAGAAGATTCAATAGAATCCTCTCCTTTGTAGTTGTCACAAGACAATAAATGCAAGATATGCAAATACGGGGAAAATTCATATACAAAGTATCTTCTTGGTGGCTGGAGAGCTCTACCTCATCAGAAGGATCCCACCTCTCATTTCTCATATAGTCCTTAGCAATGAGGTGGTAAGAGTGAGGTTGTAAGGCAACATATAGAAATTAATACTGAAAACCAAGGAAACAGCAATTTTTAAAGCACCATCTGTTAAATATAAACAAGAGTTGGCTCAGAGTATCTTCTCCAGCCATTCATGTTTCTCTCTACATTCACATACCACTCTTATGTGATTTATTTGCTCATCACCCTTAAGGCACCTTCTGATTTGTGTAGGGACACCATGTTTCAGAATTACTGTTCCTTTGCACAAGGTGGAAAGGCTTGACAAAATGTTAGTGCTTACACAAGTGGGACATTAGATGTATAATCCAATTTTGCAAAGGTCTAACGAAAATATCAGAAATACAAAAAATATAAAAACTAAAACCAGCCCCTCAAACATTCTGGGTGGATATATGTTGAAATTGCTACTAAAATTGAGCTCCATGGTTATAAAGGATGGTTTGCAGTAAATAATCAGAAACCTGTTGTTTCCTGGCCTATTGCTCTCAATTCAAAAGAAAATTTGTTCTGTTCAGTTTTGATTTTCCTCTGAAACTCTGCAAAATTTTATATTTTTTGACAATAAATTTCATCAAGATCCAATAATATATTTGTGATAACTCAAAATCTGAATTCACCCCAAACTTGGAAACATCCCATGCAATCTAATTTTAAAAAGAAACTCCTAAAAGAAGATCTGTTAAATATTATATAAGCCAAACAATAGTCTTATTCATGTAGCTTAAACCTGGAATCCCATTCACCCTAACAACTTTGACAGAGTATCTTTTATCAATTCCTTGTAACAGGTGAGTACAGTAAAACAAATTTCCTGCTAGAAGGTTAGAAGATTGGAGCAACTGATGGGGTATATCATAAAATATGGTGACTTCCTAGGGTTCCCTGTTTTATATTCATTTAGGAGTAATATTGTGTGAGTAAGTGAGCATGAATCAATTTGTCTGATGAATAAAATACCTTTAGAAAAAAATATTTTAGATCTTTGGCAGGGGAAAAAGGAAGCATCTTTTGAAATTACACTACTGGCTGCCCATGTGAATGAGGGAGTTGGAAGCATTACAGGGACTTACAGAAGATAACACTGTTTACAATAGGAGAACTTCTCCCTTTAACAACCTGAATCCTTTTCTCTATGGTGTGTTTTCCTGTCACCCACATATACCAAAACCAGGTCAGTTAAATTTAATTTAATTTTTAATTAAGTCATATGTTAAACACGTATCACTGGAATATTGAACAGCAAGAGTGTCATGAAGTGCCATGAGCACAGCCACACTGATGTTAAGCAGTGGGAAAACTAAAACAATATATTTGAAATGAGGAAAGATATTCAGAGATATAGAAGGGTATCTGGCTAAGCAGCTTTCTCTTCACTGTCTCCAGCCACCCTTTCCTTTTTTGTTAAGATGCTGAATTATAACTACAACTACTACATCCTGAGGAACTCAAAGGGATAAGAAAAGTCAATCTGCAATGAATTTAAAGCAGATAAATTGTGTGTACTTACATTTCACTTAGGAGAACAAAAAATGCTGCATAAGTTTGGAAGCCCTGAGCTTCAAAGATCATACTTTTCTACCCCATCATTTTAATGGTAAAAGTAGCTAACAAATTAGAGTAAAGGAAATATAAATTATTATATACTCCAGTATTTTCTACTCTCTGAAGGACTAGTAGATAATTAGTAAGGCAAATGAAAAACACATCCAAAAAGAAGTGTTGTTAGTGGAAAACATGGCTATATTTTACAGATTTAATCACTTGGTATTTCCTGAGTATCTATGCTTCAAAACAAACCCAAATCCTGTTTGTAACAGAAAAGGAGCTTCTCAGGCACTGCCACATTAGATTTATAAGTTCAGAGTAGAGAGAATGTTCCCAGTTATTTCAAGGGGAACATCACAAGCTGTCAAAAGATCAGAGTGTCAGAGCAGGGGCGTAGGAGCAGTGGAAAGAAATGCAAGATTCGGTTTCGTTGATATTCTGTACAACCAATGTGAGAGAACATGCACCTCTCTGCCTGACCAGATGTTTCAGTATTGGGGCATTAAAGTACTTCCATTGTTTCAGAACTATCAAAAAGCATATAGCACTCCTCTTGCACCAGGAAGAGAGAAGACACAATGATCATTGGTTCTATACCAGTGCAGAAAGGAAGTAAAACAGAAAATAACTATATTTGAAGATTGTACATCACATGTACAGATGCATAAGTTTCTACAGATCAGAAAAACGCAATTTTGTTTGAGTGAAGCAATAAGAGTTTTGAAGTAAAAAAAAATGCTTCAATAATACAAAACCAACTTGCCAGCCTGATATTAGTCTTCTTTCTCAAAAGAATCATTTTGCTTTTCCATTGGAGTCAACACACATCAAATCAGCCCTCACATCTGAGGATCAGACTCATTATTTCTAGAGCAGATTTCAGGGAGGAGCTTATGAAAAAAATAATTACACTGAATAATAACACTGAAATTACATAGAACTGGAATCTTTCTCTCTAAGCAGCCTACAAGGCAGTATGGTTCCATCAGGGAGTTTTACAATTTGAAAAGATATTTCTAATTTTTTTCTTTTTTTCCTACAGAAACCATCCTTCTAAGACCAAAACCAAACTGCATTTCAGACAAAGTGCTAAAATTAACTAAAAGCAAAGTGTGAAAGCATGTACAGAAATAAAACTTTTAAAAAATAAGTATGTTAAGAAACATGTTTTCACTCAAAGATTTTTTATTTGCAAGGTTTTAATGTACCCTATCTGAAAACCAATAGTAAAGTCATAGATGTCCTTCCAGCACTTCAAAAGGCAACCCAAGTTTGTGATAATGAGCCAGGCTACTGAAACACAAAAATCATTGAGTGTGAGAAAAAGTGTCAAAAGAAGTAAGTAGTCACAATTCTGTATATTCAAGGAAATAGTATATACCAGACACTGACCTGACCTCAATTCCAGACATTTTTATTGCTCAGTTGAATTGGTTCAAGTTTGCTCCAAAAACTTCTTTTCCTCAACTTCCCATCTGTGTTGGCATCTGTCAAAAGGCACTTTGCTTTTTAGACATGACAAGAATTCAGAACAGCTTGATACTCTTACCTTTGAAGTCAGAGCCAAGCATCTTAAAAATAAAAGATAAAATGAAAGGTCAAAAATCTTTTTTCTCAAAGAAAACTCAGGTTTTTACATAGAAGTTATATGTTTGCCTCAAGGTAGAGAGTGACAGTGCTACATGAATGCTACAATCACAGTTCCCACAGTCTTATTTCTTCTCTCTTTCAATACCCCAAGCAACATAAGAGGGTTAAGGGTTTTGAACAATGACAGCCAAATAAGAAGGGCCTGATCAGAAATCCAAGGATTTGGAATTGTCATTTACCCAACTCTAGAGTCCTGGACGACCAGAAGACTGCCTCCATAGCATTCTCAAAGACATCTAGTCATGCCACATGCAACACAGTGGAAAAACAGAAACATCTGAAGGTAAAGGTGAATAAGCAGTCTCAAATGGCCCCAGCCTTACAGAGCACCAGGTCACCATGTTGCACAGTGTGGGATGCTTCTAAGACTGGGTCCTCATACATGGCAATACTTCTACAAGCAAGTAGCAGCAGGGGCTTCACAGAGTTCTGGGAAAGTAGTCATGAAATCTTTCCTATGAAATGCAAAAGCTCCAAATAAAATTATTTGTTAAAAACTCTTTTCTCATCTCTTTCCATGTACAAGGAATAAATATATCCAGAATGAAAGAGAGATTTCTATCAACAGGGGTTTTTTTCCTTGTCTTTGTTTATGCGCTATGGTTGTGCTACCTCTCCACGGAATAAGAAAACACATAAAAATCAGAAAGGATGAATTAAAATGCAAGCCAGCAGAATTGAACACTCTTTTTAAAAATTGAAGGAAATCTATGGTTGGAAGTGTATGTTCTAGCATTACATTTTACATGCACAACACCTGAAACAACTGCCATAAATGTAAACATGTCCTTTCCCACTATATTGCAACCTCAGAAGTTCATACCTTCCTATTGTCTTCGTTTAGAACCCAATTCAGGGGTGTTTTACACACTAATATTGACAGAAAGTATTACAGATTAATCTGAAGGAGAAGTTTTAGGGAGTACATTTACAGAGTGTTTTAAAACAAAAACTGTCTCTGTTTAGATAAGAGTGAAAAAAGGAGAAGGTAGAGATCTATAAAAATCAGCGCTAGTAGTAATAATGCCCATAGCAAAATAGCCCAAGGGAAAAATTCTAGTGCAACAAAATCAGGCAGATAAAAATAAATGAAAGTATCCTGTGTATTCTGTTTTCTCTCATAAGGTAAATAATTCTTTATTCTTGCAAGCAGAGCAATAGCAATAACCTTTCCACCTTAGAAATTGATTATTATTTGCTAATTCATCTTCTAAAATTTAAAGTCATGATAATTAGTTAGAAAAATTCTTCTTGCTTATATCCATATGAAATACAAGCAACTTACAGAAGTCATTCTGTCAATATAAAATATTCCCCATAAAAGGGAAAGGTAAGCATTTTTTCTGATCAGTAGTATACTGAAATAATTTACAACTTACCCAAATCAAACCGCTTCAGTGTTACTGCAAACCATGAAGCACCAGCTTTTTCCAAGTCTAAGACTCTGAGAAAAGTTCTTTAATACTATGTCACAGATCTCTTATCTCCCAACATTGAAAGCATCTGGCTTCTGAACTACACAGGCACAAAACCTATCCACAAGGACTGAAGCAATTTCACCTGCACCACATCAGCCTTTCTCCATGGCTGAGTACAGTGCTGCGATTATTGGCATGTTTCCTCCTCTCTTCCTTGAATGTCAGACTTGAAGTATAGAAAGCCATAAAAATGCATCGAGGAAAGAAGCTACATTCAGCTGTACATATTCAATACTTTAATCTACTGGAGATGATCAGAGAACCAGCCATTTTAAAAATCCAAAACTGAACATTCCTCTTCTATTTTAACTTTTATTCTCCCATAGACACCCATTCTTCCCCCCAAACTTTTTAACCAAGTCCAGGATAATGGCACATATGTGCAAGGACTATGCTTGCCTACCTACACAACTTGTCTCAGGGCTGGAGATGAATTGCATTTCTTCAGTGACAAGTTTCTTCAAATAACAATAAGGCTATGGAATATAGATTCTAAAATATTATCAGGATCATGTTTTAATGCAGATTTTATACAGAAAATAATACTGAAAGTTTTGTTTATGTGATATTTTGCATACAGGGACACATAAATGCTTATGCTTCAATCTACAACAGTCTGTTTTAGGAAAGTCAATTCTTTATTTCTTGTAGCATGAACGCAATCATTTTCTCTGTTATAGCCAGCCATTTAGTTGCTTGGAAAAGTGTAAGATTTTGGGCAAATATGCTATGTTACAGAGCTATAAAAACACACATTCTGTATCTGATGTACTCAAATTATTCTGAATCTTAGTATCCTTCCCTCCTGTTTGTATTACTAAGTCATTATTTATTCAAAGATTCAGCTTCTTCAATAAACAGTATTTTAAGAACTTTTGCTAAATCTAGATTTTCAATGTCCAAGTGCTTTTTAAATTGATCCATAAGGCTTTTATCCCATAAGTAGAAAGCATGGTTATATCACTAGTTTTGCACTGTTTGAAATCTAAAAAATTATTGAATTCAGGCTAAACAAAGGTCAAACAATGACTCATTGCTTTTGATCTGGAAAACGTTGCTCTTTGACTTATTCTGTAATTGCTAAGAGCTTTTTGACGCAAGTGATCATGGTATGAAGAATTGATGGCCATGTTTCTAGTGGGTTTGGATTCATTTGTCAGTAGCCCACAAAGTTTCAATAAATATATTATCCAGTGGTTTTTGTACTCAGTCTATATTTCTGCAAAATAATATTATGTTGTTTATGTAATTGCATCTTTTGTGTACTGTAAAATATTAACTTCCTTTCATTGATTATTTTGAGGTGTTAGGGAGAGGTTGTAAATCAAAACTTGCATCCAAGCACAGGACACCCAGCTCTGGGTAACTTTATTTTTAACCAGAGCAGATGTAAAACAGCATATATAATTTCCAAATGGCTCCATAGATGGAAGCATACAGAAACATAGCATAACAGCAGGGAAGAGTCCATCTTAGTAGTCTCATAAAAAATAAAGAAGAATAGACTAAGGCAAGTTTGATCTCCTACTTTGATCATACCTACCTCCCAAAATTTAAATTTGATAGGTGTGCCAGAGTTAGAGAATGGATTCTGCACTTGTTGCCCTTTATTCTGTAGCTTTGGCTCAATTCAATTTCTCTGTACAAAAAATCAGAAACTTGGCCTACTTTGAAGTCCAGAATCACAATTCTGCAGAAGGACAGTGGTCTCAACATGTCTCACAGCACAGATCCTCAGTAGAAATGAGTGGCTAGGATGATGTCTGGGTACCCTGCAAGTTAAATTCATATCTGCATTTATTACTTAATATCCCTGAAATGAAAATAGTGAAGAAAGATAACCCTGACTTTTAAGGTTTTACCTTGATGTTGCTGCCAATTTCCCAGATAACACAAGTGCTGTGAAAAACAGCAAATCAAAGACTACTTTCATGCCCACCTGTAGTCCTTGCAAGACCCTCAACATCAAACTTTCTGTTATAAAATACCTACCATCATAACAATATCACAGCAAAACACCAAGAGACTGAACAGTTCCTGCAACATTAGAACCAAATTTGTCAGTTTATCACAGTGTCATATTAATTTGCCCCCTTTTTAAAGATTAAGGCATCATAATATGTATTGCTACAGAATAATAACCCTTAAGTGGCAGGGAGGTTTATACCTGTAGAAGTAAGCTGTTCCCTCTGCCAGTGCACAAGCTCCTTCAAGAGGAAAAGAATGCTACTTTTAAAACACATTTAATCCTGATTAGGAGGGTTATCGTTTAGAAACTTACCTTCTGAGAATATAAAGGAAAAAAATGTAAGAAGAAATATATAAAAAGATCACAGCCTTTATGACTTTACAGTAATAAAATCTCTTAGCTAAAATCACGACTTTCCACAGATTGTTTGCTTGCTAAACAAATGGAAGAAGCTAATGTATTGCTTCTACAATATGGAGAAAAATCTCTAGTATCACTTTTTATGCTTTATCCAATATGACACTAGACTTCTGTGGGTTTGGGGTTTTGTTTTGCTTTAGTACTTTTTAAAAAATTCACTCCGTTGCATCATTTTTTAATTATGCAAAACTTAAATGACAAAACACTCACTTTTCTCAAAGCATCAGCTACAACTCCACACTAAGCTGTCAGAATTGTTGTCAGTAGATGTAACTGTGGAAGACTATTTAGTGCTACAAGCCTTACAGTACCATGAGCTACCTTTTATTCATCCTTTTTTGTCCAGCACATTCTGTTTGTCCAAGGAGGGTGTGGGGCATCCATCCTCAGAACTATTCAAAAGGCATCTGGACACAGCAGTGATCCTGTCTGAGCAGGCAGCCATACCAGATGATCTCAAGGGGTCCCTTCTAATCTCATGCATTCTAAGTCTGATATTCTCCATGACATTATCAAAAATATTTCTCATTTCAATAGTAAAAATGCAAAAGTCTTTTCTCATTGCATTTCTAGCTAAAATTGAAATACCTTCCATCAGGACATTATCCAAAAGAATTGGGCAATTTTAGCAACAGTAGGAATTTTCTTCCTTCCATCCCAAGCCGCAAGCTAAAGCAGCCTATGAGAATAAGCATAAGTGTTTTGGGGAAAGAAAGCAATCTACAATACATGTACTGGTAATGAAAATTTCAGTGTTTAGTATTGTTTGATGTTAAGACTAAAGATCTAAATTCTTTAGGAAAGAGTTTTTGCAAACAGTATAAGCTTACTTATATAAGCAGGTAATCTGCCAAGATACGAGACCAAAAAAAAACCCCAGAATGAAACATCCACAAACTGCAACAACTGACCTTAATAAATATCTCAGATTTGTGATACAACAGACCTACCAGTATTTCATTTGTTTTGCTGGCTTAATACTTGTTTCAGAACTTTCTACTCAGGATATTTTCTTTTGTGGATATACTGTGTACATGAAGTATATAGATCAGGAATCAATTTTGTAGACTACTAGTCCTTACAAGTTTGGTTTCAAAATTGTTATGAAGGCATATAAAGAATTATTACAAAAGAAAACTAACATTCAAGATTCCTCAGGACAAGAGAGACATGGAGCTCCTGGAGAGGTCTAGCTAGGGCAACAGCAATGGTTAAGGGGCTCTCTTGTGAGGAAAGGCTGAGGGAGCTGGCCCTGTCCAGAGAAGAGGTAGTTGAAAAATTATCCCATCCAAGTATCTGAAGGGAAGGTAACAAGAGGATGGAGCCAGACTCTTGATGGTGCCCAGTAACAGGACAAGAGGCAATGGGCAGAAACTGATGCACAGGAAGTTCCAGCTTAACAAGAGGAAGAACTTCTTTACTGTGTGAGTGCTGAGCACTGGAATAGGTTGCCCACAGAGTCTGGGAAGTGTCCCACACTGGAGATATTCACATGGACATAATCCTGTGCCCTTTGCTCTAGATGACCCTGCCTGAGCAGAGAGGTTGGACCACTGTGGTCTCTCCCAGCCTCACCCATTCTGTGAGTCTTTGATATAGAAGAGACAGAAAAAGTATAAGAAAGCCAACTCTGTCTAGTTTTTCTAAAAGATAATTCTTGTGAAAATAATCTGGTGTTCTAAAGATAAAAATCATATTGAAATTAAATATAGTTCTGTTAGATAAACAAGTATCTCTAGTACAAACATCGATAAAGTAGAGCAGCATTCCAGCTCCCTCTACTGGATTAGATATATTGTATTATTAACACTGTATTGTAAAGCATTTTCCTTCATCAGACTCTTGGACATATCAGGCAATTTCTTTCAACAAATTATTTTTCTTTTCTCTAACACAGCATCTAAAAAACCAGTTTAAAGAATATTTTAACCCCTGAAAACCTTTTTCTAAAAGAAAACCTGAAACTGAAAGAAAGCCAAACAACAAAGACAGATTTTATGCAACTATTCAAAGTGAAATTTTCTTATTAATTATTCTATAAATAGGTATCACAAGTCACTAATTTTTTTTATTATTGTCCTTGTAAAATGTATATAATTTTTACCTCTTGCTTTTGCTGGGTAAGCAGTTTCAGAGATGAAAACCAAAAAATTCAGTAGAAGGTGCAAGTCACCAGCTCTTCAGAAGCAAAACCAGAGGACTGTTACATGACTGACAATTTAAAATATGTATTTCTGCACATTGAAAGGCTTTTGAAAAACCAAAACTTCCATTATCTTACATTGTGAACTCATCCCCATCAGCAACCTAGATCAGCCTTTTGATCTTCTTCTCGTCAGGAATGAAATAATAACTTTGTCATTTTTACATGTGTATTTTTTGACACAAATACAATATGACTGGATCTCCCTTAATGACAGTTTCTCTAGGTGAAATTTTTACCTCTAAACTACTGAAACAACAGCATTTCTTTCTGTGGCCTTCAGTTATTCTTTTTCTATCTTAAATAATTGCTGACAGTGAATCTGCTTAGGGACTAACAGACAATAGACATCCCAATTATTATCTCAAGAGATGAAAAGTTCAAAGGAGGAGCCCTGTGATACTTTGGTTGGCTTTAGCTCTACACTTAAATCCTGATCCACTAAGCTGGGGGAGAGTTCAAGACTGAAAGACTATTAGCATAGATGGAGGGAAGTCAAGTCTAAAAAGGAGTCTGGTCCTTAAACACTGCCTAAAACTGTAGAGGTTTTAACCGTAGTATAAGTGTGAAGGACACTTTAACTTTCTGTAATGAAGAACTTGTCTTCATTGAGCCTCCTAACAGTTTAACAAAAATCACACACAATTGCAGCTGAACACAATAAACTTAAGGTTACACATTCTTCTCAAATATATTGTGGTGTCTAGCAAGTTCTTTTCCCTTCTT
>VWYP01001531.1:54096-92090 GCA_013400435.1 Pycnonotus jocosus | reverse complement strand
TCACCACCTTTAAAAGTCAAGTGGAAATTTATTCAAGTCCATATATTTGTCTAAACCAATTTAATTTTTTATAATAGTAGCATACTTGATTGGATTATTTAAAAGCTACTTTTCTTCTCAAAGAAGAAAACTCCTTTCTTTTTATTGCCTGCAATGGGAAGTCATAGTCACCTAATGTCTTGTGAAGAGTGTCAGTTGGTGTATCAGTAGCTAGCTGGTTTTCAGTAAAAAGAAGCGAAGAAGGAACTTCAGTTATCTCTGGCATGAGAGCATTTTCAGTCAAGTACTACCTGGTTGTTCTGTTTAAATCCCTTGTCTGTAGTCTGCTACTTTTGAATTGAGTTTTAAGAGTTGCAGAGGTCCTCTTCCTAGTGGGAGGAGAGGAGAGTGAGTGTTTATCCCTCCCACCCAAGGAGAGGACACTGAGATTGCAGGTGCCACCGGCTGTTCCCTGTTCCTCCAATGCCCCTCTCCCTGTAAGCCCATTTCAGTCCAAGAGCTTTCCTGGTCTCAGCTTCTGCCTTCCAAGAGATGGATGGGAAACTTTAGTCTGATGCAGGGTGCCCTCTTGTGATACAAAGGAAACAAATCCAGAGATGCAGGTGGGATGAGATGAGGAAAAATGAATGAAAGAAAAGTTCCCAAGAAAAAATGTGTTTAGACTGTGACCCTACCCAGAAGCCAGCAACTGCTTTATCTCCATACTCTTCAACTTCTACCACCATGGGGTGTGAAGCCAATGAGAATTAAGCATCATAATGAGTTTTACTGGGGCATATTTCCCATACAACCTCACTTCTCTCAGCTTTTTTCTTGGGATAGCTACCTTGTAACTGAAAGCAAGCAGCAATTCAGGTAGGGCACTGCATCCTGTTTTGAACCACCTGGAAAGCTATTTTCTTTGGAGTAAAGGAAGTGAGATTTGGCACAGATGTTATCTTGCTGAATGCCCAACTTAAAAGTGTTCAGATATTTCGAGATGGGGCAAAGTAAAATGCAGAATGAAAAAAAGCATTGAGAGCATGATCAGAGTTTTCTCTCTGTAATTTTACATCCTAGTGAGTCAAGAATGCACTCACTGGATGTTTCTCTTGGGATTGGCCATGTGTGATATATGATTCAACATCAATTTGTTCTTGTAATTCCCCTTTCTTTTTTTTCCTCTTAACTGCCGAGGGGGAAGTGCAAACCCAAAAAGATCTCTAGGTTTTTGTAAAGAAAAAAGCAACAAGCCTGCCATCAGCCACGTATTTAATATTTGGAAACAAATACTTAAGTACTTGGGGAATTAACCCAATGAGCATATTAAAATAGTTTTGAATAAATTTATTCTCTCTCTCTCCCTTTTCTCCCAGCATTGTCACTGGTCAAATGCAAACACATTAGTTCTAAGTGCTGTCTCTTACACGTTGATTTCAATCACATTCTTGCTGCTTTTCTCAGTCCATTCATTTGTCAGTTTGGTATCACATTGCTTCCACAACCTCCTGTAAGCAGACAAGTCATCTAGTTTACAGTTTGGAATTTACTGGGTTATAGAACAAATCACATAATGTAGGAAAGCTCATGGCAACAGGCTGGCTCCTGCTTTCCCAGAGACAGACATTTGAAAGTAAAATGCCCTTAAATCAGTTGTCTGAATTTGAGGAAATAGCTTGTCTTGGAAACACATTAAAATTTGAAGAAACACTGAAGAGAGATAGAGACAAACCAGAGCCAGAGGCAGGGAGTATCTGCTCATTCTTGAGACCAGTCTTTTGTGTCGAGTTACATTTGCCTTGGGCTCTTTGGGCAAAAGAGCTTTGTGTGCTGAGAGATTCACCTGATGTCACACCTGCAAGCCAGGTGTTGCACATGCAGTTTAAGACACTGGAAAGAACCAGGCACCACCAGCACTTCACTCATCTCCTTTCAGGTGAAGTGATCTCACTCTTTGCTGCACTTCCTGGAAAAGGTAAAATTAGGGTTGATCCCACCTTTAGCAGATGGAGTATGGAGTAGTCCCTGACCCTACACATTTCTTTCAATGTATAGGATACTCTCCATGTGTGTCCTACTGCACAGTATCTCAGTGGGAGAGCCTGAATACCTTTCCAGATGTGTCCTGTGCTGAAGGATCTGTGTCTTGGATAAGCAGTTCTTCAGCATGTACTAAAACAAAGCGATGTGCAGCTCCTTTCCCTTCTTGCACTACAGAGCCAAATATATCCCAGAAGAAGAGAGGCCCAAGACTGCAGGCAGATGGAGGTGGTCCAGGAAGGACCACACACATTGTCTGGAAATATTCCTGCTTCCAACTGCTCCTGGCTGTCTCGGGGAGGAGTGAGGTGCAGCTGGCAGGACTGACTGAAGCCATTCTTTGCACTGTAGAGCATCTGTGTAGCAGATACTGCTTGGGGAGGTGTCACTTGTGCTGCTGAAAGAGCATCCTCTCCTGCTCTGAGCACACTTACATTGCAGGAGTGACTTGCAGTCTGTTGGGTACAGTCTGCCCTTTCTTCTAAACACCTCAGGTCCCTGAGGCTTGATGAGGAGAGAAAATGAGTGACAAGGTAGAAGGGGAACACAACCAAAAATAAATCCTTGCTGCGTAGCAGAATTTGTTTTCCCTATCACTTTGGGCCAAAGTGTAAGAAAAGAAGACCCTGCACCCCTCCTTGTTTGGCTTCTCTTGTTTGGCTGCCATCACCAGCTCGACCACCAGATGTCTGTACCTAACAGAAAACTGAAACGCAGCACTGAGATGGGCAGCTGGAGAAAGAAATGGAAAGAGACAAAAAGTGACAGGGAGGAAAAGTATGAAGGGAACTGTAAGGGTTTATTTCCAGGTCTGAACACTGTTGAGGCAGGAATGATCAGGCCCTCCTGCTGAGCTCTCATTCCACAGCCCAGGACTATTTTCCCACCACCAGCGGGGTTGAACTGAGATGGATCTTTGGAGAGTGGTGAGGAAAAGGGAGTGCTCAGAAGCAGGGCTGTGGCTATTTAACCTGGCTGCTCAAACTAAGGGCTTGGTGGGCAGTCCCACAGGAGAACTTTTTCAATGTAAAGGTGAGACCCGGGTGAGCACTAGAAAAGGCTTGCATGCAAAAAGTAACCACAATAGCAGGATCCCTTGAAATGTGATATGTGATAGCTGAACTAGAAAAAAATTAGTCTTTTCAAGTGTGCTAGATCTCAACTGAATCCTAATACATTCTTTCACGTAATCTAAAGACTGGTTTCTGTTTGGGAATTAAGAAGCAATGCCATTCCCCTCATACAGTCCCTCTTTTGTATGCCATAATCTTTGTTACCGTATCTGCATAGGAAAAATGAATGAAAGATCTTAGCAACATTCAACCTGTCAGTCAGTTTTAAAGAGAGGCAGTAAAATATGGTGAACTTTGCTCAGTGATCATGATGAGAAGCTGTTTTTCTCACCAGGCTGAGGAGGATGATTTTTTTTTGGCAAATGGGGACAAAAAGAAAAGCAGGATCTTACTTGTTATCTGCTGCCTTCTGAACAACCACTGTTGTGATCCCAGCCTCAAGCCAGGACTGCAGCACCACCTCTCGCCAAGGGTGTTGTCCCAAAAATGCTTCTCTCACCCAGTGTGTAAGAGGCCAATTCACAGACTTGAGGTATTTATTTACAATTCTGTGCAGACAGGGTGCTGAGTGACAAATTCATCAAAGCCAGCATAACAACTGCCAAAACATTTCACTATTTATACATTTTAGCAAACAAAAAGCTTTTTTTTTTCCTTTTTCCTTTGGTGGAGCTTAGATAATTTATGTGTTTTAGGTTTCAATCAATATTTTTCTGATTGTTTGATTTTTAATTATGTTACTAGATGAGCCAAAACCACAAGAACAACCCCACACCCACAATTAAAAAACTTATTTGAGGCAGAAGGGAAGAAGGGATCAACTCCAAACAAAACAGTCTTTCTGGAAGTACAATGAGTGTGTGAGACTGTGTTGTGTTTCAGGTAATCTCCTAGATTACTGATTCAACAGGTTACTCACAAAATTAAGAAATATTTCTTAAAATAAAGAAATATTTCCCAAGGCATGAAATAAGCAGAAGCACTGTTATTTTCCAATCCCTGTTTGATTTCTACCTAAAAAAACCCCACCAACAAAGCAACATTTAACACCATCAATTTTATTCTGCTACAATACATGAAAGCAGCAGAAAGGTACAATCTAAATCCATCTGTTTTCAAGCTCCTGCTCCTCAATACTTCATGGCAATAGATGTCTCATCTATTTCTCTCTAAGACAGCAGTACAAATGGAAAGGATTAACAACAGGCCACCCTTGTGCTTCACAGATTTACTGCTGCCCCTGTGGTTTGCAGATAGGACAGTGGTTATTATAGGATATAGGCCTTGTGTGATATGATTGCATAGCTTTTTCTTTCACAATAACACCAAAAATAAATTGCAGGCTTTCCAAATTTTCAAGCTAATTTATGTCAAATGAAGTTCTAATCTAGCTTGACCAAAGCATCCCTAATTTTACCCAAACATACTGCTGCCCTGAAACAAGTTCTGAAGGAATAAAAAAGCTCTGTAATATATCTAAGGAATTTTTAGAGGAGGTGTGACAGCTGGACCTGCCCACGCAGGTATGAGGCTCTCCAGACAGTGCCCTGCAGCTGACCTCAGTCCTTTCAGGTCTGGAATGCTGATCTCCAAAGGCTCCTGGGAGGTGATCTCCCAGCTGTGCCCCTTACTTTTTTCACTTTACCAGCAAAGAGCAAGACCCCACACGGCCCTGCTGTGCCACAAACAGGGAGCAGTCTCTGGATTTCTGGCTGCATTCCTTACAAACTTTGCAACAGGAGAAGAAGGTGCTGACAAACTGCCTCTGGGAATCTGAGCCAGATGCTGCATCCCAGAGCAGCTCACTTGCAGAGTGTAAGGGACAAGTTTTCTCATCACATGCTTCACTGAGCACTATTACATTTCTGGTTTGAGGTTGTTGGATAGTGAAATGTATGTGACCAGCATTTATTTATATTTTTTTCTTTTGGGGGCAGGTTAGAATTTATGTGAGCTGCTTCATCCCAGACATGGAAAGTGATTGTGGAACACTGAGATCTGTTGGAACCAAAGGAAGATTTATAAGTAGGCAGCCCCAAAAGGAGAGGGTAATTATAGAGAAGAAAATTGGAGAGCCAGTGTCCTAGAGGCTACAGGTTGGCATTAGGCCGAGTCTTCTTGATGGCATCCATAGGAGAGGTATGCATGCAGCTCTTTGCCTGTTGTAAAATCCTTTCATCCCTGGTTTGTCGGGCTGTTTGGCCAAACAACCCTTGGAGACAAATGTTTTGAATAGACATAAAGATACGTGCTAGGAGAGAACAGCCCTTGTGAAACCAGCACTCTACCAAGAGTCAATGTTGAAAACAGGCAATGCTCCATTCTGGGGCGAGCCTGAGTGAGGATACATCCTCGGACCTGGGCAAGCTCCTGTGCAGTGATGTTTGAGAGAGCAAGGGCTGCAGAGTCTCTGCAGCTGTGTGCCTGATCCATCCACGCCAGGACCCATCCACAGAGGCAGCGGAAAGCCAACAGGACGAACACTTGTCGGCACGGCCGGACCTGAGCTGGGCCCTGCCTTTACCTCTCTGCCAGGTGAGCTGCATTGAGGAGCGCGGCTGCCCCTCCCCGGGCCGGGGCTGCCCACCCGGGCCGGGGCTCCCCACGCCCGCAGCGCTGCCCCTCCCCGGGCCGNGGGGAGCCGCGGCCTCCCGGGGCCGTACCGGGGGTGCGGGGACTGGGCGGCGGGGCTGGCCCGGCAGCGCCGGTACCAGCGGGCCTGCGGGGGATTCGGGTTCTGCTGGCGCTGGATCCCGGGAGCATCCCCCGAGCATCCCCTGGGCATCCCCGGAGCATCCCCCGAGCATCCCGCGGCGGGCGCGGACACGTCCGTCTCTCCCGGGTGGGTTTTGGGTGTGCCCGGTGCCTGGCCCCGTCCGTGCAGTGAGCTGGAAGGAGCGTGTGAGGTGCCCTGTGGCAAACATAGCGCAGTGAATGCCCTGCTGGGCTTTTTGTTTCCCGAGCTGTGGGTAAAGCCGGTCAGACCTCGGAGGTGCAAGGCTTTAAGTTTTCTGCCAGAATTGGCTACTGTAATGTTGGATTACCGAGATCACCTGTCAGTCTTTTATTGATTCCTGCCACATACGTGAGTTTCCTACACAAGTGGCCAGTAAAAGGGCACCATGGGGAAACAGGGATCTCTCAGATCCAACTGCTTGTTCCATTGTCCACTGACAATTAACTGTGCACGTACAATGGGAAGACAGAAGCTGCTAACGTTGTCACTCCATGAGGCTGATAGATTATGAACTTCAAACATCACACAGTAAACTTGTTCTGTTTCTGGATACAATCCAAACAGTAGTTTTTTATGTGCCCTGGGGCAGTCACTCTGCCATATGTAATTTTAAAGTGTGTGGGATATCCTTTATTTGAAATGCAGTGACTGCCACTGCACTTAGTTGCAGAGACTGCTGTAGTGCGATGGTGTGTTTCCCATAATCTCCTCTCCATATTGTAACTTTCAGTTTATGTTGATTGCTGTTTGGGGTTGTTTTTTAAATATGGTTGCATGCTGAGCTTAGATCTTCGGTTAAGTCATGTGCAGTGACACACAGGTCCCTTTTCAGAGTTATTTGCCTCGGCACCCTGATGTGCAATTTGTTTAAATTCTCCTGTGCATTACAGATTTGCCTTCATTTCTGACATACTGAGGTGTCCCTGTTAAGAGGCTGAAGCACTAGCTGTCAAAATGCATCTGTGAAATTGGCACAAATAAAAAATATTATTCAAAGTCACTATAAGCAAGACAGAGCTGAGAAGAACGACAATTTTAAATAAAACTGGATTTGGAATGTGAGGTACCTTGTCAGCTATTTCAGTTCTGACCCATTGAAGGCTGTAAACCAGAACAGAACTGTGCATCTGTTAAAAGTATGGTTATACTAACAAGTAAAAGCAAATTGTTGGAGTTTGTCATCTGACCAATATACCCTGTCAGGGCCATGTTCTTACCCAGTTCCAAGAGAATGGTAAAAGAGTTTACCTTAACCCACATCATTTAGGGTTCAGCCTGAAAAAGGTGTCCTTCATCCTTGGGGCAGACAAACAGCAACTTCGTGCCTACTGATGCCTGACCACAACAGCAATATGATTCCTTGCTCCTCCTGAAATGATCCAATGAAACACGCCAAAGATTGTGTCTAAGGAAGAAGGTGGGTCACTGCAAATCTGCTGGAGGCTGCTGCTTGCAACGAGGGCTTTTTTTGTGGCGTAGGTGTTCTGACAGGAGCCCAAGACCTTTCTTTTTCCGGGTGACTTTTCATGAGTAGCCAATGGGGTAATTCCCCATAAAAAGATGATTGTTCCTTGAGAGCAGTAGCAGCTGTTACACTAACAAATATGAGCCAGTTTTAGATGAGTAAGTGAGCTGCAGAAATTATGCCAGCTGTCTGTGTGTTAACATATATACTTACTAATCACATATCCTTCATGCCAGGCAGGTATGTACCCACTGGTTAGTCTGTGTACACAATAATTATTCCTCAATGAGGAAGTGACCCAACTTTTCATTTTTTTTGCTTCTAACAATTTTCTTGCTTTAGCAGTCAAGTGCAAGCTTTTTTCCTTCCTGCTGTTTGTTTGGTCTTTGTCAGGCTGAAAGGAGCTTACACATCTCTTCAACTCACAAAAATTATATGGTAGCCATGAGATCTTTTGCTTTGTTTCTATCACCCCTCCCTACCTCTTCTCCCTGCCCTTTACTCTGCTGACTTGCAGGAGTGGAGAGGATGAAAGCAAATCAGCTGTGTTTACTACAGTTGCATATGGCAAATTCAGCTGCCAGCTAATTACTAAATTCACTGCTTTACATTCCATGACTTTATTATATTTTTTTTCCTTCAGGAATGAAATAAAAGTGCCATTGTATTTTCCCACCTAGGTCTCTGGACAAAATGGGGAATGGATTAGTGAAACCCAAGCACCTGAGGCAGCCTAACAGGCATGTGGCAAATCTCGCTATTGGCTGTGCTGCCAGCCACAAGTTTCTGATGGACCCATGCCTAGGCATCAATGTGCTCAGTGGGCAAGCTGATGCCCTCTACAGCAAGGTGCTTGAACTGGAAAAGGAGCTGAAGAGAAAAGATCAGCAATTGCAAGAGAGTGAAAACCATGTTGCTGAGCTTCAGGAACAGCTGGCTATGCAGACTAAGGTCATAGCAGAACTCACCAAGGAGCTTCAGAGCAAGTGTATACAGTTGAACAAGCTGCAGGATGTTGTTAGCACTCAAGGAGAGCACTCTCTTCAGCCTTCTCCATTTAAAGTTTCTGCTGATAGGAGGAGAGGAGCCAAGGAAGGTGTATCTGCAGAGCCAACAACACGACTGTGTGATTTGAGCAGGCAAACTATGTTTTCCCTTGAAAAAGCAACAGTCCGAAAGGATTCCAGGTGAGCTCATTTCAGAGGGCTTCTATGGTTGTGTTACAAGGTTATTACTTTTATCATAATTATTCCTCTCCTCCTGATAAATCAGGATTAAAGTATTTATCTTTTTCATGTAGGCTTTGTAGCTGTGATAGATGCTGGTTGAATTTGTGAGTAACTTTAACCAAGAATCCTCTGTGTCCCACAGACATCAGATGAAGAGTGGTGGGTAGCCTTTGTATTTCAGATGAAAATCTTACAGGTTTTTTGGGATTTATGTTTATTGTCAGCTTCCTCCTTCCCTCCAGCTTCTAACAATCACGATGTAAGACCTGAATTTTGCTTGTTCCTCTTTGAATCCAACTACAATTTCTAGACTGACAGACCCAGAAATCTCTGTGGCCAGAGCTGACCTTGCAGATAGAGGTATCAGTCTGGTATCCTTAAGCGTAGCTTAGCCCTCTTTTACCTTGCAGTGTAGACATAACCTGAGAGTCTGTTTAACATGGTGGTAGCCAGACTCTGCCTGGACTTCAGCCAGTGACTTTAGTGCCTTCAGATTTGTGGGGAGATTTATTATTCACGGCATATCTGAGTCTGTACCGTAGTAGACCTGAGAGTTATGAGACGTGTTTTCTCATCCATCATGTCCAGCACTGCACCTTAGAGGGTGCCTCATGAATCAGAAAGGCTGCCTGAGTCACCACAAAGAGCTGAGAACTTCAGCTAGCAGTGATTTTCCAGAGCCAGGGAACTGCATTAATATTTTAACGTACCTGAGTAGCTTAAATCATCATTTTAAGAGTGTTCTGTTTGTAACCTGTCTTCTGCTTGGCACAATCCTTGTACTGCAGTCCACCACAATGGTTTTCTAGGGTGCTTTGAGAGACAGAATTGTAATAGCAGTGAGGAGTAAAGCCTCAGTAAAGGAGAAGAGACAATGGATTAGCAAAATGCATCAGCCAGAACCAAAGCAAGTATTGCAGCTTAAGCAATCCAAGCATAATGAACGTCATTTTTTGACGTTGTAGTGGTCAAAATATTATTTGATCTTCCAAATATTTTGGAAGCAGACATATGCCAAAAAAGCACCACAAAGCTGTACTGCTGTGCATTGCTATGCCTCTAATTTAGACAAGCCTGTGATACCCACGCACTCATGTAAGACACCATCACCTTGCTGCTGAGACAGCCAAACAATGAAAGGCACAAACATTTGGTTTCCTTACCTGGTCTGTAAATACAGTAGTAGGTCAAGTTCAGGCAGTTCAGACACATAAAAACAAAGTGTAACCTTCACTGTCTACAGGATTCTGTCTGCTGCAATTAGCAAATACAGAACCATTAGCCTGACAGTGTCTATAGGGGTCTTTGGGAGCTGCTGCCATCAGTAGCTCCCTCCCCTCTACAGAGAAAGGACTTAATGCAGCCCCACTGCTGTGTAAGGTCACTTTACAGTGCTGCTGCACAGCTGTGAAAGGAGCTGTCTCAGAAGGAGGGGAAGTTCCATGCTTCTTGAATTTGCATTGATTCCAGAATGTCACCAGACCCTTTTAGAAATATTTGTAAAACAAAGGGCACAATGTGATGCTATTCATGTGGCAGGGGTTTGAGTGCCATACTTTTATTTGGAGTATCTCAGCATGAATGATTTTAATGAAAGTTTTAGAAGCGCAGTCTCCTCTTCTATAGTTCTGGAAGGTCTTGTGCTCATTTTAGGTACCAGGTTATATGCAATTACTGTATTTTATTGAAGTATTGTATACATGATGCAGGCCAGGATGAATCAAATTAGCAAGGCTGATTTTAGATGAAAACTAAGTTAGAGCTTATATTCCAATAACCCTGTTGCCTTCAGTAGGAGGTAAGTTATGACCCCTATTTCTAAACACAGTCCTCACCATAGCTACTTGGTTTTATTTTCCTGCCTCATCTCATCACCTTTTCTTATTTTCAGTCATTACATGGCTAGTAACAACGTAAGTGTATTTACGTGCCCTAGGTTTGTTCATTCCTGGATTGTCCTCAGGAGATTATTCCCACATAACCTAGTTTTGATGACAAGCTAGCATTGCTTTATGAAAACAAACAAGAGGAGGCCTTAAATGCCTCAGGAATCTGTCGGGGTTTTGACTTTGTCAACATTAGGAACATGGGAATCCGAAGGCAGAACTTATCTTTCACTTCAGTAATAAAAGAAAACTAACCAGCAGGGCCATAAAAGCTCCATCAGTGCAGAAGTTGTTTAATTGTCTTTAATTTCTGGTGTGGACTTGAGGCACTGCTTTATAGGATGCCCTTGAGTGAGAACACAGTCCAATCAGTCAGAACCCATGGAAAGCCAGAATGCATGTAAGGCCTGCTTTGTTTTGGCTGGCTAGCCATTATCCACAGATTCATCCATTGTTTATTTTTCTGTGTTTCCTCCTCCTTAAAATCCAACCACTGGGCTCTGCCACCAGCAGCTTAAATACAGACAGTTCTTATCTTTACAAGTCACAGAGCAATTCTTTTATAAATGGGTGTGTTTATATGCATTTACTACAGCAGGAAATGATGCAGAGACTGTCTCAGGGAGCAGTGAGAACAAGATTGTTTAATGAGATTGTCCCACCAGGTGATTACAGCACAGACAATTCCCTCACTAACCAGGATACCATCCCACAAGGTCTAAACAAAGCAGGCAGAGCAGTGTGTTAGAAATGAGAGGAATCCTCTTGAGAGGAATGACTGCTTGGTGATAACAAACCCAGCCACGCTGGGCATTTAAAACTTTGTGGGGTTTTGTTTCCAACCAGTGAGAAGAAGCTTATCACAGATGCCCTGAATAAAAACCAGTTCCTGAAGAGGCTGGAGCCTCACCAGACACGAGACATGGTGGAATGTATGTACGAGAGGACGTTCCAGCAAGGGAGCTACGTCATCAGACAGGGAGAACCAGGAAATCACATTTTTGTGCTCAAAGGTGAATATTGCTTACTTGTACAACACACAAGGGCAAGAAACAGGAAAGGGGTTTAGAAGGTTTTGCAGGAAGTCACAGTGAGGCTGTTTGTGCTCCTAAATAATTTGTCCCTGTGGAGGGCAATGCAAGTTTTACCTGTGACTTTTATGAAACAGAGTGAGAGCAATAAAAAGCACCTTAGAAACATGAGTCTTGATTTAATGTTTTTCATGACCTTTTTCATTTCTGAAAGCCCAGAGGCCAGCAACTCCTTTCTGTTGTTGGTGTAGCCAATCCTTTCTTCTTCAGAGGAAGAGCTGGTATTACTTAAAACACAGAGAACTGCTCAATGGTGAAGCCACTCCTGAAATAAACTTACTTTTCAACATTCATAAGATACCAGCTTTCTGTGTATGGGAAATTGAAAGATAAGATCTGCGTTCATTGTTCTCAAAACGGAGAGGTTTCTTTTTTTTTTTTTTTTTAAAAAAGAGCTTGTTTTGTTTCTGGGGGACAAAAAAAAGCGAACAGCAAAGTAAACAAAAAACTTTAATATAAGAAGGCTTTCCTAAAATAAGGCCACAAGTCTGCAATCATTTGTGCTGACTGCTACTGTGCCTCAAATTGCTGATCAGCTATTGTTTAACACCTGAAATTTGCTCCTATCAGCAATAAGCTCTTTCATCATTTCATCATTAAAAAAGTGATTAATTTTCATATTTCATCAATTGGAGACCACTAAAAGTCCCAGAGACTCACATGAATTAGAGCTCACACTATAAGGAGTATGTTCTGTTGAGGAGGGAATATTTAAACAGGAGCAAACTGATATATGTTGGAAAGCTCATTTTCTGGCTTCATATGGATGGGTTTAAAAAGTGATGGTAACTGTGTTAGGAAAACAGAAATTGTTACAGGAAAAAAGAGGAGGAGGATTTGTGATGGTGTGGTCATATTCTTGTGAGACAAAATGATAACACTTTGAAAACCGCTGAAATATCAGAAAGGAAATGTGCACCTGGAACTTCTTCTGGCACACTAGAATCTTTCTTGAGGAGATGGTGTGTGCCTTGGAGAGAAGAGGGCAGAACTTTCATAACATGTTTAAGGGAAGTTTTTTGGGGGCCATAAACTGTAGAGAAGTTCGGACTTTGTCTGACTTTTGCTAGTAAGGCTCAAGAACAACTTCTTGAATGAAGATTTATTGTGCTTTTATTTTTTCTGCACTTTCCTTTGCATTGTGCATACATATACTCATACATATGTCTGAAGAGATAAACCATGAGCAATTTCTCATTTGATCACTATTTTAAGACTTTTTTCTTTACACCACACTAGAGTATCTGAACCACAAGTGAGTGGTTTGTGGTGCAAAGGTTTGCCTCATCAGGATATAGAATGGCCTTCCCTTCCAGAGCACATCTGTAGATTAGCAGTACATTTAAAAAAATGAATCTTCACTGGTTTGTATGTGTGTTTCAAAGCACTTGTTGCATTGTTGTTCACATCCCCATGTTCCAGGGAGTGACAAAGTCAGAAATACTTTGATTTGTTTTCCATTCACTCTGTGCAGCTGAGCACAGGTTTAATACCTATTATCCTGATGATTTTTGGCAGAGGGCATTCTGGAAGTCTTTCAGCAGAATAAACTACTCTCCTCAATACCTGCGTGGACAGCATTTGGTGAACTGGCCATTTTATACAACTGCACACGGACAGCTTCTGTGAAAGGTACTTGAGGTTAAATACAGCAATGGTGCTCAAAATGAAAACTGGATTTTTTGTGAGATCCCTATTGTATCCAGATTTTCTTTGAAGTTCTCATTTAATCGATGTTTGCATGTCTTGGATATCTACAGTATACTCACGTACTTCTTCCTTGAGTTCTTTCTGCTTGGGAACTCGAATAATACTATACCATGAATGTCATTCCATTTCTGGCATAACCCTTGATAAACAATTAGGCACCTCCAAATTGTGCTTGTTAGCCTGATGTGTAGCATACTGACAACTAGGACAGGATTGTGCTTTAATTTTCGATGCTTTAGCAGAGGTGGTGGTGTCTGGCTCTTGTGTTCTTGTGTCAAATGTAGTGCCAAGGATGAAATTACATATTTGAGTTTGAAAGCATATTAGAACCATGGTCTTTTTAGTAGCGTGGGTACAGTCTAATTCAAGAGGAAAAAAACATTCAGGAATTAGTTGTTTTTGTGCTTCTTTTAGTTCTGTAGCATGGTTATGTCACTGAGTCTTGCCTAGACCCATTTGCAGCTGGCAGTTTGGGGGCTGACCAGGATGGAGTTGTTAAGTGTTGCTCTGATATAAATATTCCTCTTCCTGCATAAGACTGAGTGTACATCCATTAAATACTCCCTGATTCCCTTTCCAACATGCCATAATTGCTCTGTGACAAACAAGTAAGTGACTAAATATGTTAAAGTTCATAATTTTTCCACTCCCTCATTCCATAAATAATATTTTGTTTGAGGACTAATTTCTGTTCTTGTCTAAATCTGCAGGGGCTTTGTGCCACCAGTAAGTATGAAGAGTTCATGTTGACTTAAAAAGGAGCAAATGAAATAAAGCAAGAAGTTGTCTGCTGTAAAAGCTTATGATCTTTCTTCCTGCACCCAGTTTAGGCACTTAATCATTGCTGGCTATGCAGATGGAAGTTATTACATGTAATCTGTTTTTGTTGCTGCCTGATAAACAGAACAGCATCAGTAATGTGATTATTTTTCTTACTAACATGCTGCTCTAATTGAATATGTTCCCTATTTTTCTTTTTTGCCTGCTGTATAGTATTAGCATTATAAAGTAGTGTTTCTGCATAATAAGATGTCAAGCTGCTTTAGGCCTTTGTTAGCATTAATTGGCTTTGAGGAGGACATGAATTGTCCAATTATGGACAAGAAAAGGTATTTGAATACTTGCAGCCACTGCAGAAATCCACCCCTTCCCAATAGCTTTCCTGTGATCCTTGTGGAGGAAGAGCAGTACAATGTCATAACTGAGCATGAACAGTAAACTCACATGTGAAAACCCTTTCCTGTGCTGGATCTCCTGACACCCTTTTCCTGCAGTCTTTGAAAACTCACAAGTGAAGGATTTCATCCAAACAGCATTCCAGTGGCTGCTGCTGCTCAGCAGCATCTTCACAGGCAGTAGCTGGATTTGAAATTGGCAATGTGATTTACCCTTATGTTTCTGAATTTCTCTCCTTTTTTTTTTTTTAATCTCATTCTTGAGATTGCAGACATTTTTCTAACTCTATAATGGCTTCATTTAGTTAAGGTGTAAGATACAGGAAATACATTTGAATGAGAAATAAAACCAAACATCTTTGCTCTCCCATCCAGCATCCAAAAATATTTTTTGATCTGTTTTGATGGATGGCAGAGCATATGTGTATACTGTGTACAATGAGAAATGACTGTGCATCATTTTAAACCTGGCATTTTTGTTACCTGAAAAAATGATTCTATGTTGATGAAAAATGGAGGAAATCAATTGCCCTGAATTTTTCTGTAAATTTTATCTCACAGAAAACACAGTTTTGTTCTCTCTCAGGGCAGAAGGAAAACTGCTGGATATATGGTGTAGCATCTTTTAAAAGAAGAGATTGAATTCAATAGAATTACCTTTTGCTTTGAAAAAAAGAAATGTTCTGTTCTGTTGATGATTGCACTCAGTGGCTGCTTAGTGGTTTGCATGTTTGATGCTGAACCCTGTGCCTGCTTACTCTATTAATATTTTGATTATCTTTTGAAAAGGAATCATTAATGTTTTGATAACCTTTTATTTCCTTGTATAATGGATAGTTTGGAGGTAAAATGTGTGAGGATCACAGGATTAAATGAAATTAAATGTATTTCTTGACCTCTGTTATTTCTATCTTATTTGCATACAATCTGAATTAGAGTTAGGTCCAAGCCACAGTATTTAACATGATAAATTTTGGAAAACCAACCACGTTCTTGTTTCTTTCAAATCAGCTTCTTTGCATTTCACAGCTTTTGTGTGCAGTGACTGCCCTGATTAGGATAGATTTTCCCAAGTGTTCAGCCCTGGCATTTTCAAGGTTGCTCAGCCTATGAAATTGCATGGAAAGCACTCTGTAGAGGAACCATTTGGAGATCTATTCCTTACTTTAGTGAGCATTGTTTAAGTGGGAATTGAATTATTTTAAAAGTCTGATTACAAGAGGTGCTGGATATTTTAAAATTCAGCCTTGGGCCTTATGAAATAGCTAATCTGTGTTCTACCATGAGCTGATGCTGTAATATCATCCATCAAATAATTTGGAAACATTGCTGATTTTGTTCTTTTTTTGTTTTCTCAAAGCAATCACTAATGTTAAAACATGGGCACTGGACAGAGAAGTGTTTCAAAATATCATGAGAGTGACAGCACAAACCAGACAAGAACAATACAGAAACTTCCTCAGAAGGTAAATATGATTAATTTCAATTTCTGATACTGCTTTGTGCTAAATACTGAGGTGCACAACTGTACTGTGACTGTCTTGTAAACAGAGAGAAAAAGGTGCTCTTCATGCAAATACGGCCGCAAACATCAGAATATTTGTCTCTTTTTTTTTCTTTCTTTTAAGATTCATAAGGGCATTTTTCCATTTTAATTGTTTTTCTCCTGAATCACACTAGAAAACTTCAATAAGTCCTTGAATGCCTTTAAGTAGTAGTATAAATGTATAGGAAACTTACAGGTCTAGAATTTAAAACAATTTAATAAATAAAGTTAAGTAAATCCTCCAATGAGTAGTTAGTTTGCTGCTGGAGTAGATTAAGGAATATCCCTTATCCTTTGGAGATTTGAATATGAGACCTGCATGTCTCTCAACTTATGAACTAATTCTGACATAAATTACTAGGAAATCTGCAGAGCAGAATCATTGTCTCCTGCAGGGAACACTGAGAGTGGTGCCATGCTTCCCCTTAGGAAGATGGGAAAATTAGAGCTTCCAAACTATACTCAGCTGATGTAAATGCTTATCTTTTAACACAGAATATAACACAGACCCTTCTGTTATGCCTTCAAACCAAGATGCCAAGCCTGGCCATGCATAGAATGTCTTGTGTATTTTCATGTCCCTCTCCACCTTTGATTTCTACACACACTTCTTTGTTGAGCCTAAATAAGATAGAAATTTTTATAATTTCCTAACTTTTACAAGTCTGGGTGGGAGGTTTTTTTCATCCTTACCAACAAATTCACAAAGTTTTTACTGTAATTGGATTATCTTTCAATAGCTGTCCAAAGAGTACTGAAGCTTTAACCTTTGATTTTGCTGTCTCCAGAGTGCACTTGAAAATACATTCTCGAATTGCTATAATGCTATAACTGGGTTTGTTATTGCTGGATTCTTTTGAAATCAATCCTCACACCCACTAAAGTCCTTCCTCTCCTGAAATATAAACTTGATTTACAAACTGGCTGATGTTTGCCACATTTCTAAGTTGTGCCAGCTTTGTTTATCTAAAAGCCAGGATGAGAATGCTTAAACCTTCCAAATTAAGATTTAGTTGTATATTGTGTTCACCACTAGCTTAACTAGCTATAAAATGTGACTGTAAAAATTACATACATGAGAAAAGATCATAAAAAATTGTTAATGATACCTACTTTGGGTTGTGGGGCTGTTTGTTTGTTTGTTTGTTTTCTGGAAGTGTGTCTCTGCTGAAAAATTTACCTGAAGATAAATTAACCAAGATCATGGACTGTCTGGAAGTGGTAAGATACTGTTAAGTTTTTTCCTAAAGATTATTCAGTAAGCTTCCAAAATAACAAAGAAGAATAAATCAGCAAACACAAAAAACAACCATGCTTTTTTAATATGAGAGTGGTTTTGGAGTGATGGGAATTGAATTCCAGGCTGGCAGAAAATAATAACATTTAGTGACATAGAAGTAAGTTATGTTTTTGGTATCAAAGGAGTCAAGCAAGTAATTAAGAGGATTTGTAATCTATCCTTTATTAAGATTAAGTACAAAGTTGTTCTCCAGGACTCTTTTGGTAATGAAATTTACCTCTTTGTGATGTGGATATGTAATACTTTCATATTCCTTGGACAACACACACTGCAAAATGTAAGGGAAGAAGGCATTATGTCCCCAGCATATGAATCTTGCCAAATATCTGTGTTCCTTAGGGCTGCATTTGCCAGCAGCCTTTGAAGGGAAAGGCCTGATATATAACCATTGCTGGGAGGTTTTTCTAAGGGCAGTGGTAGCACTTTATTCTTTTTGAGTGTGGGCACGAAGGATGTAGGAAGTTAAACATCAATGAAACAGCCACATGTGTTAAGAACTCTGCACAGTAACCTTTCAATGATGTATTGGACAATATTGTCTCTCACTTGTCCCCTACCAGGAGTATTATGACAAGGGAGATTATGTTATTCGGGAAGGAGAAGAAGGAAACACCTTCTTTATAATAGCAAAAGGAAAGGTAAAGTATAATAAACCTTATTTGTAAAGTAACGTGTACAAACGGTTGTATCTTAAAAGCTGTCTTGGGGGGTGTGGTCTTCAGTAAAAACGGTGCAGAGTGTTTTTGCACATGCTTTTAAGTTCACAATGCTGTGATAAAAGCCTGGAGCAGCATTGCAAAGATTCAGGGAATCTAATTTTCCATTCACAGTGAACCCATGTCATACTGTTCTAATTAAAATGTAATTAAATTGTGTCCTGAAGCCTCTTGACACTGTGGCAGAGATGTAAAGTTAATTTTTTTGTAAATGAGATTTGACCCTATGTCTTCTCCTACATGGTGCAATATCTGATGGGCAAAACATAGACTTGTGGAAAGTCTAAAGAGTGATGGGGTCCCAGGCTTAATGGAGAATGGCCTTTGAGATGTCTCAGAATCCTTTCATTTGATAGTCCCAGAGGAGCAAGGCAGCAGCCTTTATCCCTAGCTCATACCTTGGAGGCTGACACAGGGCTCTAAAGAATTGAATCAGCAGAATTTTCCTCAATAAACTTCCACTTTCCAAAACATCTTTCTGTCTGTAGATATTCTAGTTTGTTTTTTGCTAACACAGGCATCAGCAGAATGTGCTACTGTGGAAGCAGAGTTTCATGAGGAGAAATGTTAGTTAATGCTTCTGGAGTGCTGCCTATTTAGCTGAGAAGAGTAAAAGCTCATATGACATCTGCCCACTGGGGGAACTGAAGTATTTTTCAGTCTTACATTAAAATGTGGCTTATTCTGCTCTGTTTTAAAAAGAATGAGGAGAAAATGTTGAGAGGTTGCCAATAATGAATATATTCCTTCTCTGCAAAAATCAGAGAGGTGGGGATGTTTGGGTGTAATTTTTGAGAGGAGGGGGTAACTATATGTATCTATAACTCTTTCTGCAGCATTACTGAGTTTAAAACATTTCTGAAATACTCAGAAAAGAAAGAAAATCATGCAATACTTTGAAACTTTCCCTTACAAAATTTTTGTTCCTGTACTTTGCAGGTTATAGTTACCCAGAGTACTACAGACCACTCACAGCCTCAGGTGATTAAAAATCTACACAAAGGAGATTACTTTGGAGAAAAGGCTCTCATTAGGTGAGTTCACACTGTCTGATTCACGATGTGTAGGATTTCAATTCTCCCATCACTCTGTGTCAGATTCCGCAACTCATGGCTGTTTTGAATATAATTTTTCCTTCAATTGTAAATGCTTTCAGTATATGAAGGTAGTGACAAAATTTGTGTTAATGTTTTGAGGGGTTGCAGAGAGACCTTGAAAGTTTACACTGGCATCTACCTTTGGTTTTCCTGTAGAAGTCAAATTCTGGCCCTCTGCACTGTGGCTTATTGTTGATTCTTCAGTAAAAACTCTGGTTGTGCCAGGTGATTTCAGAATGGATAAGGTCCATCATGACTGGAATGAGCTCTTGTTTCCATTTCTCATGGCAGTAGCAAACAGAGAGGAGGAGTCACACAGTACATATTTACACGTCTGAGTGAGTAGGGAATCGCTTGGGTTTGGGAATGTTTTATATCCAAGGATCATTTTAGAAATAAGGAGTAAATCCTGATGTAGTGATAATTACATCTCACCCTAATTTCTTGGAAGGTTGCTAAAGGATGTCATGATCCAAACCCTATTGAAACTGGAAAAAAATACTGTGCTAGGCCATAATAATGACTAGTAAAAGGGTAAATTTTATATTTGGTTCAGCAGCACTAATCCAGATACAGGCTGCAGAGGCCTTTGAGGAGTTTCACCTAGAGCAGCTGTGACCCTCCATGATTGCAGTGTGAGGTACTCTGAGGATTTTGACATGCTTCTGAATTCTCCTAATGCATTTCAATTCCCAGTGACGACGTCCGATCAGCAAACGTTATTGCAGATGAGTACAACGTGGAGTGCCTCGTTATAGACAGAGAGTAAGTACATCACACTTTAACAAAAGACTTGCAGCCTCTTTCAGTAGGTTAACCTGACTTTCAGTGAGTTAATGTAGCTTCACTGTAGGCAAAACCACAATGTTTCCTTAAATGAATCTTGAATGAGTGCTTGTGCTTTGGGAATACTAATAAAGAGAGGTTGACAGCAGGTGCCAGAACCCAGAAGCTTAAGAGTAGTTCAGAGTTACTCTTTTCTTTCTCTCCTTGTAGTGGTGATGCTTATCCTGGTCTCCTGGGTCAGAGGTTGCCAAGGCCTGTTCCTGTCAATAAGGACAAATGCAAAGACAGCATTCAGTTACTCTGCCATCTCTGCCACCAGAGTTCCTGCTCCATTTAGTGATGGGTCCACATTATCCTTTGTTTTCCTTTTGTTACTGATGTATTTGAAGATGCCTTTCTTTTTGTCCTTGACATCCTTGGCCTGATTAATTCCAGATGGGCCTCAGCCTTCCTTGTCTCATCTATATTTACCCTGACGACCTTTCTGTATTATTCCAAGTAGCCTGACCCAGCTTCCATCTCTTATGTGTTTGCTATTTAAGCCTGAGTAATTAGAAGAGTTCTTTATTTCTCCATACAGGTCTCTTTCCCCCTTTGCCAGATTTCTTGATCATTTCTTGAGCCTGGAGGAAGTGATCCTTGAGTATCAACCAAGCTCAACTGGGTCATGACTTAAATGTTCAGCAATTTATGATGTTTCATTTGTGGTTTTAGGACATTTAATCAAACAGTTGGGACTTATGAGGAGCTGCAAACTTACCTGGAAGGTTATGTGGCTAATCTGGCCCAGGCTGATGAAAAGCGACATGCAAAGTAAGAAAGATCATTTGTTTGTTACACCTGTAGCAGGTAATTATTTTAAAAAGTGATAGATATGTAAGCAAAATCATGGATGGTAGTTGAAGGAGATGGACCCCTAGGAATGACAGCAGTCACTAATAAAATAATAAAATAATCTGACTATGCTTATGGAGCCCAACAAACTTTTTCTGATACAGAAATTACATGGAATCTCAGGGTATTGATTTCCAAGCAAGAATTGACTCTATAAGAAAAAAAAAAAAATTTAAAAAAAAAAAGTTGCGCTCAAATAGATTTTGCATTTTGATGGTAAATTCTTTGACTGGCAAAAACCCCTGAAGACCAACTTTAACTCCAGTTGAGTTAAGGAAATTGTATTACTGTGCAAAAGATTGTCATTTCAAAAGGAAAGAAGCAGACATAAAAGAAACCGTTTATTTTTAATGCTTCCGTGTAGCACTGATGGCACTGATGTCTGCTTTTAGCTGTGGGCCACATTTCTAGTTTATGTGCCTCTGATTTCAAGTCTGAGCACTGCTGGAAGGTTAGCAGAGTTTGGTTTTCCTCTGTTTAGAGATATAGCTGCATTCTTATTTCTGATCATTCTATTGGAACTGGTACACTGTCCTTCAAGCATTGCTTCTCCAGCCTGGAGTGCCCAAACTTTTGCAGCTGCCTGCATCAATAGGAATCTCACCTCAGGGATCAGCTCTAGCTAAAATTACTGTCGATTCTACTCTGTGAATTGCTGCAAAAGATTTCTTCTAATTGACTTCTATAAGATTCCATTAAGACTCTCTTAGGAATTAAAAAGGGTTTTCTTTCCTCCTTCTCCTTTCCTTCTTCCCCTTTCTCACTTTCCCTTTCCTCCTTTTCCATTTCCTTTCCTTTCCTTTATATGTGATCATTAAAAGTAATAACAAAGCACTAACCTATGTTAATTTTCTTAATGCAGAGGAAGATCCCTGTGTGGACAGTTGACCAAAGAGGTGTCTTTGGAGATGATAGAGCTGAAGGAGAAAGTAGCCCAGTTCCCTCCTTCCCCATTCCAGAATTTAGAAGTTGTCACAACTCTGGGTGTTGGTGGGTTCGGAAGGGTTGAGCTTGTAAGAGAATGTTTTAAAATTATTCATGTAGCTCTGTCTTGGATGATTGATTTAGCCACTGAATTATGTGAAGGGTTTTTGTATTCCATGTGCTTTTGCCCCTCAGGCAGAAATAATTCTCCATAAAGCAATGCATAGTTTTAAAAAAACCATTTCAGGGCTTGGGTGTTTAAAGAAGCAAATCCATTCTTGTGTGCCTCCACCTCCCGCTGTTAAAAGTCACTTCCTGGTCACTAGACATCGTCATCAGTTTGTGCATGTGGAGTTGACAGATGTGCCTGCCTGCATTATGCCCCTTGAATGGCAGGCCTTTTCCCAGGAATCTGCCTGGACCTGGCACAATCTGAATGGCACCACACAGTCTGTGCTGTTAGAGCTGCTTCTGTGTGCCCACAGCAACTCCAGCCAGCCTCAGCTATCTCTGAGCTGTGTCCACTGGGAAATTTCCAACAATTTGCAATGGCTCTTTTGAGTCATACTGAATAGTGTGAACAACTGTGCCTCTGGGATACCAAGAGCTTCATTAGCCCGAAGCCTTAAATTCCACTCGCCTCTGGCTGAGTTACAAACGTCTGACAAAAACCTGAATGTTTTTTGTGCAGGCTGTTGAAGGTAATGGTAAATTAAAGGAGACTTTGTGCTTTTAGTGAAGTCGATAATCCTTTACAGTAGTTAGACCATCACCTGTTTCATTCTGATTCATGATTCACAAAAAAAATTCCCCACTGGAATTCTACTGCAGTATCTGAATGCTAAGTTAAAAATTGAATTCTCATCCAGCTGTAGAACACAGATATCTGCTTCCTTCGTTTCCAAGAGGCCCTGTGTTAACTTTCATATTTTTGTTGCATATTGGGTAATATTTCAGTGTAATGCAAAATTACTTGTAAATATTCTTCCCAAACTGCCTCTCCTTTTTGTTCTTTTGTATTATGCTGGTGATTAGAAATCTTAAATTGAAATTGGGACCCACTGTGATATAAACTTATAGTAATATGTAGTCCCTATCCAAGATGCTGTTATTTGATGTACATAAAATGAACAGAGGGAACATTTCACTTTACAAGTGGGGCTGGGAAACTAAAATATCTGATGCTTGGCTTAAAGTCATACATAAAATTCTGCAGAAAATCTGGAATTTGTCCCTTGTTACAGCCATCAATTTCAGTCCTGCGCTGTGTTGAAAAAGATGGCTATCAGTGTATCTACTGAGAATGATTTAGTAAAACATCCTTTCTTTGCCTCATGTGTTTTCATCATTTTTATTCACAGGTTAAAGTTAAAAATGAGAACATGGCTTTTGCTATGAAATGTATAAAGAAGAAACACGTAGTGGACACCAAACAGCAAGAGCATATCTATTCTGAGAAGAAAATCCTGGAGCAGATATGTTCTCCATTCGTTGTAAAGTAAGTTGAGCACAACATTTCCTTGATTTTGTCCCCTAGCTGGCCCCTGGGGCAGCACTATTAGCATTGAGGTTTGGCACACATGAGTTCTGGAGGAAAGACACTGCAAGCCTCGCTTTTTATTTTGCTTTTCCTAAATTGCTGCTGTTTGTCCCCACAGGCTGTATCGCACGTTCAAGGATAACAAATACGTGTACATGCTCCTGGAGGCTTGCCTTGGAGGGGAGCTCTGGAGCTTGCTGAGAGACAGGTAACAGCAAACACAGCACAACCTTGCCCTTTAAAGTCACTCCCACGTGGTAACTGAGTAGGTTCTCCATTCAATGAAAAGATGTTAAGTTCTGTTTGGTTAATATTCTGGTTGTTACCTATTATCTGGTTAATAAATGAGGCATTTTCAGAACTTAATTGTGATTCTTTTTGTTCCAGAGGCAGCTTTGATGAATTCACCACCAAGTTTTGTGTTGGGTGTGTGACAGAGGCTTTTGACTATCTGCATCAAATAGGAATTATCTACAGAGACCTGAAGCCAGAAAATTTAATTTTGGATGCTGAAGGGTATATAAAATTGGTAAGATGTAATCCATTGTAATGTTATCCTTTTGTGCCTGTATACTGTTTCTTTGCAGGGGGAGGTGTAAATAGACAGCACATAATTATAGAACCAGGATCCTGGAGTGCAGTAACTCTTGTGCTCCAGCAGTAAAGAGGGCAGGCTTCTCATTGCACATTGAGAAATAAAGGCATTGCAACCATGGACAAACTGGGGAATTGCAGCCTCTGAGAGCTCTTGCCACAGTATAAACAGCAAAAGAAAAAATTCTCCCAGCAGTCAGTTTTATTGTAACTACAGAAACCACAATTCCCAGGTACAGAATTACCTCCCTGTCCAGCCTCAAAAAATCATAGGTTTTTAGTAAATCATATGATCTACAATCATAGGTTCCCTCTCTTTGTAGAGAGGGAACAGAGTAAAGAACTCCTGCCATGCTTTACTGTGACCATGAGAAGTGCAACCAGAATACTCTTCAGGGAGCTTGAAATATCCATTCTGAAGACAATGAACAACCCACTGCTTTCCAGGGACAGTAAATCTCATGTCCTCGAGGAAATCATGGATTGTTCTCCCAAATAGGAAAGCTATTCAGAAAATTACTTGTGATAAAAAAAGGATCTGTTTTATAGCATTCAGTAACTCAGTGGAATTACCTCTCTCCCCTTCACAATGACACTGTGTGTCTGTTCTAGCTGTAAAGTACCAGCTCTGGGATCTTTGCAGGAGGTGAGAAAGCAATTAAGACCTTAAGGCTTCCCAGGGCAAAACTGCTCTGCATTATGCAGCATGTGTTGATTTTGATCAGGTTGATTTTGGATTTGCCAAGAAGATTGGCTCAGGGCAGAAAACCTGGACATTTTGTGGAACCCCTGAGTATGTTGCTCCTGAAGTCATTCTCAGTAAAGGCCATGACTTCAGCGTGGATTTTTGGTCCCTTGGGATTCTTGTGTATGAGCTCCTCACGGGCAGGTAAGTGCTTCCTGCTCAAAGTTCTTACCTAGTTTGTTTGTTTCTAGAAACATTTCCAAGGTTATTTTTAGACAGCCTTCCAAAATGATACTTCTTCATGCCTTTCATGCATATCTTACCTTCCATCCTTTCAGAAATGCCACAGACCAGGTGGGTTACATACTCTCAGTTGTGGCTCATGCAGCACAAGCTATAATTGGCAGGTGTAGGGCTCCTGTAGCTGCTGCTGCTGTTTCCTGTGAGGAACAAGTTACAGCAGACTCTTCCCTGCCCCATTAGTGGGTGATGGGGTGCAGTGGGGTGGGTGAACTGTAAGTAGGGCTCTCTCTTTAGCTCCCTGCACACTTCCAAGACAACTCTTTGGGAATGTTCAGTGGCAATACAACGTGGAAGCTTCCCTGAGTTAGGCTTAGAGGGACACAGGCATTTTGCCTGGTACCTACAAGAAGCTTCTCAGCTTTAAGCCTTTCTATTATCTTAAACAGGCTGAAAGGGTGAGGGTTGTAAAAGTAGGAAGGTGGGCTTTTTTCCCATATTTTTTTCTGTATTCTCAAATATTTGCTTAGATAAGTACTGGCCACATCTGCTCTTGCCAGATGTTCCATTTATCAGTGTTGCTTTCTTTTTCTAGCCCACCATTCTCTGGGGCTGATCAAATGATGACATATAATTTGATTCTCAAAGGCATTGAAAAGCTGGATTTTCCTAAAATAATAACAAGGCGCCCTGAGGATTTGATCCGCAGACTCTGCAGGTAGGAGGGGCAGTTTGGGGCAAAGCCTGGGTGTAGATAGATTGAGCTCTTTTAGGACTCAGACTCGAGCACTGAATTCCTGACACCTTCATTTGGAATTGTTATGCATGGCATGATCCATTCTGATCATATTCAGTATGCATTGCATGCCCCTGCATGTGTCACACCTCTGAGTCTGCAGAGGCTCTGGGCTTTCTCTGCAGCTGGAAATTTTTTCTAAAACACACCTTTGGGAAATTTTTTTAATTTCCCAAAGGAAATGAGGAAAGAGGTAAGGAATTTGATTTTCAAATCAAGCACTTTGGAAAAAAAAAAAAAAAAAAAAAAGCTTCCAAAATGACTTGGGCATACAGATTCTACAGAAAACATAGGGCACTTAAAGACTGGCTTAAGTCCTTTAGAAAATGTGCAGAAGGTGGTATTTCAAAAGGGCCAGCCTAACTTAGTGGCCTGCACAACTCTGGCTGGTGACACTGACTTTGGGTTCCCAGCTCCTCTGGGATTTCATCCATAGCACCGGGAACAATGTTCAACATTCTTATGTACCACGATTGGAAGGATCTTTGGAGCTGTGAATTTTGATCTGCCTCCTTTTGTAATGCAGACCTGCTGGCCAGGAAAAAATAAAAGGATGTGCAACTAAAACTCAGCCAGCTGATTTCCCTGTGCTGCTTCTCACAGCTGAGTGACACTGTTTTGGCTTTCTAGAAGGTTTCTACATCCTCAGAAAAAAAAGGAGCAGTGACCAGCACCTCATTATATCTCCTCAGGAGGCACATGTTTTATGCAAGCTGCATCCCTGTGCAACTGTTAAATGCAAGCAGTTAGGACCTGTAAATGCTCTTTTAAAAATAGGAATATTTTATATATTCTTATCCTTATTATTTTTCTCTTTTTTCTTTTTTTTCTTTTTTCTTTTTTCTTTTTTTTTTTTTTTTTTGGTTTTTTTTTTTTGGAGGCAAAACCCTACAGAAAGATTAGGCAATTTGAGGAATGGAATAAATGACATCAAGAAGCACAGGTAAGCAAAAGAGATGGCCAAGAAGAAAATTTGGGGTTTAATTTGAAATATTTTTAATATGTTAGGACCCAGACTGGTAAACTCATAAACATCTCTGTTGCTCTTGAGTATATTTGCAACTGTAGCAAGCAACAATATGAATGTAAATCCTCAGCATGATTATCTAGAAATCTTATTTTTTACTGGTTTTCCTGCAGGTTGTTGATGTAGGAGTTTAATTCAGTTCTCAGAGAAATCGATGCCAGTTCAGCATCTGCCTCTCAAACCTCCTGACCCTTCAACATTTGCTGTTTAGGAATGCATAATTAAGGGCTCCAGAGCAATAATTTTAGGGTTTTGTCCTCTTTCTTGTAACAAAGAAAGTCTTTCTCATAATGAATTTTTGTAATGCAAGTCTTTCTTCTAACAAAGCAAGCCCTCTGTAAATTAAACATTTTCTGCTTTCTCTTTTTATGTGAGTTGTTTCTAAGCCCTACACTTCATGCTTGGGGAAAGCAGTCCTTTGATTCTTCCGCTTGTCTCCCTCTTCTGATGCTGTAAAAAGGGTGGCATTCCAAGGAGACACACAAGTCTCTGCATGGCTGTGTTTCTGCATGCATTAACCTGCCTGTCTCTGCACCTCCTCTGTACAGAAGTGCCAAAGTGCCTGCTGCTCCTGAAGCTGCCCCTGCCTTGTGTGGCACTGATGGTGCTCAAGATTCCTCCTTCTAACTCTGTTGTTACAGGAGTTGGCATGAAAAAAGCTTCTTATTGCCCCCTGTCCACGTGATTTTCAGCTCTTTGTGGTACAATGTCAGAAAAGAATCTGTCATTCTCTTTTGGTCTCTCCCTGTCTGTCTTTCATCTCTTTTTAATCAGGTGGTTGAGTGGTTTTAACTGGGATGGTCTGAAAGTGAGGAAATTAACGTCACCTTTAAAAAGAGAGGTATGGGCTTTGGCTCTCAGTATCATAATGCTTTACTAATACAGCTTGGCTACAAAGGAGAACTGATGGTGATGGCAAAATTTCCCAAAGATGCATTTGAATTATTACAGTTCAAGACTTTTTGCGAAAATTGAACGAAAGAGAGAGTAGGCAATAAAAAGTGACAGTCAAGTAATGGAAATATTATTTTGCCAGTGTAATTTGCATTACATTTTCACCATTATTAGAACAAATGGTGTTTGGTCAGAAACTAATATTGGAAAAAATATATCTCCCTTGGTAATGGGCACATTATTAAGATGCACTGTTCATATTACTCTGAAGACGACAAATTCCTGTGTTCTCCTACTATTGAGTTCCAAAACACCCTTGAGTTAGCTTCCAGTTTTAAATGGCTTATTTGTTTTTGCCCTAAAATGACAAAAGACTAAGGGTAAAGCATTTGAAACTCACTTTGATCTTAATTTGAAACAAAAAGTAATTCTGAGATCTGCTATGGATGTAGATTTGATCTTAAATAGCATCCAAATTGTACAGTATGGTCCAGTTTTCTTACTGAATTAACAAGGCTTTGGGTGAAATCAAGGATTTGATAATATTTGGGAAGTCCTTTTGTATAAGAAGGCCACTGTTCTGTTGTACAATGTAATTACTGGAGGTATTTCTTTTAAAGAATGAGGAATGGCATCCATTGAAAGATGTCATCTGTATCATATTAGCCTTTCATTTCCATGTGGGGAGCAACAAAAATGATGCATAATCAATAGAGAACATTTTCAAGAGGTACTTTCTGAAACACCCTTTTGTTTGTGTTTTCAATGTCCTAGTTGTCTGGACCAACTGATTACAGCTACTTTGACAGCTATCCACCTGAAGTGGGAAGCCCTCCAGATGAACTTTCAGGCTGGGACAAGGATTTCTGATCATTTATCCTTCTGGCACATTTATAGAGACTCATAGGCATCAGTTCTATCTTGTTTCTTGCTTAAAATGAAGTTACACAAATCACATGGCACTCCTTGAAGAATAGAAGACAGTACAGAACCAGAAGTTGTTTGGATAATCCACAAAAATCCATGCATTTTATAACAAGGGTATGCATACAGTCAGCAGCTGTAACCTGAATTTTTTTTTTATACACAGTGTCTCTATGAACATTTTCAGATGCCATTGATTGGATCTACGGTTTTGCCACTAAAAATATCACTAGCTAAAATTTTGATATTAACAAGGTTACCATATGTCTTTTTTGGGGTGGAGAGGATGGGTATCAGAAACCAACAGTTATGACATTTGTCAGTAGCTAGAACTATAGGCATTTCTTTCTCTTTTTCTCTGCTGTGTTTTGCTTTCCCCCCAAAATGTCTTGTATTGCATTGATCAAAAAATGTGTAGAAAAGAGACTTTTACTGAAAGGTTTGTTTGATTTAGCTACAGCTAAAAGGGTTTCACTGTCTAAGCTGCCTCTCTGTCGGTCTTTTGCACCAGGTTGGATATGAGAGACTGGTCAAACAAAAAGGTTTATCCATAATAGAAGTTGCCTAGAGAATCAGGCTGTGGTGTGCATTTCCCTTACTGCTTCAAAGAGCCATGTGCCTTTCTTAAAATGTTTTGCTTTTGTGTAGTGTGAAGATAAAATAGATGGACAAAAAGCTTTTACCTTGCAGGGAAAAAATGCAGATGGATGTTGTGCATTTGTGGCTTATACAGAAAAATTCTGCTGCTCTGTGTTATGAACCCCAACTGCTGTTGAAATAGGGATGCTCCTGGGTTTCATGCTGGGTTTATGGGATGGATGCATCTGCAGCCACTGCTTGTATTTATTTCAGCTCCTGCTGAGACCAAGTCCAATCTAAATTTCCACACTGAAGCTGCCGCAGCATTACCGCATTTCACACGCTGGATGGAAAACCTCCCAGGCAACTTGTACTGTGTGCTCAGGGTTTAGGCACCCATGGCTGCTGGATCATCCCCCTAGCTGCTGGTCATGACTTTTCCCACTGGGAATGGGAAAATGAGGGAGGGAATGCCACAGGGGCAGTTCCACGGTTTGTTACATGAGTTTAATTATTTTTCACTGGTGGGTGACCATCACTTTGACAGCAAATCAATTTAAATACTTTTTATAGCCTTCAGCCTGAATAAGGCAATAGAATATTTTCCATTGAGTTTAATGAGGGTTGGATGGAGCCCTTGAAAGAAGACACTACACACTTAGCTGGTTTTGTTTCTCTGCTTGTTTGCAAATTATTATAGAAATTTGCAGCCAGCAAAGCCTGTGCAAAATGGAATCAGAGAGGGTGGAGCAGAGGCTGTAAGCTGGAACTGTAGGTGGTTGCAAATTAACTTTGTTTAGTAATACCAAAGACTAAATTTTATTTTCAGTATTTAGACAAAGCGCTAGACATTAGGTATTTGTGTTTCTCCATACTTCTGTCTTTCTCTCGTAAGTATTTTTACTACAGTCAAAATAATATTGTGCCAAGATTTTATAAAAGCTTTTGAATGTATTTTTCCATTGTATTTATATGTAGTTTCCTTATATACATATATATATATAATAATGGGGAGATATATATATGTTTTTTAAGTGAAAAGATATCTGTATGATAAGTTTAGTGCAGTTAGCATTAAGTCTGTGCAGCTGTGGGATATATTTCCTTTATAAAGTTTAACTTGTTTATTTGTGTGCAAATAAAGTAAGCTTACAATGTAATGAGAAGGCCATTAATTTTTTACAAGCACATTCCATACAGCAGTCCAGATTCATAGGCTGGATTTATACTTCTTGTCTACATGATTCAGAAGAGACTGAGGCAGAAAAGGCTACCTTGGAGAGAGAGCCACTGATGTCATTTCTTGCAGCATGTCCCCCACTCAGATTTTGTTTTCCCTAATGGATGTTGAGAAAATGAATGTATGAGAAGCTGCAATAAATGAGGTCACAGATTATTTTGTATTTATAGAGAGTTCTCATGTACATTCAACTCATACTAGTTCTGGCATGTATGTGGTTGACTGAGGGGAAGTCTTCCAGAAACAAGCAGAAGCTGATACAGTAGAGACCAAATATAACTTGATCTCACACCATCTGTCTTTGACAGACAGATGTACTTCATACTTCAGCTCAGCACCAGTGGAGTTATGCTGATGTAAAATAAGGGGATGAATAAGTGAGTCGGGTTCAAGCAGTGTCACAGTGCAGGAGACCATGGGAGAATTGAATGTACAATTAAGATGATGGTCAGATTATGCTTATTGCTGTATTTTCTAATTTAAAGTCATTGAATAACTGATTTTGACGTTCAGGTTTGGGCCATGCTGTGGATATGTTAGCAACTGTCTGAGTTCTGTCCTTGGTGCTCTTACCTGTGCTTTGCCTTTCCATCCTGTCAGCTTGCCTTTTATGGTGTGGCTCCCTCAGAAACTCAGCTGTAGCTGTGCTTTCTTCCTTGCACTTCTGCCACAAGAGAACCTGCCTTAGGAGACAGGAGGGATGAAGATTGTTCCTGACAGAGAACAGAGGTGAGGGAAAACTTAGGCTGGGCTGGTGAGATGAAAGAGCCTTCCCCCAACTACCACATCAGAGTGGTGATGCAGGTGAGAACTTCAGAGAGGCAGGAACAGCAGCAGAGTGAGAGAGAGAATTCAGTGTAGTGGCAAGAATTTTTATCTTTTTCTGACAAAGTCCTGAGAGATTTAAGTCCCTAGATGGTTTTGAAGTCCCTCTAGAGAGCTGTGTGTTACTTTTGGTTTTGACACCTTTGACAGTTTGACAATTTTGACAATTTGGCTTCCTCAAAATTGTGTAGAAAATGTGGGAAAGAAGAGGAAATTAAAGCCAGCCTTCCCAACTGTAACATACTACCCTGTCCTGAATTCTTCCTCCCTCCCCATTTTTTGCAAGGCAGCACAAGACTGGCACTCTTTCTAAGTTCCTTGTGCCTGAATGTTGTAGCACAGCTGTTTTGTTTCCTGACATGGATCTGAACATTTCTGATTGACTTCTTTACATCTTGATGTCAGGCTGAATCAGCAGAGGTATATCACCATGCTCACAGGAGTGTGCCCAGTGCAGGTATTTGTTTCCCAGGTGTATTTCTCACCACTGAAGTGGCTGCATGGTTGTGGTGCTGTTCTTGTAATCAAAGGCAAGAGATGAGGGCCTGGTTCTTCTGTACATTGTGTGCAAGATGGTGCCAGACATGGAGTTACAAGTTCAAAGCCAACTGATCTGCACACCAGGCATGGAAAAGGTGGGTAATTATTTTCTTGTAAACCCATTATCTGTTGTTTGCCACACAAATATTGCCCAGCTGTCTGTCTTGGGGATAGCAGCACAACAGCAGCAGGATTTAACTCAGGGGTCAGGTGCATCCTTTGGCAGCAGTCCCAAGCGTGAGCTCATTGTGACTCCTGATGTGCTGTGGCTCTCTGTCAAGCTCTTTGAAACCTATTTTGCAACGAGCTCTCTACAAATTGATTAGATTCAGTTGGGTTTATTGGTTGAGCTTGTGAGATTCTTAACAATAGGCATTGGCACACTGGATTTTATAAACTATGGATATTTGAGCAGCTGTTACAAAACTGTTGGAAAATGCCCCACCTGGTTTTGCTTGCAGGGCCTGATGCCTACCAAAAATCCAAGCCTGTTTCCAGCTTAGCAGGTGGCATCCCCCATGTGTCCTAAAGACATCAGGCCCAGGAGTGATCACTGGATTAAAAAGTGAATGCCATTGTACAGTGAGCCTGTGCACATCACTACTTCTGGCTGTCCTTAAAGCCAAGACAGGAGTCCACAGAGCTTTTGATATATAGAGGTACAGCAGGAAAAAAAACAAACCATCCAAACAAAAAAACTCCAAAATACCCCACATTATCAGTTTCTTCCCTGAATGTTCTTAACACTCTCACTGCAAAAGACTCCTAATGTTCTAGAGCCAAAAGAGGCTGGAGTTTGGCTTGTCCTTTTTTTAATCGGCTGGTGGTGGCTGGTGGCTTGCTGATTTCCCCACATAGGACTGGTTTTCCCTTGTCTGCAAGGCAATGTCATATCACAGCAAAGGAAAGAAAAGGCATTTTGAAAAGGAAGAGAACACAGCTCCACAAGAATTGGTGTAGGGGTGGGTGTAACCTGGTAGTTTTGGATCAAACACTCATCCTATCCCTTAAGAGGACTGAACCTTGCAAAGAGAAACTTGCATTTAACAGTTGTTATAATGTGCAAAAGGAGTAACAGGAATGTAACTGATTCATTTAACAGCCACATTAAGGACACGGGGGAGCATGTAGGAGGCTGAAATTTGCAGCCAAGATGTGCAACAGTGAGAGCAGAGGATCTGGAAACAAACCAGATTGAAAGAGAAATACTGTGGGTGTGCCAATCAGGTAGGCAAGGCAAAAGTCGTGAACTAGAGGCACCCTTTTCAGTCCCCTCACAATCTCAAGGAACATTTGATCCAGAAATTTTATTAAATTTATGAAGGAAATGGATTACTGAATAGTGTGTTCATACAGCTGCTGCCACCCAGTGTCAAGTGAAAGTATAAATAAAATTAGAAAGGCCAGAGAGATAGAATTTCAACCAAAGGCTTAGAAAAGGCAGTTAAAAGCAGTAAAAACCCTTAACCAGGCATGCTTAAAGGATCAAATGTCACACTGCTGGGGTTGTACCTGCCCCTCTTTCAGTAAAGGAGCTGCTTGTTTCATTATAAAGCGAAGTTTATTTGTCATCAGACAAGCATCATGACTTGAAGAGAGGTAAGAGCATCAGGGTTTAGCCATGACCTGCTGACTTGTGTGCCCAGTTCCAGTTTCTCACAGCCTGCCCTACTCTCTGTCTGGGGCAGTGGGATGTGGGGTGAGGCCCTGTGCCCCTCTGGACTGATGCAGGTAATATAGGGCTGCACTTGCTCACTGTCACCTGGCACCTTCCCATTCCCTGCTCTGGCAGGGCCTGGGCCAGCAGGACAGGAGTTGCAGTTCCAGCTAATGGGCATTCCAGTGACTGGATGTTCTGGATACGAGATGCTCATGCTTCCTACAGCTCTTGCTGACAGAGGGTCCAGCATGTTACTACTCTGAAAGCCCTCAGCTAACTTCAGTTGCTGCTTCTTAAAGCTCTGCCTCTCTCTTGCAGCTCCAGCTCAAGATTTTCAGGTCATTCCAGTCCCACTTTGTTGAAGCTCCACTTTCAGAACTGGATGCTCACAAAGAGTTGCTCCTGCTTCTTCCAGTGCCTGCTGATGGACATTTTCCAGCATGTTACTGCTCAAGTTATTTGAAGTCATAGGTTAATTTAGCTCCTGCTTCTTGAAACTCTAGCACTACACAGAAGAGTGGGAGCACTGGTGGGACAATGTGTTTTTGGGAGGGCACAGGTACTTCCACTGGGAAACCAAGCGCTCTCAAATTCACACACCTACTGCCCTCCCAAAAAGACTGCCATGGGCTTCCTGGGAATCAGGAGAAAGCAGAGTGCAGGGTTCTAGTGCCTTGTGCAGGCACTCAATTCATTCAATGGAATATAAAAGCCAGGCCAGCACACCATCAACCCCATGGATCCCACAAGCTCTTTGTCAATGCTGGCTGCAAATATGGGCTCTTTATCCATGGGCAGACAAAAGCAACATCATCTTTTGCAGCATAGTCAATTCCCTTGGATGCAGAAGATAAAAGCTCTTCTTGGATGGCCTGTCACACAGTTGTCATCTCCTGCCCAAAGGCTTGATGGGTTTGGATTTGTTCTCGGCCAGTTCCTGCAGAAAATACTGTTCTGTGCTTGCCGGCCAGCCAGGACTGGAGGCAGAGGGAGATGTGTGAATGGATGGATGTCCACGTGTTCCCAGCTGGCAGCAAACACAAAGCCCAAACAGTGTGCAAGTGGCTCAGCAGACATTGCAGGAGCCACGGCATGCATGATGGGCACCTGATCAGTCCCTGCATGGGTACAGCATCCCATCATTTCACACATGAATGCCCTAAAACTTCATGCATTAGTGCCCAATGAGCTCATGCATGAGTGCCCAGTTTATTTATACCTTAGCATCCACTCACTTCATGCACAAGCACTCAATCTATTGACAAATGAGCCTCGAGACAGCTCACGTGAGCACCCAATTAATTCATGCCCCAGTGCTCAATCAGCTCACAGGAGCAGCTCTTTCTCATGCACCCTCAGCACATGCATGAGTGCTCTGCTGGGCAGAAACTGCAGGGTTCAGGTCACCAATGCCACATTCCCACTCTCTGGCACTTGTTGGTGCAGGTGCTTCTCCACTGAACATCGTCTCTTTTCAGGAGCATCAGAACTACATTCAAGATCCCTGTGCTAGCCCAGAGGTGCACAAAGAGCCCTCCTCTTTCCCCAGGGCAGGGAGGGGCTGAGGAGCACGGTCTAGCAGGGGTTAACACATCTGCACAGCCCTGGGAGGAGGTAGAAGTGTCTTTCCCTGCCTCTGTGCCCAGCACCTGACTTTGCCTATCAGCGTGCAGCACCACCCCAATCTCTGCCATTGCTTTTTTCAAAGGGTGTACCAGAGTCAAACAATGTTGTGACAGGCAGAAGAATTATAAAAGAAAGGCCTCATAAAATCAGGCCTGCTCTATTAAATTAATAGCTAGCCTGTCATCTCTTCTAAGTGCAGTTAAGCAATTTGCAAGTTCCCATGTCAAAACAATCTTGCTATGAAAGGTTCCTTAACCCAATCACCTATTCTTGGGTTGAAAAACAAGTGCATCTGTGTAAACAATAAGATCTGTTCCAGGAGAACCCATAAAGGAGTAATGTAAACAGCCTGAATCTCAGCACATACACACAAATCACCTTCTGACCAAAACATGAAGTAGGAAAAAAACTCCCAGCCAATAGGTGCTGCACATGAGGTCTGTGAAACTGTACAAAATAAGTGATGTGAGTAAAGAATTGGCTTTTTCCACATGAAGAAAATGGAGTCTTGGCTGACTTATTACAATAACACAATTTCTCACTATGAGGTAAAAGAATGTTAGTTTTTCCTTACTAAAAAGGTTAGACTGAGCTACAGAGGGAAGTCACTTTTTGAAGTTTATTTGGTCGTGAATCTTTATCCACAAGCCTACACTGCTTTGAAAGAAAATGAGGACATTATCTCAAAATGCTCTGCTACTTAGTCACAAACCCACAGCTTTAAGAGAGACCTGATTGTAATTCTTAGCAAGGCATGAATTTCCATGGTCATCTATCTATGAGAAAACCGTGCACAGAACAGAATCCTGAAGAAACAGTTCAGGTCTTTTGCAGCAAACACATTTGTGTGAGTACATTATCACCTGGCTGCTCCAGTGCTGTGATAATGGGATGAGGATCATGGAATTAGAAGGCAGGCAAGCCAAGCTGCTGAGATCAGTGGCTGAGACCATCAGCCTGACCAAAACATGCTGCCTGTATGTAACACTGAAGTCCTCCCCATTCCTCCAGCAAGGAAAAATACAAATTCTATCTCTATGTACAAAGGTTGCAAGGACTATGTTACCTTACAGAAGATGTGCAGGGAACCTTGCCAACTCTTAATTTCAAGCACAAAGTCTACAAGTACTTATGTGATAAGACATTTGAAGTGAAAACCAGCCCTGAGCTTCCAGAGGTATAGCACAGAGCAGTGACAATCCCAGCTCAGCTACCCTTTTGCAGCAAGGCAACATGATGAGAGACCATCATTTGCCAAAGGGAACTCCTGGCTGAGAAACAGCAAATTCCAATTTACAAGACTGAAACTCCAAGGTCACTAGAAAACGTTCCTCCTTATTGCTCACAAGAGCCAAAATTGATTTCAACTTTCCATACATCTGGAAACCAAAGAGCTCAGCCAACACGTCACTGCCTACACAGAGATAATGACACTGCACTGACAGAAAGGTCACAGCTCTTCTACCACAGCTGACAGGAAAGGTTCCAGATGCCTGCTTTCCTGAGATTTCAAATTTTTCTAATACAAAAAGCTAATCAAACACTTGTATGTTACTCACTCACATTACTTCTTTGCTAAGCTGCATGTAGCTGTACTGGACACCTGAGCAGTAGCTGGGATCACGTAACCTACCCCTGCCCCAAAACCAACTCAAAGAGAGCATTCAGTTTGTTATCCAGCGGCAGGCTGAGAAGAACAACATTACCTAGGGAAGTTCCTCCAACAGCTCTAAGCAGCAGAAGAGATTCTCTTTCAGAAGTATATACATACATATACACAGCTCGGCATGTTTAGTAAGTCATCAAGAACAGCAGCTCTTCAACAGTGAAGAAACAGAGACTAGAGATAAAAAATACATTCCTGCAGCCAAGTGCATTTGAGAACTAAGCAAAGACTGAAAAATATAAAGGCTTAATACATTTATTAGTAACTGCTGGCATGTACTGTAGAATAGGCTACAATCTTCATACACAAGGAATTCATGGTAAGCACTGGCCAAGCATTGCAAAGCAAAGGTTAAACAGAAAGCTGAAACAGCATGCACAACCTCCACAGGCTTATTAAACTGTTCTGCGCAGGTAAATCCATCTCACACTTGGCCAGTCAATCTGCTTTCAGTCCTATTTAAATGCTACAAGGACCAAAATTAAGGGTTTAGAAAAGGACTGGAGACAGCAGCTGTTTGCAAGTAGCAGGTAGGAGGCAAGTTCCAGTGACAGTTCCCTCCCTGCTCAGGGGTTAATTCCATTCCAATATGAGCAAAGCTGGCAATCATTAATTTTCATCTCTTACTGCAAAGGAAACAGCAGTTGCATATAGAAATGTCATACTTCAGACACACCTTTTTTTTCTGAAAGGGCCATAAAAGCAAACAAGCAACTTAGTGTGGCCCAAATGGTTACAGCACTCCCTATGTCCTCACTTGCTCACAGAATAAACCAATAGCAAGTTATTATACGTTCATATAGTTCTGTACTTGCTAATAACAAAACTCCAATTAATTACAAAGCCAGCTGGCCAGTAACCTTCCCTTTCAGCTCTAGGTTTTATTACCTCAGTATTTTCCCATTTACTACCTAACAGCACCAGGACTAGCTACCACAAAAACGGTGTTGTGCAGCCTGTGAGGTACAACCGGGCCCTCAGACCACATGCTGACATTCCCTATGGCTGTGCCTGCTGAACATCTTTGCCTGGTTGGACACCTTTCACATCAGGCCCTAAGGCAGAAAGGCAATGAGAGATTATTCACAACTTAGGTCAACCTGACTAGAAGCAAAGCTCAAACCTTTAGCAGGGTAAAACTCCTCCTTAATCTGTGCCTGAGACCAGGCAGATTGTGCTGTTTCATGTCATTCAACTCTAACACAAAAGTAGTCACTGCTACGGCTCTACTCTGGACTGACCAGGAATCCATGCTGTGACAAGCAAACCTCTGACATGCAGAGATTTGGTGCAGAAGCTTTCTCTCAGATATAGGGTATTTTAAATGTTACTCTGCTGTGAGCCAGCCTCTAAACTAGCTTCTAGTACTTTTGCTTCAGAGACAAAATGGCACTTAAACGCAGGTCCACCCTCTGGAAATGAATTGCTGCAATTTGCCCATTAAGTATCTCTTTGTGGTGTTTTTCTAGTGCTAGGGAACACCCAAGTAATCAGCAAGGTCCAAAGGTAA
>VWYP01001531.1:39096-49096 GCA_013400435.1 Pycnonotus jocosus | reverse complement strand
TTAGAACAGTAAAATTTGTGACCACTAACACACATGGAACTACAATGGCCATCACATTAGCATCCAGTCAGGCTGCACAAGTAAAAGCAGTTTGTTTCACACATACCTCACCAAAAGCTCCAAAATATTCCCGTATTTTCTCCTCAGGTGTGTCTGGAGATAAGCCTCCAACAAAAATCTTTTTAACGGGTTCTTTTGTTTTCATGGCTTTAGCTCTTTTTGGATCAATGACCTTTCCGTTCAGTTTGTGTTCTTTCTGGTCCATGACCTGAGGAAAATTAAAACACAATCTTACACATCTTAGTTTAAGTGAAATGTTTCACTGATGTTTTGAGTAAGGCCAAATTTGCTTCAATTTCAATACTTGGATCACACCAATAATTTGCTGCACAAAACCAAAGAGTTCTGTGATTTCTGATCACTGTCCACTGACACAGTCAGTTCTGACAAATGGAACCACCTATTACCCAGCAGAAGCAAGAGGATAATATTTCTCAAAAAGTACTCTTCTCATCCTCAAACTTTATGAAGTAAAAAATCTGTACTTTAGCTAACACAAAGGTCATGATGATGAAAACTTTTCTGTGTGCTGTATCCGCAGCTTTTTAGAAAAGCTAACTTTTGCTTGGATAGAGCCCAATATATCAAAGCTATTGGCTCTACTCTAGGGGTTCACATTACAGCTCTGGAATGCAAAGACTGGGAGTTCTTTACAAATGCTGCTTTCACAAGCAGCAGACATCTATATACTATATTTTCAAGTGCCCAAGTCCAATGACTTGCAGAACCTGTAAGTGCCCAGATCCATACCTCGGGAATCACTGCTAGTCCTGGACACAGCATCACGAGTAGGACGGCTCATAAAAGCAAGCATTTTCAACAAGCACATTAAACACGCTGCACCCCTGAACCATCTTTACCAGAAGATGTACAAACAACACCTGCACTCATCCTAGCGAGTGCCTTCTCTCTGATCCCTGACTTTGGAGGCGTTTCCGTACATCAATCCTACCTTATCCACGCTCTCCGATTCTTTGAAGAGCACAAAGCCGAAGCCTCTCGATCTCCCAGTGATGGGGTCCAACTTCAGAGTGCAGTCTACAACTTCACCAAACTTAGAGAAGTAATCCTTCAGATCCTTCTTGGTTGTGTCCCAGCTAAGGCCACCAATGAACATTTTCCTGTTAAGACAAGTTGGTCAATCTGTAAATGTGCGTTACCCAAAATCCTGCACTGCCAAACTTTATGAGCTCAATTGCCTAATGCACGGAACTAACAGGATTTTATCAGTTACTACACACACAGGCCTGCACTTTTTGACAACTTGCTTAAATGATTCTGGCCAGGACAGATAAAAACTTCCACGCACACAAACATTTTTCACTGTCTTCTCCTGCAGCTGCTTACCCTGCTGTCCCAAGAAACCACTAGCAGTGACAAAAGGTATCCTACTACTTATTTACATTCCCACCAAAGGTTTAACTCCATTAAATTATCTGTGGAGCCACCACACAACTGCTCATGAAACACACGTAGGCAGATTAGATTTGTTAGGAAGTGTGGTTAAAACAGAAGCATTTATCTACCAGTCAGACTGGACATATGCTCAAATTAACAAACGAAAATAAATAAAGTTTAGTCAAGTTCTCTTCCCCAGAAAGCAGTTAAGAACAAGCAAAGTACTGGATGGTCAGAAGTTCTCTTTCCTCGCAAAAACTTTATATAAACACCTGGCATAATCCATTCTCATTGAGAGAATGTCTTTCCAATATTTCTATAGCACCAGTGGTGCTGGGCAGATGTGTACAGCACATAATTCATAACCTGTATTTTCAAAAGCACACTGGAAGCTTAGAATCAAATCATAACCATCCCACCATGTGAGTAAGGCATTAAAAAAATTTAAAAGATGAAAAATCAAGCCAGTATACACACAAATGAAACATTCCAGGTTATTAGGCATAGGGCTTAGGAACCCATTCAAAAGAGGATTTGATTTGAGATGATCTCTTCTAATACTGATAAAGAAGATTTTACTGTGAGCTCTAACCAAAAAATATGATCCATTATCATCTATAAAAGGACTTTCTTCAAAGCTTTGCCCATTTTCACTGTCCCAACTTATTTCAAAATCAGAAAACCTGAAAAACCACTGTATCATGTTTCTAACCCTTCCACTTCCCACGCACAATATTCCTGCCAATCATGTAAAAGAGCATTGTACCTCCACAACTCAAACTCTCGAATCAAAAGCTGCTCCTCTGAACTACCTCTGTGGAATTAGCTGTGCTCTCACAAAATTAACAAGAGTATTCAGTTTCTGACAAACATCCATACAGATGAGAGGTTCAGGAGCTTCAGATGTTTTTATAACAAGTTTCCAAATTTGTAAAGAAAGAGCACCAATTCCCCATCCCTTTATCCACTTTTCCAGTTAGTTCCAGATCTCTCTTCAACGAAGTCCCAACAGGCCTTTCTATCAGCGGTGACTTCTTACTGCCTTCATGGCAGAAATGCTCCACCCTGGTAAACCAGCAGCCTCACACCGGTACAGACAGTAAATCAGAGGAGCTTTCTGCCCTTTGCTCACCCATCATTAAGGTCCTTAGCTTGTCTGCTGTTCTGTGGAGGGTTTTTCAAGCACCCAAACAGAAGACCCAGAGGATGCAGCATCGTGTTTCTGACACATGGGGGGCAGTGATGCTCTAGCAGTCACTACTGAACTGACACTTGCGACACAGAGCGCCTGTCTCGGTATTAACACACAGACCCTGCTCTGTATCCCTAAGGACAGGCACACCAAGAACACGAGCCTGAAAGCCTCTGAAGGTTTTTTCATCTCTCCACACAGTAACTGCACCTTGGAGCCCAGCCCCAGAGCAGGAAACCACGGCTGTTTATATAGTCTGCCCCTACATAAACTACTGCTCCAAGGCGAAACTGAGCTCAGGTCAAGGCCACACCACACACGTGAGCGTCACAATTCAGGAGCAGTGTCACAGCTCTGCCAAAAGCTTGTAAAATACATACATTTCCTAGCCCATGGTCTGGCTGGTCTAACTCACATCAGCACTTACAGTTTCCCCAAAATAAGAAGTGCACTGGGAAAGATTTCAAACCCCAGACTTAGCTAAATAAGGTATCACAGATATGCTCCTTTTCCCTTTACTACCAGAAGTGTCGTCAAAACGCTTTGTTTCCTGTACAGCATCAAGAATTGACAGGTCAAAGAGACTGAACTAGACTACAAGTCAAGGTGTGATACCTGTAATCACTGCCCAATGCCATTGCATCGCTTAGAGACAACTTTTTCCAGGCTCTGTTGCCTTAAAAGAACCTGAACTTGCCCATGAAAACCCTTTAATTGCTGTGTATTCAGGGGTAATAAGTAAAACAAACATGCAAACTCCACAGGCATTTGAAGCTGTTAAAAACAGAGGAAAAGTAATAAAACCACTTTTATTTTTGCTAATCCCAGCAAAATACTCAAAAAAAGGGTTCCTGTTCTCTCTCTCTGCATTATCCCACATTATTAACATCTCTCTCAGCAACATCCCAGGTTATTACAGAAGAAGGAAAACACTCAGGAAGGTTTTGCAGCATGTATCTGCAGGACACAGTAGTTAGTGCTCCTTTATCCAGGTTATTTTCTGCCTTGACCAAAAAGAGACTTGCAGCTCGAGTTTCTCACTGGCCCGACAGGACACAGCAGAGCACATCAGCCTGTCACTGGATTTATTACACACAAATCTCACTGACAATACCAAAGGAACACTGCCCCAGGCAGAGACCCTATGAAGATTAAAAGCTGTCTTTACTCTCCATAAAACAGAGTAACAGAACATGCTGAGTTAGAAGGGACCTATCAGAATCATCACGTCTAACTCCCAGCCCCGCACAGGACACCCTCAGAGCCACACCATGTGCCTGAGAACGTTTTACAAACGCTTCCTGTACTCTGTTAGACTTGGTGCTGTAACCACTTCCCTGTGCAGCCTGTTCCATTACCCAACCACCCTCTAGGTGAAAAACCTTTTCCTGGTGCATAACCTGAACCTCCCCCGCCCCAGCTTCCCGCCTTTTTGACTCCTACTCAAGTTCGGACACCGCCTAACACAATCCTCCCGACACCCAGTTCCGGGAGAAGCACAGGCATGTTTTAGGCTGGGAAGATGTCCCGGTGCCTGACGCCTCAGGCCACAGGCTGTAATGTTTGCAACACAGGGCAATGCTGCGACTGCAACCAGAGCATTCGGCTACACAGTTATGGTCTTCACGCACGCACCGCACTTTAACTCATAGAAAAGGCATCGTTGAAAAGAANATCCCTCCTCCTCTCGCTCCCTGTTTTTAATGGCGCCGCCACCGACCCAACCTAAAATGGCGGCCGGAAGGAGCGCGGCGGGCGGGACACGTGACACCGCCCCCGGGGAGCCGCGAGGGAGCGCGGGGGGAGCCCCGGCACGGCCCGGGAGCGCCCGGAGCCGGGGGGCCGGCATGGACAGTCACAGCATCGATAGGGCTGGGCTGCCTCTGGTGATCGTCCAGTTCAACCNCTAGGTGAAAAACCTTTTCCTGGTGCATAACCTGAACCTCCCCCGCCTCGGCTTCCCGCCTTTTTGACTCCTACTCAAGTTCGGACATCGCCTAACACAATCCTCCCGACAGCCAGTTCCGGGAGAAGCAGAGGCATGTTTTAGGCTGGGAAGATGTCCCGGTGCCTGACGCCTCAGGCCACAGGCTGTAATGTTTGCAACACAGGGCAATGCTGCGACTGCAACCAGAGCATTCGGCTACACAGTTATGGTCTTCACGCACGCACCGCACTTTAACTCATAGAAAAGGCATCGTTGAAAAGAAAAATAAGTAAAGGGGGTCTGTAGTTTGAGGCACATCACACCATTTGTACACCGCGGGACCAGACACCGCCCCCGCCGCCCGGCCCGTGACGTCGCCGAGGCGCCAAGTAAACAAACAGGGCGGCGAACGGGCCGGGGGCGCCGGGCCCCGCCCGGGACACGCAACCTGCCCCCGCCGCTCACCCCTCGTCCTCCTCGTTCTTGCTGGCGTCGATCTTGGCTCCCTCCGACTCGANCGGCCGAGCGCGCCGATCCCACCGATCCCTCCTCCTCTCGCTCCCTGTTTTTAATGGCGCCGCCACCGACCCAACCTAAAATGGCGGCCGGAAGGAGCGCGGCGGGCGGGACACGTGACACCGCCCCCGGGGAGCCGCGAGGGAGCGCGGGGGGAGCCCCGGCACGGCCCGGGAGCGCCCGGAGCCGGGGCAGCCGGGGGGCCGGCACGGACAGTCACAGCATCGACAGGGCTGGGCTGCGCCTCTGGTGATCGTCCAGTGCAACCCCCTCCCCGCCCAAGGCACGGCCACCTGGAGCGGGTGACACAGGAACGGGTCGGGGTGGGTTTCGAATGGCTCCAGAGAGGGAGTCCACCACCTCCCTGGGCAGCTGTTCCAGTGCTCTGCCACCCTCCACTTAGGAAGTCCTTCCTCATGGTGAAGTGGCCATTGCTCCTCGTCTTGTCACTGGGCAGCACTGGAAAGCGTCTACACCATCCTCTTGGAACCTGCTTTTGCGATATTTATGTGCATTGCTGAGATCCCCTTCAGTCCTCTCCAGACTAAACAGGCCCAGCTCCTGCAGCCTCTCCTCGTAAGGGAGATGCTCCAGTCCCTTCATCATCTCTGTGGCCTGTCACTGGACCCTCTCCAGGAGCCCCTTGCCTTTCTCGTGCTGAGGAGCCCAGACCTGGACAGAATACTCCCAGCTGCACTTCACTAGGGCCAAGTAGAGCAGGATCATAAAACTTGGCTCTTAGCGGGGTTCTGTGTATTAACAAACCACTGCAGCAATGTCCTTGGGGCACAAGTCTCCCTCAACCCCTCAGTTGCTTGGAAGGACAGTGCTGGACCCAGCTGCACTCACAAATGCACCATATGGACTCACTCCTGTGGCTTCTTGCTGATTCCTTAAATTGTTGCCGACCCTAAAAAGTTCAAGAACTTGTAACTTCCTGCTTGGAATTGGAATAGAAGTGGTGTAGAAAAGTAATTAAGCTAGGTTCTAGAATACTTGAGGTTTTAAGTGCTTGAAAAACCTTGAAAAGCTCCAACTCTTCAAGCAATGCTATCAGCATTAAAAAGGTACTGCTATAGTTCTGGATTCCTTCTGAGATGCACAAAACTGGTACACTGTGCATTGTGCCACAGACCACTCTCTCCTTGTTGCTGCAGAGGGCAGGACACAACTCTGCTATCTTCCACAGTGATGCTAATTCCAAGCACTGAGGACAAATCAGGAGGAATGACGGGGTGGATGGACCTGTTCTCACAGTAACTTGATCTCCAGAGAGGTCTCTGCCCTTCTATTTAAGTAAAACTATAGTTACACCACTTTAAGGTCACAGCAAGACTATGCACTCACTTAAGTAAGCATTTATTAGAGAATCTTTTAACATGAAATTATACAAATAAAAGTTTGTATAAACACAAGTCCACATTGTGTCATAACATGAATGGCAAAAAGAAAGTAAAAACCATAAAAGAAAACTAGTCGGCCGCTATGTACAGTTGGACACAGTTGTGTCATACACTAAAAGTCTTTTACAAAATAGTCATTTCCTCTCACGAAGACCACCCTCCATTCACTCACGACGCGTTGCAAGATGGCTTTTTGTTGCAGTATCTCTACCTAAAAAATCAAGACAAAATGCATGTCAGATCTGTGACAGTTACTACAGGATTGTTAAAAGGTCCATTTTCATGAACTGCTTTAAGTCTTCTATATATTCCTTTCTTCACTGTTAAAGATCATATGCATATTTATTAAGGTAACACAAGAGGTTTGTTTAGTTACCCATCAGTAATTTATTCTCCCAAATATTGCCATTCAGCCCATCTAGGAGGCTGCTCCAAAACAATGACCATCCAATTTAGGTAAGTAAGCAGGCTCTGGATCACGTTCTTTTCCACTGGAAATACTGCCAAAAGGCTTTCTCATTATTTGTTTATACAACTAAACGACTTATGTGCAACACAAGTCAGGTCACTTTAGTTCAGACAGTCCATATGCATATGATCTTTAATGTTTATCCAGATTTAAAAGTTCGTTTTGGTTTGCAGATTTCACTATTAGCTATAAAAAGAAAAAAGCAAGCATTAAAATCTTAAAGAATGCACATTTAAAATGAGGTTCCACAATTGAAATACAACACTAAACAGAAGACCAAATGATTAAGCTGTAAAGGCATTTATGTACTTTAACTCCTGTAAAAAACCATTTAAGTTAAAGACACTTAATCTCCAAAAAAGATTAAAAAAAGAAGCCAAAGTCTGAAGTTTTCCACTTTAATCTTTACGCTGGTACATGAAGTTGGAAGAGACCATACCACAGGACAGCGTTTTCTGGTGTATGCCTTGCGCTCTGCCTGCAACGTGCGACCCCAGAGATAGACGTGGTCAGGGTGACACACGGCCTGCAATGAAGTTCCCGCTGGCGGGTACAAACAAGGTATAATGTCAGAGTTAGAAGACAACATTCTTGTTTTCCTTAAGTTGTACCCATTTCAGTACTTTACCTGTTAATACTTCTAATAAGTTTAATTATTCCTCTAGACCACCTGGTACACAACGCAAACCAGAAAAACTCTTATGTTTTTCTGAAGTACTAAAGAAGATAAAGTCACGTTTTTACAAAGTTAAAGATCTATAGACACGTAGGCAAAGCTGGTTTTAAAAAAAAAAAGTATTTTTTAAGTTAACAAAAGCTTAGTTAAAGGAAAAGTCATGCTAGGCAAGTTTTTACTCTTCGTTTGTCTATTGATCTTTAAATTAGATTAGACATAGTCGGAGTGGAGCTCGTGCTCCTGTACACACCTGTTGGTCAGGTACTAGGTACTGCTTTAGTACGGCTGGTAGTTGTTTTGGTGGTTGCCACCGCCACGGGACGCCTTCCCATACGTGCTCTGTTGGCCTGGAAGGAACATGTGGGGAAAGAACAAAACCCACAAGTGTTAACATAGCCTCAGAAAGACACCTCACACACAGCAGCACACCAAGAGATCTTTAGTGCCATGGGCCGAGTAAGAGAAACGGTCCAGAGAGGGGATGCATGCTCTTTTTATTGGGAATGAGGGCAAAACCACTTACCACTGTAATCTGTGTATCCCGGCCCATATCCATAGTTGGGATAGTTGTACCCAGAGTAGTCATAGCCTCCATAGCCACTGTAGCTCTGATCACTGTAAGCGCTGTTATAATTCCCATAGCCTTGATCATAATAGTTATTAAATCCTTGGTTCCAGTTTTGTCCCTGACCTGAAATCAAGTACAGCAAGTGTAACTTTCAAAACTTATTTCACTCCTCTCCTGTGCCCCTTTATCTAACTTTTTGAATACGAGAATAATCAGTAATTGCCTGAGCACCAAGTGACACCACAAGACCAGCCTTACTGTGTGGTCTGAGATGTGACCGCTTGACCTTTAAAGACTGGGATGCATTAACCTGTAACATAATAGCTGATTCCTTCTGATACATTTGAAGGTGCACCAAAGTGACCACCCTACTCCCTAGCAAACAGCTCCCGGTTTCTCGCCCATGGGCTAATTAAGTGTATCCCTTTCAAGTGAAAGTGTAACTGCACTGGCTACACCATGCACTAAAGGTGTACAAAAGCACCCCATGTCCACCTTGCCCCTTCACCACTTGAATGCAATCAGAGCAAGAGGAGATTCCTCACCTTCAACAACCAACCATAACCTCCAAAACACCACTTACTAACAGACTACTTTACACATTTGATTTAAACACAAGATCTGCACAGAGCCTGCAACATCTACAAACGCCACAGTAAGTAAGTACTAACATTAATAGAACCACTGAAAACACTCACCCCGTCCACGCCCCCGTCCGCCTCCACGTCCACCAGAAGAATTGTTTTTCCCTCCTTTCTGCTGCTGCTGCTGCTGCCTGTACACCTCTTTGGGCTGTGCTACTTTGATCTCACACTGTAAGGACAGAAATATTTTAATTTATGAAGAATTCCAAGAGCATTTTGTGAGCTGCTTTCACAGACACCTACAGAGATAGATTTCACATGCTAAGAACAAGAGCTTTCCCACCTTGCCTGAACCAATCTGGTGGTATCTGCTCTCTAGTAACTTCTTTACTGGCTCTTCGTCTGTGTATGTGATAAAACAGAAGCCCCTCCTTTCATTCGTCTTTGTGTCCATGGGAAGTTCAATGTTTTCGATCTGAAATCAAAATGAATATAAACGATATGTAAAATCTGTAAGCAACGTTTTATGCCATCAGAACAATCTGGCAGTGCAGAATCTATGCTCACTATTCCTGGCAGCTATAAATCAGACCATTACAATTTTATGAAATCATTAACATATGGATTTAACTATCTCTGGTTTTGGCCAACTCCTTCCTTACAAATTCTTTCTTAAGAGAAAGTCAGGATTACCCTTGAGAACCAGAGGTATTCTTATATGCCAATATACTATACCTCGCCAAAAGCACCAAAGTACTCCTTAATCTGTTCTTCAGATGTATCTGGACTCAGCCCACCAACAAACACTTTTTTGGGTGGCTCCTTCCCTTTCAGCGCTTTTGCCCTTTTAGGATCTATTAACTTCCCATCCAGTTTGTGCTCCTTCAGTTCCAAGACCTAAAAAGCAGACAAAGAAACAAAGTCTCAGATCGCTACAGCTACACAAGCTGGCTTCATGCCATCGGGCCGCAGGAAAAGCACCCACCTTCTCCACGCTGGCAGCATCCTTGAAGAGCACGAACCCAAACCCCCTCGACCTTCCAGTGACCGGGTCTGTTTTGATTGTGCAATCCACAACCTCGCCAAACCGCGAGAGATACTCCGTCAGGTCCTTCTTGCTAGTGTCCCAGCTGAGGCCTCCGATGAACATTTTCCTGGAGGGCAGGAAATTCGTAGGGATACGGGTGAGGGAGCGACGGGGGAGTCC
>VWYP01001531.1:9042-38572 GCA_013400435.1 Pycnonotus jocosus | reverse complement strand
GCCGCCGCGCGTCCCCGGTGCGCCCCACGTGCCGCCGCCGCCATGGGCGTGCTGCCGGTGCCGGCGGAGGGGCGCGCCATCCTGCTGGACATCGAGGGCACCACCACCCCCATCGCCTTCGTCCAGGTGAGACCCGGGGGCCGCCGGCACCGCGAGTGCTCGGGTGGCATCGCCGCTCCTGTCGTGACCCCCCAGCCCTGGCGTCGCGGGGGGCTCCCGTAGCATCGCCGCTCGTACCATGACCTCCCCCGCCCTGGCAGCTCGCCTCAAGGCAGGCCGAGGTGCTGCCGGGAGCGAAAGCCGTGACCCATTTTCTCCGATTTTCCGAATAATGCTCACGAAAAAATATGTCTTGTCTTGCCGATCGGCCGCCCCTCTGGTGGGCTGGGGAGCAGGTCACTACCACGGAGATTCGGGCAGGTCAGGGGATTTTCTTCATGGTTGTAGGGCAGTTGGAGTGCTCGCAGCCTCATCTGGGAAAAGCCCTCGAGCATCGCTGTTCCTTTCATGGCTGGAGCTGCAGCACCGCACCCGGGTCTGCAGAGAGCCTCAAGTGCGATCCCTTTGAAGTACGATGCTTCTTGTCCTTAATTTTAGTAATTAGCAGTTTGCGGTAATCGATAATTCTCGGGGTTATTCCCTTCGGGAGGGGCTGGTACAGCCCAATGCCCCTGGTGTGCCGGAGGAGCGTGTCCAGCACTGCGGGAGGGCAGCGCAGGGGACACACCGAGCCTACGCGACAGGGACTGTAGTGGCAGCGAATGCGCGAGTGGCTTCCCTTGCCTAGGAGAAAGCTCAAGAACGCTGGAAATGCCGGTTTAGGTGCAAAACGGAGGGCACTGGGGAGCCTGCGAGTCATAGGCGCTCGGAGAACCGCAAATTGTAATAGCCGCGGGTCCCTCCACTCGGGGAGGCTTTTGGTTAGCAGGAGGGAGCGGCTTGGTAAAACAGCGAGCGGATATATCCCTTCCCCTGCCGTTAATTATCATGGATTTCCCATGAGACATTATAGCTTTTGGTAGATATTTGCAGCCAGTGGCTTACAAAGGTGCTCTGTGACCCACATGGCAGGTGAAGGCTCCTTCCAGGCTTTCTAGAGGTTTCTGCTAACAGTTTAGCAGATGAACAGCATGACCTACATCTTTCCTGTCCGTGTTCTTCAGTGCGCTTGAAGAAATTTTAGGCCCAGATGGCATTACAGTTCCCTCCCTCTCCTCAATAACTTTCAGTTCAAACAGTTTGGACAGGTCAGGTTTCTTACTAAATATCTAACAGAACAACTAAGTTGTTTCTGTCCACCTTGAAGCTGTTTTGCAGTTGTGCAAACAATATGCCATGCACCTGAGACTTTGGGTTTCCACCCAAAGTGCTTCTGTTGCAGGGAGGCAAAGTGAGTTTTGGTTCTCAACAAAATTCAGTTTGATGGAAATCCTGAAAATGCTTGGAACAAGTTATTTTATTTGGTCTTTCAGTTAACCTCTATTTGCCTTTGAAAGGTCCACTGATGGTTCAGCAGACACTTTATTCTTCAGTATTAAACAATTTTATTTAATCCTTTCTCTAATGTTAGAATTACTGAATCTGCAATGTAAGGAAATAGGATGAGTCAGTTGATGGGTGGATTAACTAAAGATACCAGAAAAGAGAGTATTTCGAATCTTTCTTCCACACAGACTCATGGCCTATTAAACTTAGTAGAGTGTTGACTGGGATCACTCTTGACAGCCATGAACCACCTGTCCCACGGGCTGTCCACTACTCCAGCTGTCACATGGGTGTCCCCTCTTAGTTCACAGACCAATGCATTAGCCAGTGAACCAAGACTTTTACCCTTTTAAAATCCCCCAAATCACAGAATCCACTAATCTTTCAGAGTCTGTTTAGAAGTTTTTCTTAGCCAGCACAAGAACATGAAACACTGCTTTTGAGAAACAATTGGGTCCTTTTGACATCTGAGCTGTAAAGGAGGTTAAACCAAGCCAGCAGGTCAGCTGCATTTCCCAGTGGATTCTCTTTAATTTCCTCCATGATTTAAAAGATAATTTGAAAGTAACAGAAATGAGAGTAAATTGGGGGCATTACAAGGCTTATGATTTCTCTAGACAAGTTTGTGGTAATTTTTTAAGCAATTTCCATTGTTTTTGAAATATACAACATGGAAAACACAATATTAGAACAAGAGAAAATCCTGCAGTTCCACCACTACATCACACTCACAGGACCACTGCTTTCTTAGTTCAGTAACAAGCTAATGACATACAACAAGGATCAAGAAACTGTGGGCCATTTTTTGAGGAGAGGTGAGTTCAGTTTAGTTTTTTCCCAGTTAAGAAAAGCTCAGTTCTCCACCCAAAGGAAAGACTTCCCTGCCCTTCTCCTTGACCTGAGGCTTTTCCCACATCCGGTGGCTGCTTGTGGCTTCTGACTCTTGAAACACCACTAATGAGAGCAATTTGTAATTATTTCTGGTTGCCCTTGGGATCACTGTGAAGGTTTGTAATTTTCCTGTGGCACTTTTCCCAAACCCCATTTAATTTCATTTGCAAGACTGTCCTGTGGAGTTCAGTGTCACTGGACCAGGCTTTTCCTTTCAAAAGGTCTTCTAGCTTTGGCAAGAGGTTGAGATGTGTTTTCAGAATGACCTTTGCTAGGGCAAGTGCCCCATCAAAAATACAATAGCATCACTTACCTGTTCAGATTACATACACTGTCAGCCTTGTACTCCTCAGCTGGTGGGAATGTGGGGTCACATGTGCTATTTGTGACATTTTTTGGAAAGCCCAGGAAAAATGATCACCCACCTTTCCATCGCAGGCTTTAAAACTTTCAGCTACATAAACGTTTGTGTAAAAAAATCCACCTGTGCTGATCCTGGCCTGAGACTGGCTCAGTCCTGTGACCAGGCAGACATCCTTGGCAGGAAGTTCCACCAGCTGCACTGTAGGGGAAGCTTAAGTTTGGGAAAATAAAACTGTACACAGCAGCATGTGGAAACAGTTCCTTTAAAAGCCAGTCAGCCCTACCTCTGCCAGGTTAAAGGAGCAGCCTGTTTTTCTGCCAGGAGACCTTGTTCCCTTACATCAAAGACAACGTGAAGGAGTATCTGCGTGCCCACTGGGAGGAGGAGGAGTGCCAGCGGGATGTTGGACTTCTGAGGAAACAGGTAAAGTAACAGAGTTATTCCGTGTGTCTGCATTTTCATAGCGTGCCCGAGGCTTCAGGCCACTTGGACTCTCCCGGTCACCCCACGTTTGTCCCTATCTCTTTGCCCTCATCCATGGAGGCCAGTTGCCTCAGTGGTTGGATTCTCCCCCATCCAAAGCCTGGGGTTGTGCTTGACAGGCAGCAGCTTCCTTCAGCTCAGCTTGCTCTTCACAGCCCCTGGGCAGCAGTTGAGCCAAGACTTTCCAGCTTTTTGCCTCCACTGTGCCCTTCTCTTGTTGAGTCCAAACCTCTTTTGGGAAGCAGCACAGGGGGATGGCAGAGCACTTGTTCCACACAGGGCAGTGGATGCTGCCTCTGTACAGGGACATAGCATCAATTTGAGACTTGTGGCTGAAGCCAACAGATGCATTTGCTTCTTTGCCTTAATTACAGTAATTAAATACTTAAACAAGCACAGTTCTCATTAGAGTATTTACAGTATGGCTACAGTAATGCTAATTGTTTGGTTTGGAAAGTACAATCCAAGCAAGTAGTTCTAAACACAACTGAAGTCTCAATTTTCCATTGAGAAAAGCCTTCAGACATCATTGTAACCCCTTGTGTGAAGAGCAGTTCAAGCAGTGTCCTGCACAGGGGTGCATGGAGGCACGTGTTAGACCACTTTCCTACATTAGAGGTGTTGAAATTGCTCCACCTCTTCCCTCCCCTCTTTCTACCGTGGATGATTGCACAGAATCACAGATACTCTGAGCTGGAGGGCACCTGCAAGGATGAGCCAGCCCAACTCTTCAGTGAACAGCCTGTACAGGGATCAAACCCACAACCTTGGCATTGTTAACACTGTGCTCTAACGCCCCTTTCCAGGCTCAGGAGGACTCGAGCCTGGCCGGGGCCGTGCCGATCCCTTTGGAGAGTGGCAGTGGGGAGGAGGAGCTGGAGCGTGTCATCCAGGCCGTTGTGGACAACGTGCACTGGCAGATGTCCCTGGACAGGAAGACCACAGCACTGAAGCAGCTGCAGGGCCACATGTGGAGGGCAGCCTATGCCACCGGGCACGTCAAAGGAGAGTGAGTAATTGTGTGAGTAGCTGGGTGCCCCCTCCTTGGGGGGCAGGTGTGGGGAGCATCTTTCCTAAAAGTTCATTAGCAGAATAGCTGCAGAAGCTATTCCTGGGAACAGCCCCACTTACAAATACAAGTAGCATCACTAGCTCAGTAGATAAGTCAGTATTTGAGAGATTTCTTGGTAAACCAAGAGTCTAAGGCACAAGTATGAGCTTCCTGCAGTTCTCTGTCTTGAATTTTTTATCCCCAAATTGCACTCGTATTTTACAACAAGTATAAACACCAGGGTTGCAGGGTCAGACCCTTTCAGTTGTTTCCTCCTGCTTTGTCTTTTACCTGTGTGTTTCCTGCCTTTCCACTTCTTTTTGTCTTCAGGTTCCTCTTTATGTTTCAGCCATAACACAGGAGTGCATAAGTAGGGACAACTGAAATTAAGCCTGATCTTCTTATTTAAGAGATACTTAGTTAAACTATGCATTGCAGGTCTCTAAGTAAGTAAAACAAGCCCATAAATTCACAAAGTGTTTTGTCAAATGAGGAAGGAGGAAGAAGAAAATGAGCTCACAGAAAAATGTAAACATCCACGAGAGAAAGTAACAAACCCCAAAAACAAGTCAAGAGAGACAGATATCCTGTTGGTTTTGTTTTTAAGAACGAGACTAAATTGATTTACAGGGACCCAAAAACTGTGGAGAAAGCTGCCTGCCTGGCTGCATTCAAGGAGTGAGATCTCTCAAATCTCCTTGCCCAGCTCTGCATCACCTGCTGCTCAAAGAGACTCCCTGGTTTCAGGAGCCCTGAGCAGATTGAAAATGAAGTCCCCTCACAAATAATGGGGCAAAACTAACTGTCACAGTGCCTGGCTAATGATGTTCCTCCAGGTGCCTCTGGGTTTGCCCTTACCTCCTGCCTTGTTTTGCTCCAGAATCTTCGAGGATGTTGTTCCAGCCATCCGGAAGTGGCGGGAAGCAGGGATGAAGGTCTACATCTACTCTTCAGGCAGCGTCGAAGCCCAGAAGCTTCTGTTTGGATACTCTACAGAAGGTGATATCCTAGAGGTAGATAACCTTACCACCTTCCTTACAGCTTCTCCCCCTGCAGAGCACTCCCCTCATAACCTCCCTTGCTGTAATACTTAGTGTATGAATTGATCCATGGGAATTCAGCTCAAGCAGTTGACTGTGAGAGCATGGCTGCACAAAACCCTCATTACTGTGGCAAAAAAGGAGGGAGGGAGGTTTATCCCTGCTCCTCAGGTGGCACTCAGCAATAGCCTGTGCTTCTCTCTCTCTCATTTAGCTCTTTGATGGCCACTTTGATACCAAGATAGGCCCCAAGGTAGAAAGTGAGAGCTACAGGAGGATCGCTGCCAGTATTGGGTGCAACACCAACAACATCCTCTTCCTGACAGATGTCCCTCGAGGTACGTGACCTGCCAGTCCTACTGGCTCTCACCTGGGCAGGGGAGGCAGGTGCTCTTCAGAGGTATGCTGCTGACTTCTCACAAGCATCCCAGAATTGCTTCAGCACCTTCCCCCTAGCTGCTGCCATCCTCCTCCTTTACACACCCAGGCTTGCACACAGCAAGCAGTGGGGTGTCCGTGTGCAGTGCTGCAATGAGGGAAAATAGGTCAAGTAGAAAACCTGCCTTTGCACCAGCCAGGAAGGAGAGACTGCTGAAGCAGAGCTGAAACATGCCCCATTTACAAACAGGGTCAGTGGTTTGGCCAGTGCTCAGGGGAAATGATGGTGTTTGCTGTGTTCCTACGTGGCTGGTTCTTCGTGCCACTCATGGTTAGGTTGTGTTTAGCAGCAGGAAAACATTGCTTCAGGTTGCCAAGACTTGACCCCTGGAAAGCCAGGCTTGAGAAGCTAATTTAATTTCCTGCTTTTTGCTGGAAACATCTTTCTGGCAGAAATGGCACTGGGTCTGTCCAAGCCAACTCAGTCCCCAGAGTTAGTCCTTACCTCCACCCCAGCCTTGCCAGCAGAGCTGGTGGGAACTTGTCGTTACCTCCTTTTCCCTGGATCATCTTCCAGTGGCCTTTTGTGCTCAGGGAGCAAAAAGAAGCTTGTGAGAAGTGACTGGGGGAGGGGGGTGTTTGACTCACAAAGGCCATAGTCTGACCACGGCCTCATGACAGGAATTGAGCTGGTGGAACAGGACTCAAGTTGATGGTGTGTGCTTGCCTGCAAGGTACCTTGGACAGCCATCAGCTGGCAGGGGGGAGGGGATGCTGAGGCAGCCAGCTCCTGTCCGTTCCTGCAGCTCCAGCCATCCACAGCAGATCTGCCAGGAGCTGGTTCCTCTAGAGCCCTACCACGCACAAATGCTGCTTCCTCACTCTCAGCCTTTAAAAGCACTCAAGTGTTTTGGGGCGTCCTCAAGCCTTAAGGACCCTGCTGTGAAGAGGTCAGTGAGCAGCTCTCACCTCCACTCTCCCCACTGTGTTTCAGAAGCCAATGCAGCCGAGGAGGCGGACACTCACGTGGCTGTGGTGATCAGACCGGGCAACGCAGGACTGACAGACGATGAGAAATCCTATTACAGCCTCATCTCGTCTTTCACCGAACTTTTCTTGCCTTCCTCCACTTAGGGAGAGCAGTGCACGCACGAAAGACTGTGCTTCACCTAATTGTCCTTGTGAAATGTTAGGTAATTTTGTCCATAATCAGAATTTCAAACCAAATCCACATTATGTCTTGGGCCTCGTACAGGCAGGTATGGATGGAGTATGGTGGGGGGTCCCTTGTGCAGTAGGACAGAGGCCTGCTGCCAGCTGGAGCTGGGAACAGGGCTGGGAGCAGCACCCATGAGCCCTGCTGTTCCTCCCCTTTCCTGGCTAGCAGTTAGCTAAGGGAATGCTTCCTTCAGACTCATCTGCTGAAATCTGGTGCTGAGATGCCCCACCGTGAGCTCTGTCATTCTTAGAAGCAGTCTGCAAACAAAGTTTATGTCCCCTTGTCCCAGAGGGAGCACTGGGGTCCACGGGGGGATATGTGAGCTTCTCCCTGCAGACAGGATTTCTGTCTAAGTCAAAAACATCCACAGTTAGGATTCCCAAAGGAAAATGCCAGCTGTGGGCTATAATTCAGTAGGTTTGGGCTGCCACAGAAAAAGCCAGCCCTTGCTGCAGACAACATCTTTAGACAAGGAGCAATGTATATCGTGGCTGCATCTGCAGCAGCTCTAAGTACAAAACAGTTCAACTTGCATTTGAAAGCTGCTTAGAGCTCCACAGCCAGCCTACCCAGAATGAAGTCGAGTATATATAAATACACCTTTGAAAATTAAGTTCTGGACACACTTCACTGCTGCATCATGGTGCTATGGGATACAACTGGCTGAACCCCAAAGTCAGCTTGGCAGCATTTCTGAAGTATCTCAGCACTGACCCATGGAGCTCCTCCTCCAGCCAACATCACCCAGTCACAGGTTCATAGCACTGGTCAGCTGTGAGCAAACCTTGACAAACTGCTCCTGAGGGCAGACATCCTGCTGCATTTGATTAGAATTAAACCCCTGACCTTTCCACCTTACCTAAATTGTGCCAATATAGATCAGATGGTCATAGAGCTTTTCCTAATGTAGTAAATAAAACCACAACTTTGCTTTCATTGTGCTCAGTCCATCACAGCATTTAGCCTTCCTGTCTTAGCACCAGTGATCCCAGCACCTAAAAGGCAATTTTTAAATTTTACTTCTAAACCTGTGAACACTGTGTTCCTGCTTTCACCTTCCCCAGTCCTTTCTTTAAGGCAGCAGCCTTGTCCTGCCAAGGAAGCTGTTCTACCTCCCTGACTATTTTAGGATTTCAGCTGTGGCTCAGTGCAAGAGTGAGAGCCACAGGCAGGATATACCTGGTAGTAGTGGAGTCAGAGGCAGTCTGAAACTCCTGTCTGAAATCTCCATTCCCCCATTCCCTGTTGCTGGCACTTCATGCATGGGTGTCTTGCCCTCACAGCCAGCCAGAACATAACATCTGCATGCTGCCTTCCTGAGCTCTGATCTGCACCTACAGCTGTCTCTGTTGAGGGAGGCTGATGGGTAAAGAACAAGGAAGAGGCAGGCACTTGGGGAGGAAACCACATTGTGCCAGCATGGCCCTTCTAAAAATTTAATAGTAGCAAGTCAGGCTGTGGGGTAACTAGTCCAGATGCCTTTCTGGGCTGGGCAATGGGTGTGATCCTGCTCCTAGAAAGAGCCTGCTAATTAGTGCTGTTACAATGAGTGTATCTGCATGGCTGAATGGTCCCTGGCTTCCTTAAGTGATAATGTTAATCATTACACTGTAAATAAATAACTCACCTTTTGTTTCGCCTTTGCCATCAGAAAGCTATGCTTGGGGTAGGGACAAAAATAAAGCTCACTTTCTCCATAAAAGCACTTTATTTAGTGGTCATGTTTCAGTGTATATCCATTGTCATTTAGTTGTACTGAAATGTGCTGTTAGAAATACTCTAAGAAGTGTACAGAATTATCACTAAAAACCTGAAGTTCAGTTTGGATTGCATATAGGAAAAGGAGCAAAAAAAAAAAAAATAAACACATATTCTTTTTTTTCCCCTTCAATAAAATTACAAAAGCTAAAATAATAAACTGAAAGTATTAATTGATTAATTAGGGGGAAAAGTCACAGTGGACTATTTACAGTAAAACACCCTTACAACAAATTACTATTTTGTGCTCCATATGTATTGAGTATGTGCCAGTGCAAGAGGATCCCCACCTGCACGTTCTCCAAACTGTCCCCTCCTGTCCTTGCCCAGGAGAAGCTCCCTGGATGAGCCTCTAGGGAGCTGGCACCTCACACTGCTGTGTCCTTGGCCACTCTCAGCACATCCTTCCAGGAAAGCCTTCCACTAATGACACTGCTACAAGGAGGAAGCCTTCAGCAATCCACAACAACCCTCTGTTGGCCAAAAATGCTCTGGAATTTTAACAGCTGCCTGAGAACAAGTTTTGGCACACAGAAAATCAAGGGCTGGCTGAAAGCTTTCTACCTTAACACACAGCTTGTCTCAACTGTTCCTCCTCTCAGGAGAGGCCTGTGACCTTTGCAGAAGACTGAATGCCCTTTAACCTTTTCTCTCTGTCAGAAATGACACAGAGCAGTACAAGTTCCCCTTCAAGTGCCTTTTTTTTCTACCATTTTGATTTCTGCTTGTTCTCCTGCAGCTCAGACAAGATGCAAACTTAAGCTGAGCCTGGTTTGTGGAGGAAAACAGGAGCCATGTTCATGAGGAGCAACTCCCATCACTCCCCTGCCCAGCCAATACAGCAGCCTTCCCAAAATCAGGTTTTCAAATGGGCTTTGAGTTCCTCCTCTGAAAACAGACCTTCTGTTTGAAAACCTCCCTTTAGGGAGGGAGAAGCCCTTCTGGTTTTGCTGTTCCCATACCTCCAGCCCTCAGGCAAATCACCCAGCCTCCAGGGCAGAACTCCCTCCTGGCACCTTGGAAGCCCATTTAAACCTCTGGCAGGCTCCACTCAGGACAACTGGCCACACTGAGGGGCCCAGAGCCAAAACCAGCATGTCTGAAGTTTGGCTTGCACAAGAAGCAAAACCAAACCCTGTGCCCAGAACCACTGGTACTGTTTTCGTGGCAGACAAGCCTGGTGCCTCTAACACAATGTTTTCCCCCTCAGTGAACATTAAAAAAAAAATAAAAAAATTAAAAAGCTTTTGAAATACTACACACAATGTGTGGTGGAAGCACTACACATAGAAAAAGCAGCCTTTTCTGGGTCGTCTTCAGAGCACACAGAGATTTTCATCTTAATTCAGCACCTCACTCCCACCAGTCCCCACCAGGAAGCCAAGCACAGCATCCCCCTGTGTCACCCCCTCTGGCCTGGGGATGATCTGCCTGGCTACAAGGCAGCATCAGCTCAGTTTCACTTCCTGATCACAGCACAGCTCCTTCCAAACCCAGGTTTACCATCAGCTGCTCTCCAGGCTGGAAGAAATGCCTGCCTGCTTGCCATAAAAGCCAGTCCATTGGGGTCTTCTGTGTCTGATTCCAGGTTCTGAAGAAACAGCTGCTCTTGCTCACCTTACAAGTTCCCCCGGTTGACAGCAAAGCAAACAACCCGAGAAACACATGGAAGACACAGTCTGGTGACTCGGGAACCTGACTCCTGAAGACTCCTGCTGTTCGAAGAGGTCTGCTTCCTTCACCTCCTTCTCTGTGGGGTGGGCTGAGCAGGACTGGTCTCAGAGGGGTGTCACAAGGACAGGCTGCTGAATGTTTTGAAGGAGTGTGACAGAGCCACTCAGAAAAAGTCCCTGGTGACATCAACTAAGCAGCTTGTGCTCTCTCACGCTGCTGCTGAGCTGAATCCACTCCTCTTCCAGCAGACACCTCTGGCTGTTTGGCTCTCAGTGAGACAGCCACCCTCAGAGCCCTTTGGCAATACCATCATGATTGCACATGAAAAGAAACTCATAAAAAAAGTGTAAATGAGGTCATGTTTCACCCATGGGAACCACACCTGCCCCCCTCCCCCCTGCCAGAGGACAGGCTACACCTGATCTGTCTGGTACTCAGAGGCTTCTGATAAGCTTTCGGAAAAGCTCAGAAAGTTTTCCTGGTACTCAGAACAAATTATCTCAAATCTGTAATGCCTGAATTCCACTGCAAAGGTGCCAAAGTAGCACAGGAAGCACATCACTAGGCCCCACTGGATCCTGGAAGCATGCATGTGAATGCCCTGGGCCATAAGGATGAAATCTGGAAGAGGAAAGTCAAGGAGAACAAGTGGGAGCAGAGACACCAATCAGTTTGAAAGCCAACAGGGAGAAAAATCTGAACAAAGTCACCTGCATAAGTCAACCCATCCAGCCACCATGAGGGGAGTGTGAACATGATGCTAGAGATGAAAAGGATGTCAGGTGTCCAATGACATCCACAGAGCATAGCAGCTCTCCTATACGGACCAGGGCTTCCTGATCCCACATCAGGGTGGTAAACATTTACAGAGGAGGAGACTTGGGTGCAGAGAAGTCAGTGATTTGCTTGAGCATCCAGCTAGCCAGGGACAGAGCCAGGAAGAGGGGATCTGGCTGTGGGCCCCTATCTGCCAGGAGCTTCCCAGTGGGAACTGGATCAGATCACTGCACTCACCACAGGCAATGGGAACACCTTTCAATCCACACTGTGAAATATTTCCTTCTATTTAGATCACCTGCAAAATTGTGAAATCTGTGAAATCTGGAAGCATCAGACTACACAGTATGGCACTGAAATAGGATTGTGCCATGAAGACAGACTGAGTAGCATTCCAAAATGCTTTGCGATCCTAGGACAAGTGTGAGAAGAGCTGCTGCAGAACATACACAATACCTGGCTTCCCAGGAAGGAAGACAAAAGGATACAGAGCACCACACAGAGGGTGATGCTGGCTGAGAGAGCCACTCGTGGAATCCCAGCTTTCCTCCCCTCGTTCTTCAGGTTGATCTTGAGGGTAAGGGCAGACTGGATCCAGCACGCCAATGTCCCAAAACCAAAGGTCAGCGATGTGCCCACGTTGTGGATCTCCTCATCATTGGAAAGCTAGGAACAAATACAACAGTGATTGCCTGGACACAACAGGAATTACCTGATAGCTAACTGGATTGCTGCTGAGGAGGGTAGGGGAGAGTGGGGATCACTGGGGTGTGAGACAGATATGCTGTATCATTTCTTCTGGAAGAGGTGTAAGGTGTAACATAACCAAGGTGAGTTGACAACTGTCACAGTCAAGCAGATCTGCCCAAAGCCCAAGAGCACTGTGGAAAATGCATTTGCTTGGGGACTGTCTCCACAGCTCCCTGACAAGACTCAGAAATAAATTCTTCCTTGGCTCGAAGTGATGGCCAGGGCAGGCAAGGACAACCTACTGTGGGTCTTGCACAGCTCCCTGCAACGGATGCAAATTGTGCACCTTCAGTGCCAGCGGCAGGGAGCAGAGCCCTGACACCCCCTTGAGCTAGCACAAGCCAAAACACTAATACGTGCTCCTGGTTTGGTAAGTTTCTCCCACCAAATTTCCTCCATGCCTGTCCTTGACCAATGGGGTCTGAGGCAACATGAACCCAACCTCTCTGGGGTGCCAGTGCTTCCCTGTTCCTTGGACTGCCCTGTCTCAAAGGCTCAGTGACTGTGCAACACTGCAAGGCAAAATGACAGCCAGGTTCAACTAGCAAGAATCTCCAAAAAGATCCCTTGAGGCTGCAAATCCATTCAAAAAGTCCAGCATGGACTTGAGCCAAACAATTCCCATTTTCCCTCTGCCTTCAAGGCTTTTCTAGAAAAGAAACCACCAGTCTTGTAATTTCTCCCTTCAGCCTTAATTCCTGTTTGATGATTTAACAAATACCATCAAATAAGACACAATCTACAGGACATCAATCCAGTTGCTGTGCCTCCACTGATATTTCCCCTCTCTACCCTGAATTTCTTTCAAGGGCAGGTCCAAATAATCATTCAGGCAAAAATGGGATGGAGCTGCCTTTCCCAAGACAGTCAGCACTGCAAGGGACTCACAGCTACAATGCCCCTCTAAAACACCCAATGGATAATTTTCTAGAAATATGATCTAATGCCACATTCAGTTCAGCAGTCAGGCAGGAGAGGCATAGACTAAAGCCCCGTTACTGCAGGTTTTCACGTTTGGCAAAAGATCTAAGAAAGGATACAGGTAACTAACAAGGAAAGGATAGTTAGAATCAGATATCAGAGAATAATCAGAATTTATAGCCAGATATGATTCAAAGCATCTACTGTTAAATTATAATCATTTGCTCTGAAGAGTGAAAAAAGGAAGGAGAGGTCGAAACTGTTTCCTAGTGCCTGCCCTATACTAGAAATACTCTTTTCAGAGGTAGACAAAGCTGTTACAAAGGGTTCATCATTCCTAGCTGGGAAGCTCTTGTGAAAACACAAGACCCTGGGTTTTGGTCTTGTGCTGTGGAGTTAGGAAGGCCAAGTCCATAAAAGTCAAATTATCTCACACCTCATTCAAAAAGAAAAATAAAAAGTCAACTGTCAAGGACACCAAGTTGCTTCAATGACTGTACAATCCAAAGAGATCCTCCTCACCCTTCACAAAACAAATAACATTTCTGTATTGGGTCCCTGTCTTGCAAAGCCAGGGAAGCAGCCAGCCTGCAGTGACCTTTCTCAGCTCCTGCCATTATTGGGGGTCATTACTTGCACCCCAGTGAGAGGCAGAGCCTCAGAGTCAAACCCAAGCCCCACTGACTTTAACACTTTGATTTTCACTGCAGCCCTGACAGACACAATCGTGATCACAGGGAATACCCATCCCTACAGATGTGGCAGATGTTTGTTCCTATAACATTGCAGGACAGAGGGAGAATGGGAGGGCCCTCACCCAGACACCCATCACATCCAGAGAAATCCTGGCACTCCTCTGCTGTGTCCCTCTCCTAGCAGGTCTGAGGATCAGCAAGAGGTGGATTTAAAGCAACATATGTTTTAAAAGAAGGACATGGAGCTGTCTGCTAAATTTGTACGGGCATTTGTGCATCTGTTTGCACAGATGTGTCTGCAAACTTCCCACTCAACCCTTTCACCCAGGGCCATCTGTGCCAGCTCCCAGGGCTCAAGAGATTCAGGAGGCTCCTGCTGTGGCTCTCAGCAGGTCAGGTCTAAGCATGCAGGTGCAAATCCTGCTGGAGACATGTGAAAAGTGATTGTGGCCCTTCATCTTGGCACACAAGTGGCAGATACAGGTGGCAGAGCAGGTAAAGGGAGGGCTGGGGCATAGGCTTTTTTCCCAGGCTCACATCACAGGTTCTTCAAAGACTCAAGCAGATCTGCTGGCAAAGCAGGGAACTCTCATCACAGACAGAGCAATGCAAGCCTGCAGAGCAGTACCTGGAAGTTTCCGAGCAGGGTCATCCCAAAAGAGGCCAAGCACAGAGCCACCAAGCCGCTGATGTTCAGCCAAGGGGTGAGCACCTTTGGCTTCAGCTGAATGAAGCGCAGGACAGCCACAACAAGCGCTGGGAAGGAAACACAAGGCAAGGGGCGTCAGTAGGCAGAACCTGCTGCAGCAAACACCTGCCTGGGGGCTCACAGGGGGCTCCTCCTCTTAGTACCTGCAGGCCTTTGTGCTTCTGCATGGCCCTCTCCCACTGAATGAAGGACAAGACTAAGCGCAGGAAGCATTTCTCTTGTAATCCAGCTACAGCATCTTTTAGCCAGCTACAGCAAGCTCCAGGCTTCCTTTTCTCATTTTGCTTTCTCTGCAAATTTTCAGGGGGAAAGTACACCTTCCTGCTTGCCTGTGAAGCTCCTATCACATGCACACCATGCATTGCATGGACTTGCATTGCTTCACTCCACTCACGAGTCCTGAGCTCTCCTGGAGGAGGTATGTCCAACCCCACTTGTATTAAAAAGCATATGAATGGCACATACAATTCTCTGCAGGGTTTGCCGTAATGCCCACTACCTCTTCACCTCCTCTGGAACAAGTTCTGTTGCCACAAACATAAGCCAAAATGTTGCACTGATTTTCCATGAAGAATGAAATAATGTTCCTTCCAAGCCAACAATTCCCCCAAGCACTATGGTGTATGATACAAGATAGATATGATATATCATACATCATATGATACGGCATAACCCCACAAGATACTCAAATTGTGTATTCTTGCCCTCCCCAGGGAATGGTGCATGGAACAACACAGAAAGCCAGGCAATCAGTTGGTCTTCAGATGCAATTCAAGTCAGACCACTAAAAATCAATTTAGTTGAACAGGGAAATTTGCTTGCTGTCAAACACCTTCTTATGCTCATGCTCAAATTGATAGCATGCAGCTCATATTGTTGTAAATAGTTTGCAAATTAGATCTGCATTTTCCATAAAATCTCTGGTATAATATTGGAGAAATGGTTTAGGAAAATAAGGGCACTGTAAGTGAAAAATACCCACTTTCACCCAAACTGCAAAAGATATTTGAATTTACTCTCTCATAGTTGCTCTAGTGAATCAATCCACTCCAAATCCCTAAAAATGAGAACTTTCTTCCCAACCAAAAAGAGGATTTCTGTTTTTCATCCCCAGGCAATTGTTTGGGACACCTGTGACTACTCAAGCTCATGTACAGGAACTTTTTCATTTCTATTTCTACAATACAGGCTCCTGAAATTATGTGCTCTTTTCCTAAAACCTAATGGGAATGACAGAAGAGGATTAAAAGCATTCCCTGCAAAACAATGGTATTTTAAATTTCAGTAATTCCCACACTGCTAGCATGTTTCTGTAGCTTTCCTCTCCTTTAGTTTTGACATATATAAGGTGGTCAGATATACAAGCTAAAAGCAGCTCTCAGATGTACACAAACACAGCAGAGGAAAGATTGACTTCATCCACAAACCAGAAATTAGAACAGAACAGACTATTTCTGTTGGAAGGGGCCTACAACAATCATCTCAAACTCAGCTGCCTGACTAATTCAGAGATGGCCAAAAGTTAAAGCATGTTATTAAGGGCATTGCCCAGATGCTTAAACAGTGACAGGCTTGGGGTATCAACCATCTCCTATTCTAGTGTTTGACCACTCTCAGTAATGCATTAGGAATGCTTCCTACTGTTCAGTCTAAACTCCTCCCGAAGCAGCTTTGAACCATTCCCACATGTCCTGTCACTGGATCTGAGGAGGAAGAGATCCACACCTCCCTTTCCACATCCTCTTCCCACTTATACTTGAGTCCAGTGTTACTCCATCCCAGGTGCAGGATACAGCATTTAGACTTGTTTAATGTCATCCCACTAATCACTGCCCAATGTTCCAGCCATCTAGATCCCTCTGGAAGGCACCTGGTTTCTCAGGAGAGTCAACAGCACCTCTCAGTTTGGGACCACCAGCAAACTTGCTAATGGTGCCTTCACGTCATTCATTCAGATTGTTGATAAAAATACTGAACAGAACTGGTCCTAGAACTGAGCCCTGAGGGACACCATTGGTGGCTGGATGGCAGCCAGATGTAGCTTCTCTGCTGCCCTGTGAGTCCTGCCCTTCAGCCAGCTCCTCACCCAGTGCACTGTGAAACTGCTGATCTCACAGGTGGACAACTTCTCCAGAAGATTGCTGGGAGGGACAGTGTCTAAAGTCTTATTAAAATCCAGAAGAGCTACATCCAACACCTTCCCTTTATCCACCAGGTGTGTGGCCTTATCATGGAAGGATATTGAACTTGTTAAACAGGACTTTCCCTTTGTGAGCCCATGCCAACTGTGCCTGGCGATTGCATTCTTCTTTAAATGGGTCCATATCATCTTGTCCATAATTTTTCCAGGAACTGAGGTTAGACCAACAGGTCTGTAGGTCTCTGGGCATTTCTTCATGCCCTTATTGTAGATTAGAATACAGAATCCCAAGACATTTGGTAGGTAGTAGAGAGGGGTCCTGCACTAACATCCACTACCTCCTTCAGCATTATGGGATGAATCCCATCCAGGACCAAGGGACTTGTGAGCTTTCAGCTGATACATCTGGTCCTTGACAATTCCAGTGCTCACAAATGGACAGTCTCTGCTCCCACATTTGTAGTCCTTCAACTTGGAGGACTGGACAGCCCAAGGTTTATCAGCATTTTATTAAAGACAGGCATAAAAGAACTGAATGCCTCCACTTCTACTTCATCCCTATTAGTCAGGTTTCAGTCTTCAGCAAGTATCTGTCCAACATTTTCTTTAGGCCTCCTTTTGTCATTGACATACTTAAAAACACTCTTGTCTGAAACAACTCTGGTCAGTTTTAAATCAAATTGAGCTTTGGCCTTTCCTGTCTTCTCCCTGCATATACAAACCACAGCTCTGCAATCTTCCTGTAAAGCCTCATCTCTCTTCCAGAGAGTATATAATGGTTTTTAACTCTTAAGCCAAGCTGGTCTTCTGCCCCACTCTGAGCACAATCCCACACAGCTGACTTGCCTGCTGCTGTGCTTTTTAAAGGTGGTTTTTAAAGACTGACCAGTAGTCATGAACACCTAAGCCCTCAAAAGCAGATTCCTGAGTTATTCTGCTAAGTACCTCCCTGAAGAGCCTACAGTTTGCTTTCTTGAAATTTAGGGAATCAATTCTGCTTTTATTCCTTAAATTCCTTTTTTCTCATTACAGCAAAGGTTCTAAACTCAACCATTTCATGATCACCAAGGCCAAGACAGTCACCTACCATCACACCTCCCACACAACATTTGCAGTCTGGAGGTTGTATTTCCCCTGTTACATTTCTTTCTTTGCAATGGGAAGAAGCAGCAATGAAATGTACAGTTCAAAAGGTTTCACATCATCACATTCAAGAAGAATATGTAGAGGATATTACTTATGTTTCAGTGACTCTTAAAACAAACAGAAAGAAAGAAATTCCAGTTGTGGTTCCTACCTAGAAATGCTGCCATGTTCATGACTTGACTAAACACACAGCTTGCAGGAGGTGCATCACCTGCAATACTTGAAAATATAAAAGTGTATCATTGTAACTCTAGGATGGCAAAGACACATAAATAGCAACCATTAACCAGAGCAGTACTTGGAAGAAAATAATTCATTTACCTTATGTAAGGCGGTCTCTTGGGACCAGGTTTCCTAAAAGAGACAAGCACAGGAATAAAGATTCAAGGTTTTCTTTCCCATTTTGCTGTAATTGTTTCGTTATTTCAAAGAAACAAGTGATTGAATATAAAGCCCACAAACAGCTCTTACCTATCTGGTACACTTAGCGGGAGAATTTTGTTATCTTCCACTGCTATAAAGTACCTGTCAAGAAAAAGGAAAATAAAAAAAAAAGAAGAAATAGTGTAAAACCTCATCCTAGGTTCCATTCTAAACATCACTTAAACAACAGATTAAGTGTTTCAAAGCCCACTAGCAGGATCTGCTGGAGGAGCCTATGTTTCTCTCTGCTCAAGCAGGCAGTTTTGCTTATTCCTCAGAACATGTGCCTTCCTTTGTGTTGCATCTGGTTTGCATGATCTAGTAGACAAACAGGGTCACTGAACTCAGCTGCCTTAAAATTAACCAGCAGGGGAATGTTTTCATTTCAGTTTGAGTCATTTTGATTCATTAGGTTTATTGTGGTACTCCATCCACAAAAGCTCTTTTAATAGAGAGGGGATGGGACAAGAAAAATAACAAGCAATAAAGGGCAGAAAAAAGGATTAAGCTGCCCCTTGCTGCTGAAAAACAGCATCCATAGACCATGGCCAAAGCCACATCCTGCAACATAACTGCTTCTCAGCCTGAGCATAGCTGCAGATCACGCATTTATCACTTCCAAATTCATGCTGCGGTCATCTGCCTGCATGCTTGGAGAGAGCCCACCTCAGGGAAGTGCATGTCTTGTGTGCATTTTGGTAAGAAGCATTAGGGAGAAAGTGAGGTGTCAGCATTAAGCTGCTGGCAGGTTTTCAGTGTGGTGCTGGATGCTGCAGATTTTGAATTTCTGCCCCAAAGCAGGGCCTAAGTGTTACCCCAAGAGCTCTGCTGAGTCATTCAAAGAAAATGTGATTAAAGGAAATTTTTACATTTTTGGCTGTCTCTTTTCAGGCAGCTCCCAGTAACACATACCAGGAAGAAAGCAAGGTCAGCAACTTGGCCTGGGGAGCACAGAAACTCAGGGATAAAAATGTGATACTTCAAGCCATGAACTGGTACAGACTGGCCCCTGCCCCTACCATGTGCTCTCCCAGCCCCATGGTAGCTCAAGGGCAGAGCATCCCCAAAAGACTCTCCTTAATGAGAAGCAGCCTCCCAAATAACCAGCAGAAGATAACTTACACTATCCATAATCCAGCTGAAGTAAACAGGGTAAAGACAAGAGGTAAAAACATCCACACGCTGCATTTCTTCCCATCCATACCTGCTAGAAACAAAGAACGAAGTGAAAACAGAGGGCTGAGGCACCCACCCTCCTCAGCCCCCTTATTCTGAGAGCAAGAAGGCCATCCTCACAGCAGGTGCCAAGGTCCCAAGCTCCTCATGGCCACTGCAAACCTTTCCAGCTGTCCCTACTGGCACAAGAGGTTAAATTAAGCTGCTGCACACAGGCAGTATCCTCCACACACTTTGTAACAACCAAGGCACTGGAGCCCTGGAGCGGGAGACTCTTCAAGCACACCTACAGAATTTGAGTGGTTTTCAAAGTACTTCTCTCAAGGATTTTGTGCAAGGTGACCTGCACAAGACCCGCAGCTCTGATTCCCTACAGCTTCCCACCCGCACAAGGCAAGGCAGCCTCCTCCTCAGCATCATTCATTACCAATTCCACACACGCTGCCTCAGCAAAACCCGCAGCGTGGAGAGAGAGAGGGATGCCCGTGCTGTCATCATCTGCACAAAGCACACGACCAGCTCCCATCCTGGCCACAGCAAGCAGCTAAAAATAGTGTCTGGCCACACCTAGAGTGGAGTCAAGCTCCGGTGTTGGCTCCTAAAGCGCTGTCAGGGGCCGGGATGAGGCGCTGCAAACAGCATCAGCTCTTGACATGCAGGCACTGTGAAATCCTGCATGTGGAGTAAGGATGCTGCCTCCCGAGGAAGGTGTGTCTTCCAGGCAAGATCATGCTGGATGAGCATCTGGAATGCTGGGGCTGTTCTTGTCATGTGTGCAATTCAGGAACGCTGCTGTGCTGCGGACACACAGAGTCCTATGTCTCCAGGTGAGTCCTTTGATAATGGATCAAGTATTTTCTCATGCTCTGCCTTCCTCCACAAACGTTCCTCCAGGCACCACCACAGCCAAGAGACACAAAGAGAGGTGAACAACACCAGGCTCCCAGCCCTAACACCAGCTTTACTTTTACCAGGGCAGTAGCACTTTTACCTTGTGGCAGGGCAGGCATTCCCTGGGGCCACCAGCACCCACATGGCATAGTGAGGCACCCTAGGGTGCCAGGACAGCATAGAGATGACAGCCTCTCACTCGAGCCTGCTTGCATTTGCAGCTCAATTACCTCTTCCAGGTCCTTAAAGCCATGACCCTTCCCTTTGCCCTAGAGAAAAAAGTGTCCACATTGTCATCTTGCTCCTCTGAACTCCCCTGGTCTTCCTGTACCTGCAGCACAGAGCCATGGTCTGCTCCCTGCTGTGAAGACCCAGAAGAGAGTCAGCACCCTCACCATGTCACAGCAGCTCACTGCTCCCCTAAGGCACCCCAAGCTGCAAAGGACACACTGGCTGGACTGCCTGGGGCCCCAGACACCAATTCCTGCCCTGCCTCACCGGGACAGGGGCTGAAGAGCTTGAGTGAGGCTCCCCACACCCTGTAGGAGGCATGGCACTCTCACCTCTACAGGTCAGCTCTCTTGTTTTCCCTGCAAATGGTCTAGCAGGGGTACAAGACAACACCCTGGCAGTGCCCAGAGTTGGCTCATACTTGCACAAAGCCATGAGGCCACGATTTAGTGCTGTTTGTACAGACAGCTTGGAGTAAGGCTGAATCCCAAATCCTAAAAGACAAAAGCAGTCAGATAAGGTCTCTTCTCATTCCTGGGAGCAGAGACAACTGCAGACAAGGAGCATGAAATGATGCAAGTATTAAGTATGCTGATTTAAAAGGCAGGCAGCTCCAGTGTGCATGCAGATCTTTAGCACAGCGAACAGATCAGAAGAAATTATCAACGAGGGGGATGAGATTTCCCATCTCACTTCTATTTCTCTCCCCCAGCACAGCAGACACAGCATGTCACATCTCTGTAACCCGCACAGCTCCCGCTGTCGTGCTTGCAGCTATTCCATGAAGTGCTGCCCTTGCCTTTTCCTCCTGCTGCTCAGCAGCACTGCAGCAGCATTCCTTAGCTGGTGTTGGATGGTGCTGTGGTACTGGGAGACCTGTGACAGCAATCCCAAGGACCACTTCCAGGTGGCAGCTGCCCCACCTGCCACAGGACCGTGTCCCTGACAGCCTCTGGCAGCACAGCACCCAAGTGCCACCACCCCGCACAAGGGAGACATAACTGTGGCCAAATTCCCCCCTCCTGCCTTGGCTGAAGGGAGCAGGCAGGTAACATCACCTCCTGTTCCAGCCCTTGTCTGCTCTGCAAGGTCATTACTGCTGTGCTCAACTCTCCTCTGGTCTCTGGTGGTGGCTGGACTGAGCCAAGGTAACACAATTCTTTTGTGTCAGGGGACGGCACGTATTGTTTACCCTTCACCTTTGGAAAGGTACACAAGCTTCATTCACACAATAAAGGCAAACAGTAGCCATAACATCTGTCCTCATTAATGGGTTGGTGCAGCTCCTCCACCTCTCAGCATGGAAAAAGCAGCCTTCACAAGCTATTTCAGCATTGCCTGCCATGCAATATATTGAAAGAGAGGGTGGTGGCAAGGGCTTTTCCCCCAGGCAGAGCAGCGAGGCAGCACACAGGGACATGGACTCCATACCAGAATGAAGTGGAGAAATGTGAAAATACTGTCTAGATAACCACTGGTTTGTGCTGAGCTCTAAAATGGAGCAAGGCCAAGACTAGTGCCCAACCTCCCCAGAGTCAGAGCAACATGGCTGCAGACTCACCTCCTTGGAAAACAGCCCTCTGTTTAATATTCACTGTGCTGCATGCAGTCCCCTTCCATCAGCCACTGACAGACAATGAGATCTGAAATCATTGCATATTAAATGAGTGATCAGTGCAGAGCACAGTGTCCTGTTGGGAAGCCAGCTCCATGGTTCAGAGACCCTAATTTCAGCCACTTAAAAAGAAGGAAGCCACCTGCATCTGACAGATGAAACATCAAGAGCAGGAAAGAAGGGTCCCTTTCTCCCATGGCCCCAAATAGCAACACCTTTTAATGCTGGCCATTGGCACAGCCCACACATGCTTGGATATGTTTCAGCATCCCCACATGGGCAGAGTATGGTTTAAAAACATGGTTCAATTTCCGTGCATTTCTCATTTATTCCCTGCCGTGTTATTCAGGTGCCAGGAACAAAATTACATGTAACCCCAACTTCTTCCAAAGGAGAAACCCTGAACATGTGCCAAACCTGCCTAGCTTAGCACTGGTGTTCAGCAGACAGCATTCTCAGCACCTGCCTTTGGGTTAGCCTTGTCCTCTTCAGGGGTGTCCCCAGTGTTTGTATCTTCAAGCTGGGAGACCTCTATGCACACTAAGACCAGCACCTCTAAAAGCAGACAGGAACAGGAGGACAAGGAACCCAAACATCAGCCTCTCCTGCAGCACCACGCCAGCTTAGCCAAAGTAAAATGCCAAGAGTGACAGGAAAAATTACCAAAATTCTTTAGGGGAAATGTAGAAACAAACTCTTTGACAGTTAATTGCTCCACAGGGATAAAATAAAGCCAAACTTCCTCTCCCACAGCTCTGTTCTGCATTGCTGCCATGTCCAGTGATGCCAAATCTGAGCAGTCAACTCCAGCTGGCAACAACAGAAATCTCTGCCAGCCCATGTTCTCCCAAATAAGCACACTGCATCCAAGAGGCAGTTGGTAATTTTCCATAGCCATTTGTCTTCCATCCTAAGGCTTGCATAGAAAGGCCTTCAGCAACAGAATGCCCTCATGGTGCAATGGATTCACAAACTAACAAAAACATATTCATTATCACAGCTGACTCAGCCCACCCTCTCAAAAGCTCACATGTAGTTTTCCAGTCCCTCTTGACACACACTCTCACACCAGCACTGCAAAATCCCTGTTGAGGTGTGCTCCTGCTGCCAGCTAATATAAGTCAGGGTGCAGAACTGAAGAGTTTCACATCAGCACTGCCCCGGTGTGTGTCTTGAGAATTCCTCTCAATGCAAGCTTACTCATCTCCCGTTCCATTTTTATGTCTAAATCTGCTTAGACTGTCAGCTGCTTGCTCTGCTTTTTTTACCCCTGCCCCGCTATACACCCTCAACCAATTAAGCTTCCGTTCCTCTAATGTACACACTTCAATTACAGCAGGCAGCTCACTAAACACATACTGCTGCTTGCTCAAGGTTCATTTAATATGGACATCTTCACTTCATCTGCCAAGCAAAGTTACAGGCTCCTCCTGAAGTTGCTTTCACCAGAGAACATGGATGTAAGGAAGGACAAAATTACCACATTAACAGAGTCATATATCTTTTTTAAGACTAAAGCATGCAGATGCATTTGAAATGCATAATAAGCCAGAGCAACACTCCTGCATTTCACAGCACTAGGCCATTGGGTTATTTCAGAGAATAGGTACAAAGCCAGGAGCACTGCAAAGGAGGACACTGTTCAAAACATATAGCAATGCATAAAGAATTACTGCCAGTCAGCAATAATCAAAGGGGAACAAACATTCTGTCTTTTGGGGAAGCCCACTATAGCTCTCTGTTGCTTTTAAAAGCAAAAATAACCACAGTCACTTGATAGCTAATCAGTGTAACTGAGTGGATACAAACCAGCACATTATATAACCTGCCACCCACGAGTCACAAATGCCAACATAACAAAACAGGGCGTTTTCAGGTTTATCTCAAGGTTTCCAGTGTGAGTGCACAATGAGAGATAAGATGTGACAGAGGCTTGTAAATACATAGCAAAATGGTGGAGTAACAAGAAAAGAAGTGATCCCCTCTGTCAGCAGGGTAGGGTGTTCTGCTTGCTCCAGGTACCCACCTACCATCTCAAATACGTGCAGAAATGCCATTTTGATTTCATTTATACAAGAGGAATAGGAAAAGGTAAAGACATCTCTGGGTTGTGCATGGGGGAAGCAGGAGAGATGCTTCAGTGATCCTGCAACAATGTTGAGAGGCAATGTTTTCACCCACGGCAACATCAGTACAAGTTTCTTGTCTCATTTCACACACTGTGACTGCATCCAGTGTGCTAATATTTATGTTCTGGCCAACATAAACCTACCAGAGATGTGCCAAGTGCAACAGAGTAATGAAACCTTCTAATCACCAAAAAAGAGGGGCAGAAAAGGACCTATTAATATCCACAGTGTCTTACCCAGAGATATTCCTGCAGCACTGCTGGGTCCTGAGGCCAGTACACCCTACCGCAGTTCAAAAAGTGTCCTCAGTTTTCTACTTCTTGCTGCCCCACAACCTTCACCCTCAGTCCCACACGGGTGTAAGTACTTACAGGCCATTTAGCAACCAGTGCTGAGCTGCTGTGTTACAGCCAGAGACGCCGACTCTCAGCTCTTGTGGGCTCAGTTTGCCTGTCTCACATTTGGCGCTGCACGAACCAGGCACGCTTCGCTTCCAGGCCACGCTCCTGGGTGCTAGAAAAGAAAAATTAATATGATCCACCACCACAGGACTGAAGGGGTGTTCTGCAGCCTTTGACCCATGGACCTATGGCAGATCAGGCTGATTTCCATGAGGTCCCACTCATATCACAAGCAGGGCTTGGGCAGTCGTGGCTTTCAGCCTGCAAATAGGCAAAGGAGGCAGAGAGAGGAGCTGGCAGAAGGTAACATCCAGCTCAGACAAGAGCTGGGGCAGCAGGCAGTGAAACCAGGCAGGAGCAGCCAGGGTGAGCTGAGGAGAACTGCATTCTGCAGGTGCTGTGTGTTTCTTTGCCCCAGGAATCCCATTCTGCTAGGGAGTACTCACTGCAAGATAGAGCCATCCCAGCTCTTCCTGACCTCAGGGGCTGCACAAGTCAGGTGGCAGCCAGCTCCCAGTGAGCCCTCCCAGCGTGTGCTGGAGTGCCCACCTGCCAGGGCAGCTGCCTTGCTCTCTCCAAGTGCAGATGTTGAGGAATACAAGCAGTAGCTTGGTGAGCAGCCACAGTGGGAACTGTGGGTGGTGGTGATGGCTGGAGCCACATGCAAGGGGCCATGACCTGGCATCTACCCTGTGCCTAGCAAAGGACATGGAGACCTGTGACACCGGGTGGCTGGCCACCCAGAGACTCTGTAGAGCCCAAATACACAGTGAGGAGGTCCCAGACTAAATATGACCATTAGAATGGGCACACACACTGTGTGGGTTTAAAAGGCCAGGGATTCTTAAGTGCAGGGAGCCCTCCTGAAGGCATCAATTCAAGCTGTTATGGTGTTACTGCACCATGACTGAATTGCTTAAAGGGTCCAGGCTTCTGGGACTCTGCTATGGGAATCCTGGGGTCCAGCTAGTGAGGAAAACCTGTGAGACTGTGTAAATCTGGGGAGTGTGGGGAGTCAAGCAAGGCACACAACAGCTTAACGGAACCACTCACTGTGAAAGGGCTTGGGTCCCAGCAGTGACAGCCAGGGGTGGTGGAAGTGTGACTGACAGAGTGGCTTCTGGGTGGTCAGAAAGGAAAGTTTCCTTATCACAGAGTTGCTTAAGACTCCTGAGACACAAGGGAAATCTCTAGCAGAGTCTCAACACAGACCAAACCCAGAGTCTCACACCACCATCACAAGGGCTATCTATCCCCTGAGAATCCTTCGGTTTGGGATGCTTGTGAGAAGGGCACTTACCTCAAAGTCCCAGCCAACCCACAAAGTAAAGAGTTGCTGGAAAATGAGGAGGGCTATCTGTCCCCTCTAAAAAGAATAAGACAGCAAAGCTCTCCCTGCATCAGCTGTGCTGTGAGGAAAGAGTCTCTGAAACCATCTCCTTGCTCTGCAAGCAATACAGAAATGCAGGTTGGTGTTATGGCAAAGCCCAGGAATATTTATGCACTGTGCAGACAGGCTGTCCAGAGACTGTCCTCCACATCAACCACCCCAATCTAATGGAGCAGCAACAAGCAGATTGAGTGTTTCTCCTCCATAATGTATGGAGGTCCTGACAGGGTATTAATAAACTGAGAGAGGTGTTTTATTTGCTCCTCAGTTTCAAAAATCACAAATGTCTTCAATGATTTCACACGTGCACGACCAAGCAAAGCCAAGGCACACATTACATCCGAAGGGGGAAGGAAGTCTGCCCAAAAGGTTTGTCCCATTATCAGGAAAACAATATGAGTGTTGGGAGTGGCAAAGAACCAGGGAGGTGAAACTTCAAGTGTTGACTTACAAATAGCTTTGAAGGTAAGGAAAAACAGACTAAGCCCAGGGGAACAGACTTGGCAGAACCTTATTCCTGATCATATGGTCTCCTTCTCCTGGAGTTTATGGATGAGAGAGTACACACCCTGCAAGGCCAAAAAAAATCCAGATTCCCCTGCCTTGTCTACCCTGCTACGGTTTTCCCCCCACCAAACAGAAAACACACACTCAAGCTACAGAGCTTCTCATGGGATGTAAGCAGAGCTTCTCCCACCTGTTTACCCTGTCTTTCATCTCTCTTATCCCTTTCACCCCTCTTCTGTTCACCTTTTGGAAGCATAAGCTCCTTTCTTCACTGCACTTTGCAGCTCTGCACTTTTGGAGAGATGGACACTGCCCCAGAGCAGCATTTCCTTTGGTAAATGCAACTCATCATGGGGAAAACACCCAAGGCCTGTGAGCTGTTAGGGACTGTGGCAGAGCTGTTTCTCAGGACAGTTTTCCCTCACCAGCCTCTTCAGCCTGAGGACTTACTCCTCCTCCCCAGAAAGAGCTCCTCTTCCTCACATATTTACCACCAAAGCCCCAGAGGAGCAGCAACGAGATGATGGGCCAGAGGGTGAGCTACAAGGAAAGGAGGTGCAGTACCCACGACTTGGCCTCTGTCATTCCACTAAAGGGGCCCTCTCTGGCACAGGGATTGTCTTCTGATTCTGTTGAGACTTGTGGAAATCATTTGTCCTGAGAGGCAAAGTGTGAGGTAAGCAGTCATAGACAGGCGTTTCTGTGGTGTTCAGCACTTCATTGCCAGCATTCCTTATTTGTAGGAATTAATTTCCTTTGTTTACCAGTGTCTCAAAGCTGCTACAACCATAAATTGCTGTTTGTAGGGTGTTTGGGTGAGCTACAGTAGGAAGGTGCCATACAAGCAAACACAGTGGACAGAGAGGAGCAGGGAACAGCTTCCAGCTGTTAAACAGGGGCCAAGCCTGTGTGAGCAGCCTCTACATTGCATCCAGAGGGATTATTACTTTTTAAGTCTATTGGAATATTTTCAGAGACAGACTTTCCTGTAGGAGACCACATTAAAGCACCTCTAAGAGCGTTCAGATGGACCAAGACCACACTGGGGAGGCTCTCTCTGACAAAGCTGTGGCCATCCTCAGTGTCTTGGCCAGGCAAAACTCACCCTTGCAGTCCTGTGGTGCCAAAACGGAAGAGCCACTGGCTCTTCTGGTTTAGGCAGTCACCACTATTAATACCAGTGGTTCCTCACAGGAAGCAGGAAATAATACAGCAAGAGCAGAAGTTCTCTCCCTATGTACCTGGACCAGCCCCAGCTCAGGAAATTGCAGGGAGGATGCTGGACACTCTCCCCACCATTGCAGCAGATCAGCCCACATCCTCCAAGCTTTTGCTCCCTTCCCTTTGCTACCCATGGGAGAGGCAGCTCAGACCTCTCCCTGGCAGGCAGGACCTTCCAAAAGCAACCTCAGCATAAAAATGTGCAATAAATTCCATCTGAGGTAACCTATAGCCATTTTAATGGTTCTTTTCTTGGTTTTTGAAACTTTGTCACTCTTTTCCTCTCCTCCCATTCACTCTGCCCTTCTCTCTCCACTTGTTCCCAATGTGTTTTTCTTCCTTTTCACTCTCATCCTTCCCTCATCCCTGAATGTCAAGTGACCTCTTCCACAACATGCAGGGACCTAAGGCAAGGAGATACTTTTGCAAGTCTGCTTGAGACAGCAAAATCTCACAATTATTCCTATTTTAGACAACAAGGCCAGCGATTTGCTCGCTGAGATGTCACACTGGAAATCAGTGACACAGGAGTGTGCACTGAGAGTCCTGGTCCAAGCCTTCTACTGCAGCAGCAGCCTCCTCACCTGCCACCACCTCCTATCCCAGCATATCCTTCCCAACATATTGCCTAATATAATCTTTCTCTTTTCTCACAGACCTTTCTTTGCTTCTTGGCTCCCACTTAACCTGCAATCACAGCTCATTGCTTCAGCTTGGACTGCAGGACTGGGACCTTAAAGTCTCTCTGTTGGGCCAAACCACAATTTTGCAATCTCAGGCTGCCTGGAAATGGCTGGGGGAAGAGAAAAAACCATGGACATGACATTTCTTCCAAGAAAAAAACAAAACAAAACAAAACAAAAAAACAACAATTGAAACGTTGGTGCTCTTACAAGCACACATCCCTGCTCTGCATCTGAAAAGCAAACACTGCAGCACAAAGAATCTTAAAAGGGGAAATGAAACAACTGCACTTTCAGCACCCAGGTTCAGAAAATGCTGACAGCTGGGCATGGATAAGCACAAGAAAACAATTTCGCTTTTAATAGTTCAGCAGTGAAATCAGGAGCAAGACATTTGTCAAGCAAATAGGAGTCCCGTCTTCATCCCATTACCCAAAGGCAGAAAGTGGGCAAGACCCAAGTCCCCTTCTTTTAGGCACTGTCATCTGTTTGAGCAAGACACAACAGGCAGCCAGTGTCAGGATATACCTTTCATACACTGCCCTCCTCCATATTGAATTGCTGTTCCTAATTAACCACGCATGTGTGCATTGCCCTGGCAGGAGGATTGTGTGAATGTGGATCAGACAACCCTTAGGGTCACTTTCACAAGTAGCTTTGCTTGAAAAAGAAAAAAAAAAAAGAAAAAAAAAGGCAGAAAGGTTAACTCCTGATTTCTGCAACCTTTATAGCTTAAGGGCTCTGAATCAAAGGTCTGGCACAAGCATGATGCTCTGTCTAAAAGCTAAGACTGAGATCCCAAGCGACCCTGGGACATCAGCACCCAACATCTTTCTGTCGCTCGAGAGAGGATCTTGCCCTTCCTTCCCGGAGGCACCAGAGAGCAGCTGAATGGCCCTTCTGGACACCTCAAATTCCCTCCAGGGAATCGAATCGGACACAGCCTGCACGTCCTGACAGGACATCCTGACAAAATCTGGGGGAGGCAGGACCTGTCCCACCCCACAACCTCAGCCCAGGTGAGCTTCTTCACAGACCGCTATGCAGCAACCTGGCCGAGAGATCCTGCCGAGTTCTGTCACCACCGCATCCCTCAGCGCCGAAGGGATGGAACCCCCAGCGGGATTCACGGGTGAGAAGGATGCCGAAATCATGACCTGGGAGAGCGCTTCCACACCTGGCTCCTTCGGGCCCTGGGTGAAGCGGCTCTGATGCTCTCACCTAGCCCGTGTCCACCTGCGGTGCCCCGGGGCGCTCCAGGACGGGCGGCGTGGGGGTCCCGCTGCGGCCCAGGCTGCAGCCCCTGCGCCCCCCCCGGCCCCAGCCCTGCCTCACACGCAGCTCGGGGGCACCCGGACCGCGGCCGGGGCGGGGGCGACGAT
>VWYP01001530.1:46915-71294 GCA_013400435.1 Pycnonotus jocosus | reverse complement strand
ACGAGCCCGCGGCCCCACGGCAGCGCCCGCAGCAGTGCCCACATCCGCGCGCCCGCCCCGCCGCCAATCGCGTCAGCGCGCCCGGAGCGCCACAGCCAATGGGAGGCGAGAAATGCCCGAGGTTGGCACGCCCCTTTGGTCACATGATGAGGAAAGACCAATAGGGAGAGAGGAACCGCAGCAGCCGCCCCGCCTCTGAGTCCTGCCCGGCCGCTGTCACGTGGGCAGGATCTGCCGGTGTTCGGGGGCTGCCGGTCCGGCCGGGTCTGTGTCCGGTCCGGGCGGGGATCTGTCCGGTCCGGCCGGGGATCTGTCCGGTCCGGCCGTGTCTGTGTCCGGTTACTGCTGGGTCTGTNGGGTCTGTGTCCGGTCCGGCCGGGGATCTGTCCGGTCCAGCCGGGAATCTGTCCGGTTACTGCCGGAGATATGTCCGGTCCGGCCGGTTCTATGTCCGGTCACTGCCGGGGGTCTCTGTCTGGCTATTCCCGGGATTCCCAGCCCGGCCACTCCCAGGATTCCCGGCCCAGCCATTCCCGGGATTCTGCTCGTCACTCCCGGGGTTCTCTGCCCGGTTATTCCCAGGATTCCCAGCCCGGCCATTCCCAGGAATCCCAGCCCAGCCTTTCCCGGGATTCTGTCCATCATTCCCCGGATTCTGCCCGGCCATTCCCGGGATTCTGTCCATCCCTCCCGGGTTCTGCCCAGGAATTCCTGGGATTCTGCTCATCACTCCCGGGGTTCTGCCCGGCCATTCCCAGGAATCCCAGCCCGGCCATTCCCAGGAATCCCAGCCCAGCCACTCCCGGGATTCTGTCCATCACTCCCCGGATTCTGCCCGTCCATGCCGGTGCCAGCCCCTGCTGCTGTTTGTGCCCGATGAGGTCATGTTTACAACGCTGCTGGGCCGGGATCCCCGGCTCCACTGACCCGGCTGGACCCTCCACCCCTCATTCCCACCGTCAGCTCCTGCCCCGGTGTCCCATGGCAGAGTCTTGATGCCTCATCCCATAAAGCCATTTATTCCCAATGCAGTGACATGGACACAAACTGGTGCCTCCAAGGAGGGACCCCAAACGGGAACCCCCAGGGTTTTATCCCCTCACAGCCTCCTCACTCACAACTCTGGCTCTTCCTCCCAACCACTTCTTGAAGCCTGTCCCAGTGTTTGATCTCCCTCTCTCTAAGAAAATGCTTCCTAATGCCAGCAGGACATTCCAGTTTACAAGAGAGATTTAATTGGAGACAGCATTTTCCAGCAGGGCTTTGAAGCTCTGATGTGTTTGTGCTTTTCAAGTGTCAGACTTGCTGCAGCATGAGTAGGAAGGAGTAAAACTGAGGTGTTTTTTAGACTCCAGCCGTGGTTAGGAGTGTACAGGTTCCATTCCTGTTTAACCCTCAGAGGAGGGCAGGCTGTCGTGCTTGCTTGGCTAAAGAGGGGAGCAAGAAGCAGCAGCCTGATCCAGAAAATTTCAGAGTTTCTGGACTTCAGAGAGTGCAGAAAAGCCTTTTTGGGCTAAATTGGAGCAATGGCTGTGGAACTGAAAAAGGAACAAAGCTTACCTTGGTTTGTGAAGAAGCTCTGCAGCTGGCAGTAGATGGATCTTGTTTGCTGGCCCTCTTTATGTGGGTGCTAATTGTGTTGAACTCTTTGCAGGTTGGGGCAGGGGGCAGCAGCAGGCCCCAGTGGGTGTTGGCAAGCTAAATATTTGTGTGGCCTTGCTCTCAGGGGGACTCCAGCCATCCTTCCCATCATTACAGCTCTCAGAGCTGGGGCAGGCACCCACTCAGCTGTGCAATCCCCTCTCCTTGGCTGCTGGACCAGGCTGGACACAGCCCTGAGAGCTCTGCCAGAGCTCCATCAGGAGGCTGAGCCTCCCAAAGCCCCTCTGAACCCCAATCCCTCTGTGATTCCCCAGGCTCCCCATTCTCTGCTGCTCCCCTCCCACAGGAGCCTGTTCAGGACCTGTGCACGAACACCCAGCTGCAGCTCTGTTTATTTTTGAGCTCTCCAACCTCTGTGTGAGCTCTCTGGGGCTTTTTTGTTGGCTTCAAAAAGAGCCACTTGCTGTTACTGTGACCAGAGCAGCCCGACATAAACAACCCTGACCATCAATATCCCTCATCTCCATGAGTTCCAAAGGAAAAACCTCATCTTCCCCAATGCTTTGCTTTCCAAACACTGTCTCCCTTTGTTCTTAGTGCCAATGTTCTTCCCTCTCTCCTCCAGTGATCCTTGCAGTCAGGACCTCTGCAAACCCCCAGACCTTGCCATGGTGATTACAGCTGCTCTGTCAGGCTTCCTTCAGCCTTATAACCCACTCACCACTCTCCTGACTTCCATCTCTTCACAACAGCTGCAATTAGCATGGTTTACCTCACTTCTGAATGAAATTAAAGGTGTGCTCCTTGTTCACACACGTTTCACTCATGGCAGTGCTGCAGCCTGGAGCTCACTCGTGGCACTTGGCTCTGCTCCCCGTGTGAGAAGGGAAACACTGGTTTAGATCCTAAACTCTGCCTCACCTCGAGTCCTGGGGGCAGTTTTGGGTGCCACAACACAAGAAAGAGCTAAAGCTCTTAGGGAGGGTCAGGAGGAAGGACACAAAGCTGCTGAGGAACCTTGAGGAACAGGAGGAATGCCCAGGCTCCCGCATTCCCAGGGCAGCCAGAGCTCCAGGAGTGTTTGGACATCACTCCCAGGGATGCCCAGGGTTTCTTGGGCTGTCTGTGCAGGGCCAAAAGCTGCACTGGATGATCCTTGTGGCTCCTTTCCCACTCAAGAGACCATGATTCTGTGATTTTTTTTTTTTTTTAATTGCTCCCAAATAAAAGCTGGAGTTTCCAAAGGCCAGTGCTCTCTGGCATTGCTTTTCTGGGGAAGAATGAATAGGGAAGCATGAAAATACTTTTTTCCCCCCCCTTTTTTTTCTTTTATTTTTTTTTTCCTGGTGCTTAATGCATTTTTAAAATACCTTTGGAAGCACAAGAGTTTTCTTAGGGCTCTGACCAGCTGGCATGGGGGTTCCAGCCAAATGTTTCTTTAGTGGGTGAAGTAACTAAGAAGGTGTGTGGTATTTCTCATCAAATGAACCCTGACAATTCTATCCAAACTTGCTGGTTTGAGGGTGTATGGAGAGCTGTCACTTCTGCAGAAATGCCTCATCAGCCTTAGGAAGATTTCACTGGAAGTGCAAAAAAACCCTCACGAGAGGCTCACGACAGCAGCACACAAATGTCCTTTACCTGTTTGGGCTGCAGGGTGCTCTGGCATCTCACAGAGGGGCAGGAATTTCCAAGGCTGGGTCACGGCTGAGGAGGAAATGCCTTTTGTTTTTGCAGTTTTGGCCCAGAGTTCAGTCCCTGTAGGATGTGACTGAGGCAATGATTGGGGGTGGCTCGTGCCCCATGCAGGTCCCTGCTCCCTTTCTGCAGCTGGGCCACCAAGATGATCAAAGAGATGGAGCACCTCTAGTGTGACAAAAGGCTGAGAGAATTGGGGTTCTTCAGCCTGAGAAGAGAAGCTTAGGGGTGATTTATTTGTGGCCTTTTAGTACCTGAAGGGACCCTCCAAGAGAGAGGGACAGAGATGATTTACAAGGGCCTGGAGTGACAGGGCAAGGGGGAAATTACTTCAAGTGTAAAAGACAGTAGGTTTAGAATGGATATTAGAAGAAATTGTTCTCTGTGAGGGTGGGCAGGCCCTGGCAGAGGGTGCCCAGAGCAGCTGTGGCTGCCCCTGGATCCCTGGCAGTGCCCAAGACCAGGTTGGACAGTGCTTGGAGCAGCCTGGGACAGTGGGAGGTGTCCCTGCCCATGGGAGGGGGGGGAATGAGATGAATTTTAGGGTCCCTTCCAACCCAACCCATTCTGGGTTTCCATGACACTGCTCCAGGAGCACACACATCTCCTGGAGCAGATCTCCCAACTCTTTGAATATGAAATGCTAAATTACAGTTTGATTTCCCCCAAAAGCCTCAAACCCCTTCACACACAATATCCACCCCTAACCTGGAGAGTCCTCACAAACCCAGCTGTGCCCTGGGGCTGCAGGGAAGCTGCAGAAACATCCTGCCCAGTAATGCTGCAATAACACACAGTAATGCAGAGTTTGGGTAACTAACCCAGCTGCAGTGATAGCATCAGCCAGGCCACAAGAGAGATTTAAAAGTAATATCCCAACAGGCCCCACGGGATCCTTATCTCTGGGATTTTCCCAAGGTGATGCCCATGATCCCCTTTGTTTGCTGTGTATTCCACTGATTATCATCATCCCCTGGGGTCTGGGGTTTATTAGAAGAGCAGATTTACACATAAAGACAGCACAGGACAATATGAAGAGTTTGGTGTGTCAGTGGCTCATAAGAATAACCAGTCTGGTCAAGATAAGAAGCAAAATTGGTGGAAAGTAGATCTTAAGGGCGAAGCAATAACCACAAGATGCTGGTCCCAGGCATAGAGAATCCCTCAAAAACAGCAGGGATCAAGAGAGGACACTCTGAGGGACAGCTCTGGGAGCCTGCCAGAGGCTGCTCGTGGCTTCCCAGAGGTGAGGACATCACCCTGAGCCAGCAGGGTGTGTGGCTGGAGCTGGGGCTCAGTGCACACCCCCTCCATGCAGAACTGGAGGAGCTGCAGAGCGTGGGCAGCTCACAGCCTCTCCCTGAGGGTGCCTGAGCCAGCACTGGACAGGAGCCTGCCACTGAGGAGTGAAAGTCATGGTCAGCATCACCTCAACACAGCAAGGACTTCCCTGCAGGCACAGCATGACCTTGGGCCATGGAGGTTGTCCCAGAGCCCCTTTTCCACCAGCCTTAGAGCCAGACATGCTCCTGGCCACCCTGCCAGCCCCTCAGAGGAAATTCCAGCTCACAGAAACTGCACAAAATGGAATCCCAAGTGGATGAGTGGCTGGAATATCGTGCCCAACATGAAGGCATGCAGGAGTGACCTGGGAACTTGTGTGAGTGTCCCTGAGCCTTTCCTTGGAGCAACCCAGGGAACTCCATTAAAGAAGAGTTTACTTTTCTTATCTGCAATCTGCCCCAGCCCCTGGTCCTGTGTCTGCCAGAGGAGCAGATGTGTGGATAAGCCTGGTCCCTGCAGAGCCCAATCTCCCTCTCCCAGTCCCTCCAGTCCAGGGATATTTCTTTCTGCTCTTTCAATAATAGAAAGGTAAACACCCCCCACCCGGCTGCAGCAGGTTGTGATTATTTTCAATATTGCTGGTCAAAGTAGAAATTAAATCAGCTCCTGTTTGTTCCAGGAGGAACAGAACCCTTCTCCGTGTGATTTGCTCTTTGCTATCTGTCCATGGTTCACAAAAACGCGGAAGGTGTCACCCGGCTGGTGTCACCCAGCTCTGGATGGGATCCCCGGTGCGGTTCGGCCCCGCGGGGTCGGGGTCAGCTCGTTCCGGGTGACCAAGGGTCGTGCCTGCCCAGCCCGGCCGGGGCCGTCACCACTCCATTCCCCATCCCATTCCCCCATCCCATTTCCCCATCCCATTCCCCATCCCATATTCCCATCCCGTTCCCCATCCCGTTCCCGCAGTCCCGGCGCTGCAGCGGCCCGGGCCCGGCCCTAGATGGCACCGCGACTCCGCCGCCTCGTCCCGCCGGCNCCCCAGCTGTCCCTGGACTGTCCCACCACCCCCTCCCGAGCTGTCCCGCTGTCCCTAGCTGTCCCCAGGCTGTCCCACCGCTCCCTCTCGAGCTGTCCCGCTGTCCCCTGGCTGTCCCCGGGCTGTCCCACCGCCTCCTTCCGAGCTGTCCCGCTGTCCCCCGGGTGCCCCTGCGCTGCCCCATCCCCTCCGTGCTGCCCCACATCCTTGCCCAGCACTTTCTGCTGCCTCGGGCTCAGCGCTGTCCAGAGAACCTGGACACTCTCTCCATCCACGGCACAGAGCTGCCACCCCCTGGCTGCTGTCACCTGCCCTCGGTGCCACCTTTAGCACTCCCAGCATAAATTTTGCGGCGAGGCCGGGCTGCCAGGGCCCCCTGCCCGGGGAGCAGAGCCAGCTCCTGCAGTGACACGGGCAGGGGTGCCCTGTCCCCCTCCAGTGCAGCTCTAACACGAGTGCAGGACTCTGGGGTGTGGGACCCTGCCCCAGCTTGGACAGCCCAGGACCCCAAGCTGCTGCTGGGGTTTCACCAGCTCACCCATCCTCGTGTCACAGGGCCCTGAGGCTCGATGTGGGCAACTCCAGACAATTAAAGAGGGCCAGAGGGCATCCATGGGATGTATCCCCCTCCCAAGGAGGAGCAGTGGGCTTTCCTCCACTCTGAGCTCCAGCCCTGTCCCCATGCCTCTCCTCGCTGGTGTGTGAGCCACAAGAGCAGATCCCTCCAGGACCCCATGCCCAGGAGCTCTCTGGGTGTTAAATGGATGAGCCCACTTTATCCCCTCCTCCAGAAATCACAGTTCAGGGTTTGTGCCGGGGCTTCCCCAGCAGCTGAGATGGCCCCAGAGGGTGCTGCAGGGAGAGTGGGGCAGCCCAGAGCTGCTCTGTCCTGGCAGAACCAGCCCCTCCTGGCCCCGGGTGGGCTCAGTGATGCCAGACCCCCATGCAGGGAGAGGTGCCAGGATCCCACCTTTGCTCAGAGGGGTCCCTGGGTACAAAGCTGCTTCCCCTCCCTCGCAGCCATCCCATGAAACACGGAGAGAACACACAGTTCAGTGGGTGCCTGACAGTTCACCTTTGACACAGAGCTCGTTTCTCTCCATCCCCCTCCTCATGAATTTATGGTCCTTCATCTCAGCGTGGCTTTGCCCTGATGGACGGTGTTTGCACATGTTCCTCTTATCCAGAACATGGGGCTTTGCAGCCACTTCTCTATTTACTGTAATTTTTAGCTCAGACACAACCAGAACTCCCACCCTGTCTGGGCGTCTCAGTGCAGAAAACAAGACTAAACTATTTTGGGATGTTTTTCCCTTTTCCTCATACTTGGGTGCTTTCCCATGTGGCTAAGCCTTTGGAGCCTCGGGGAGGGTGAACCTGTTTCACACACCCCCAAGAGCTGCCTCTGACCCCTGCACACCCTCTAACCCCCTCCTCTGACCCACAGGCACCTCCCACACAGGGCAGCTTCATGCTCCACTTGATTTTCCGAGCTAGGAAATGCATCCAGCATCAGGGACGAGCTGAGAGGATGGGAACGAGCCTCCCAGGCTCCATCCTCACCCTCCTCCTTGTCACCTTGTCTGGTCACACCTCCTCAGGGTGCCCAGAATGCTGCCCCAAGACAAGGAAGGGACATGGTTTTGGCCCTGTTTGCTTGGCAGATGTGGAAAAGAGCCTGGAAAATGCCCCTTTGCCTCCATCTCTCCCATTTTAGCCCCGCTGGGTGGCACCCGCCGGGGAAAGGCCGGCAGCGTGCAAAGCTTCCCCCCTCCTGCCTGTGTCACAGCCAAGGGTCTCTCCATTGAAGTTTACTTGAAGGTCTAATAAAATTTCCAAGCTGGAAAAAAAAAAATCTTTATGCCGAGGTTTGCTTTGTTTAAAGGAAGAGGACCATAAAGATAAAGGCTCGCCTGCGCCGCCGCTCCCCTCCCGCTGCCCGGGCGAGGGGCCGGGGCTCAGCCCTTCCCTCCCACCCCGCCTGCGGCCCGAGGAAGAGCTTGTTTTCCTAACGAGAAGTTTGAAGATTAAAAAAGGGGGGGGAAAAAAAAAATCAGCCATTTGGAATCCTCTACTGACGCTGCAAATACCCTCGTTAATAGATATGTCTCGTTTTGTTACCTCATTTTAATTAATCACTAAACAAAGACAGCTGCCAAATTTCAGCTCTGGCTTTGAGCCTAAAACTGACTTGGAGCCCTTGAAAAATAGACTATTTATGGTGCCTGGGCTTAAAGCTTAAATTTCTTGTATAAACTTCACCCTTCCTAAGAATAGCGTGGGGAGAGCGTTGCTGGCCCCATACACGATGCCCATGCCCCCATCCGCAGCCCGGTGTGGGCAGCAGCGGGGCCAGGAGGGATTGGGGTCGCTCCACAGCCCCATCCCACAGCACAGCAGCAGCTGCACCAGCTCCAGGGTGTCCCTCAACAAGTGCTGTCCTGTCAGCCCCACACAGGCAGGTGCCACCACCGAGGGAGGTGCCCAGTTCCCTTTGCCAAGAGAGAGTTATCCACAGGGCAGAGCATCCTGGTGCAGGAGAGCATCCCTGTGTCCCTAGGGCTGCCTGGGTGCCTAAGGGGAGTATTTGTACCCCAGAGATGCTGTGTGGGGGGTGAAGAAGTTATTTCATGTTTTAGGGCATGGCTGCCCCACCCAACCCTGCCACTGCCCCTGTGGGATGGGGCTCCTGCCTCTCCATCCCAGTGCCCGGTGTCCATCCCACTGCCCACTGTCCATCCCACTGCCTGGTGTCCATCCCACTGCCCAGTGTCCATCCCTGGGTGTCCATCACATTGTCCAGTGTCCATCTCACTGCCCAGTGTCCATCCCAGTGCCTGGTGTCCATCTCACTGCCCAGTGTCCATCCCAGTGTCTGGTGTCCATCCCATTGCCCAGTGTCCATCCCACTGCCCAGCATCTATCTCACTGCCCAGTGTCCATCCCACCACCCCATGTCCATCCTCCTGCCCAGTGTCCATCTCTGGGTGTCCATCCCAGTGCCCGGTGTCCATCCCTCTGCCCTGTGTCTATCCCACTGCCTACNCAGTGCCCAGTGTCCATCCCAGTGCCCAGTGTCCATCCCTGGGTATCCATCTCACTGCCCAGTGTCCATCCCAGTGCCCGGTGTCCATCCCTGGGTGTCCATTCTCCTGCCCTGTGTCTATCTCACTGCCCAGTGTCCATCCCTGGGTGTCCATCCCTGGGTGTCCATCCCTGGGTGTCCATCCCTGGGTGTCCGTCCCACCGCCTGTTGTCCATGCCGCCCCGCTCAGGGACGGTGGCTGCATCCGCCGGTCTCCGCAGCAGCTCCCGCTGCCCTTCCCCTCCTGCCCCGGCGAGGGAACAGAGCCAGGCTGCAGGACGAGCTCCTCCAGCTGCAGCCGGGAACCCGCAGCTCATATTTCACCCCGCCAGCAGGTCTCCCACTCGGGTGACACCGAACGCGTGTCACACGCGCTGGAGGCACGGGCTGACGGCCCCCGGCCGCCCACACAGCCCGAGCCGCGGATGCTGCAGCCGTCTCCTGCCTCGATGGCTAAATAAACTGTCTGCTGCACAGCCGGCACTGCGCTGCTCGCCGCCGGAGCGGGGAGCAAAGCCAGCCCTGCACAGCGGTGCCAGAAAGCCCAGATCGTGTCAGCACCTGCTTGGATCCGGGGTGCTGCCACATCCAAACCCCGCATCCTTCCCCTCGTTAACACCCCGGGACATCCCTGGTGTCCCCATGCTGAGTGTGCAGTGACACAGCCACCCTGCCACCTCCCCTGGAGCACTGTGGCACCCGCGGCCAGCAGGTGACCCCGTGTACCAGCTCGGTCTGTGCTTGCCACCTCCGTGCCACCCGAAGCCATCAACAGCCTCATCCTGGGCTGCACAGCTGAGCCCCTCTGCTGTGCATCACCCCAGTTTGGATGGGATAAACCCTCCAAGTGTGGGGCTGGCAGAGAGGAGATGCTCCTGTGGTGTTTTACTGCTGTCAGCACGCAAAACTTGCTCTGGCAGCTGCCCCTGAGCCCACCCTGCAGAGCTCCTTCTCCTCCTCACCCTGGCTGCCAGCTCTGAGGCTGCAGGAAGGTCCTGCCCCACCTGAGCTCTTGTGGCAAAATTGTCCTGAAGATCTTCCTCTGCAAGGAGCTTCTGGGAAAAACTCCAATGTCCCCTGTGGGCTGGGGCAGTAGATGGACCTGGAAGCCCAAGGCAGAAGGTGGTTTGGAAGGAACCTGAGGGATGTGTAAAAATCCACTGCCCACCATGGATTTTTAACTCTGAGCTCAAAGGATGGCAGCCTAAACAACAGCACAGGTGCTGTGTTGGTGCAGAAACTTATTAATACAGAAACCCTCACCTGTCTACCCCAGAAATGTCACTGTTGCCCTTTTTGTGCCTGTCCTAAAACCCTCCTGCTTCTACAGGACGTTTTGTATGGCCTGCAGCTCTGCCCTGTGCAAACACACCATGAGCAGAGCTGTCCTGGGCAGTGTCTGGCTGTGACACTGCAGAACCTTCCATGGGGACCATCATCCCTGTCCCATCATTGTCGTGGGCCCTTTTGGGGCTCTGCCTCAGGTCTCTCCTACACCAGGAGCTGCTTTGCCAAAAGGGCTTCACTTACGAGCTGCTGTGCAAACAGACCCCGTGGGAGCTGGGGATTTATGGAAGAGCTGGAGAAGGGCTGGTGGAGATCCCCCAGCTCCCCGTGCCTGCCTGGCCACTGCCTGCTGCACAGACCAAGGGGCTGTGTTTGTTAGTGTGAGCAGCAGGTTCGCCGGCGGGTGAGTTTACAGCGAGATGGATATAAATAAATAGAAGGAGAAGGACTTTCCCTGCCCGGGGAGTGGCATCCTGCCCGCCCACCGAGGGCTGCCCTTGGCCTGGATGCTGGTTGGAAGAGGGATTTGCTTCCAGGGACCTCCCTGCTGGTGTCAAGAAACCTACAGGATTTTTGGTTTTGTGGGGGTGAAAGCAGGGGACTGCCACCAGCGCTGTCCCCAGCACCACAGTGGCATTGGGGACACCATTCTGCTTGTCCTCAGTGAGGAGAAAGCACTGGGGATGTGCAGGGTTTTATAGACAGGTCGTGCCATGCCTGCTTTGGTGGTCAGCCTGCAGGAGGAACTGCTGTGCTCAAGGTGACAGCAGCCCTGGGAATGCTGGGCAGAGCTCAATAAATCCCCTGGAGCTCGGGTAGGTGGGGACAGACTCTCTGGTCCCTGAGTCTCCACTCAAAAGAGCAGGGTGAAAGCAGTGCCACCTCCCCCAGCCACCTGTGTGAGACCAGCCCGTGCCACCAGCTGAGAGAGGTTGAGAGCAGAAGGTTCCAGGGAAACCTTAAAGCCCCTTCCAGGGCCTAAAGGGGCTCCAGCAGAGCTGGAGAGGGACTGGGAACAAGGGATGGAGGGACAGGACACAGGGAATGGCTTCACACTGCCAGAGGACAAGGATAGATGGCATATTGGGAAGGAATTCTCCCATGTGAGGGTGGGCAGGCCCTGGCACAGGGTGCCCAGAGCAGCTGTGGCTGACCCTGGATCCCTGGCAGTGCCCAAGGCTGGGTTGGACATGGCTTGGAGCAGCCTGGGACAGTGGAAGGTGTTCCTGCCCATGGCAGAGGTGAGATGTGATGATCTTTAGGGTCCTTTCCAACACTTCCAAACTTTCCTATGGTTCTCTGTGCCCCCTCTTTCAGCTCACCATGGCCAGCACTCCCAGTTCCATCCAAACACGAGCACTTTGCAGCACCAAGGAGACCAGTTCCTGCTCACCCAGACTGGCCTCCCTGGGCTGCAAGAAATGCCCAGCACACGCCGAGACAACGAGCCTGGCAGGGACTGCCCCATAACTCCCACCTTGAGCTGGGATCCTGCCCCAATCCTCCCTGCCAGGGCACGACTCCCTCGGGTGCCTCTGCTCCCCTCTGCCAGTGCACAGACTCTTTACTGGGGTGCAGAGAGACTGGAGGGGATGGGGTGGTGCTGCCCCCTCCTCATGCAGCCCTGGCACAGAGTGTGGGGCTGGGGCAGCCCCAGCCCCGGGGCTGTGCCAGCAGAGGGACAGCAGCGGCACTCGGGCAGCTCTCCCGGGAGGCCCCGTCCCCCGCCTCTGCTCCGCGGGCTGCAAGAAGTTAATTTATTTTTGGAAAAGCAGCTCGCGGAGTTTGTCTAATTCCACCCGCACCAGCTCCGTTCACTCTATTTTAAACCAGTTCTTTCTGTGCTTCAAGTTTATAAAACACAATCCGTGCTCCCTGGTCAAAGCAGCCCTAACCCGCGGAGCAGGCGAGGAGTGGCAGAGCAGCATCTCCCCCAGGACGCTCTAGCCTGGCTGAAAAGCCCAAAGGTAATTAACTAATTAACGCTTCCTCCTTCGTGTCCTTCTGTCCTCTGGCCGTGCTGGTGACGGTGACACACGGCACGGGTGTGTGGTGACAGAGTTAGGGGGACCAGCACAGCCGGGCATCGCCGCCGCCTGCTGCTGCCGGGGTTTTGTGGGATCTCCAGCAGGTGCTGGATCACAGAGGGATCTCTGAGGAGCCTGACCCCTCTCCAGGAGCGGGCACAAGGTGCCTTTGACACTCAGGAGCCGGCCCTGCCCGAGGCTGGCAGGGAGAGGAGCTGCGGGGGCAGCTGGTGGCAGTGCCCAGGGACCATGGTGCTGATGGGCCGCTCAGCTCCCGAAAGCTTCTGGCTGTGCTGCAGCCATTTGGGAGCTGCTCTGGTGGTTTCTCTGGTGCCCCCAGCCCAGCTGACACTGTGGGTGCCCCCTCAGCAGCTCAGCTGTGTGCTGGCACCCTGCTTTTCCTCCTTGGTGCGCTTTACCCTGAGCGTCTCACGGCTGAGGGTCACTCTGCTTGCACCAAATTCTCAGTGTTTAATGCAACTTCTCGGTGACTCACAACCCACAAAAACCGCTCAGAAAGATCTCCCGGCATCTCCCACACGCAGAAATCCGGGGCATTTGCGGACCGCTTTGTTTCTATTACACGAATACTTTTTGCTGCTGCCAGTCAGAAGGCACTGATGTCATTTGCTGAGCGCTGGAGCGCTCGGGGGAGGTTTTGTCAGCCCTCGTGCTGGGCTCTGCCGTGTCTCGGGGTTAAAGCTTTCGAAAGCACCGCCTCGGCAGCCGCAGCCGGGACATTTCCTTGACAGAGGGGTCGGGAAGGGCGGCAGGGCTGTGCCGGCTCCGTTCCTCCCGGTGCAGCCTCTGAGCATCCTCTCTCCTCATCCGAGCGGCCCTCGGGGCACGCACAAATGTTTTGGGAAAAGGGGAGGGCTCAGGGTTCAGCGCTACCACCGCTGCCGAACTGATCCTGTTCACGGATCCTGTCCGGATCCTGCTTTTTTTCTTGTTGCCTCTCCTCATTTCAGCTCTGAGTGGGGCGGGGGGTGAACACCCCAAAAGGCAGCAGAATGAAAGCGCCTTTTTTAGGATCGCACGAGCCGATCTCTCCTGTAAATGTCCTTTGTCAGATGGCCCCAGGGACAGCAGCAGGCGGTGACCCCAGGTCCCCCTGTCCAATGCTGCTCTCTCTGGTGCTGCCCGTGTATTCTGGTGGTCCAGCTTGGAGGGGAAGGGAAATGTTGTGTGGAGTGTTCAGGCTAAAAATAGTTTCCCTCTCGTGCTCCATCTGAATGGGCAGCCACATATGACTGTACATGGATTTGTCTCATAGTCCCGTTTCAGTGTAAGAGACAAAATATCTTAGTTATGGCTTTGTTCTTCAGCTAACAATGGGTAGCTAAAAATATCCGACTTTGTTCCACTCAATAAAGTTCTCTCGAGGGGAGACACTAACGCTACATTTTCGCCAGATCCATGCAAAACGCGGCCAAAGAAAATGTTCATTTTTTTTTTTTGCCAGCAGCTTTTCATAAAACATGTAACCGGCAGAAACCCTCCGTGCTGTGCCGAGTGCTGTGCAGCATCCCGGCACTCCTGGCTGCCCGGGAGCATCCGAGGGAGGGCGAGGCACACGGGGCTTCCTCCCACCCTCATCCTCCTCTGGGCACGCTCCAGCTGCTCCCCGGCTGCCGGAGGGTTTGGGTTGGGGCACGGGCTGAGGAGCTGCTGCCTCTCGTGCCTGGCACAGGGCGATTGCCGTGCCGCTGCCAGCGCTGGCTGCTTGGTGGTCGCTGTGGTCTCGCTCCAATTCCCTTATTTCCCGTCTGGTGGCAGCCAGGGCTGGAGGCTGGCCAGGCCGGCCCCGTCCCGCTGTGCAGGCGCAGGGCTGGTGTTTGTGAGGAGCCTGACAGCCAAGAGGAAACCGGCACAGACCTCACCGAGCTGGCACGGGTGCTCTGGGGAGGATGGAGATGGGCTCTGCTGCGCTCATCACCGTCCCCACTGAGAATCTCGCCCTCCCCACTGCTCTGCCCCAGTCCCTGGTGTGTTTTTTTTCCAAAAAAAAAGCTGAGACCTGCTCCCAGAAAGGCTCAGGGAGGCAGGAGAACCATCCCATGGTTCCTGTGTGTGGAGGCCAGGCTGCTCCGTGGGTGACAGTCCCCTCTGGGCAGAGCAGAGCTGGGTGACCCAGCTGAGGGAGCCCCTCTGTGCGTGTCAGGGCTGATCTGGATCAGAGAGCAGGCACACAATCTGCATCAGGCACTTTGCTTTCCTGGTCTGGACCAGCAGGAGCTCCATTTGGTTTGGGCTGCCCAGCAGGTGCTTGCTGAGTGGGACCAAGTCTTGTGGGACCAGGACTTGTGCCCTACATTTGGAAAAGTGGTTGGGCTTCTCCTGCCTTCCATGGATTTTTGCCTCTTGATCATTCCTGTAGCCCTTCTCTGAACCCACTCCCTTTTTCCAGCATCCCTTCTGTTGTGTAGGCAATGATTTCCCTCGTTCTGATTTCTCTTTTTGTGCTGTATTTTCCCTCCAACCCCATCACTTTTCACCATGTGCCTCCCTGCAGCTTTGTCCCCTCACTGCTCTTCTCCAGGGTCACTCCATTTTTTTGTGTGTCCATATTAAACCCCACTGGGATTCAGGGAGAAGCATTCCAGAGGAGCAGGGGATGTTTGGGTGGGTGTTGTGGCAGGAGCAGTGTCCTGTGCCAGGCTGGTGGTGTTGGTTTGGTGCTGGTGAGCAGCTGAGGGTGCAGAGGGAGGAGGGACACAGGCCAGGGGACATTGTGTGGCTCTCCCACCCCTCATGGCTGCATCAAACCCCCCTCTGCCTGGTGGCTACCCCACCCCTGGTGTGCAGGACCTGTCTGTGCTGGAAAGGCCGAGCTCCAAAGGTGGGATGCCCACCCCAAGCCTGTTTTTTGGGAAGAAGACTCAGCCCAACGTGATTCATGCAGTGTTTGCTGCTGCAGCATTCCCGGAATGTACCTGCTTTATTTCTTGGCCTCCTTGCCTGTTCCTGGAGAGGAGCTCAGCTCCTGCACTGGGGTTTGGATGACAGAGATGCAGCTCTGCTCTCAGCTCAGGGGTGCCTTGCACCAGGACAAAACCCCGAGCTGGAGGATAGCGACCTGCCGGGATGTTGTTCTGCCAGATGTGACACGTTTATGGCAAGGCTATTGTCACCTGCCCACCTCTGAGCCCCCAGCAGGCTGGTTCTGATATTCTCCATCACAGGCTGGCTGTTGGGCACAGACAGTCTGCAGGTGTCCCCTGCTCTGGACACCATTCTGCACAGTGGGGACATCACTTGTGAGAAGAGAAAAAAGATTTTTTGCAGTAAGTTTACATAGACAGAAGTTTGAAGCAGAGTTGAACTTTAGGCCTTGAAATATTCGAATTTTAGGCCTTGAAATATTTGGAGCATAGAGAGTTTCTGAGCTGCAAAAAAATATAAACCAAGCAACTCTTGTGTGTGTGCTGCAAGGTGTGTGTGCAGTGTTTATTGACTGGTTATGCTGCTCCCACGGTGCATTAACGTGTAAGGAGCAAATTTGCAACTTCCCTGCACTTGTGGAAGCCAAACTGCTGCTGAGGCAGGGCAAAGATCAGGGGACAGGGCTGAGCACCTTATGGCAGGAGCTGATTTTGAGGCAGGGGCTTGCTGAAACGCCGAGGAACTCTTCAGAGCTGCTGAGAGCAGGGGGAACCTGTGCGTGCTGCTCCCTGTCCGCACGGCAGGCTGGGCTCTAAATCCCACACCAGGGCAGCAGGGCTGGCACAGCAGCTCCTTCTGCAGGGCTCTGACACGGCCCAGCCCGCTGCTGCACGGGGCAGAGGGAGTTTGTTTAATTACCGGCAGAGGCACACGCTGCCTCGGCTCCGACAGCTCATTCGCACCGCGAGTAACAATAACACTCCTCTGCTCTTGACGGAGGGTTGGGATGCCGTGTGGGATTTGCTCCCAGCTCAGGAAATGTTCCTGGGAAAGTCTTTTTTTCCCCTCCCAGCGTTAGCAGGAGAGGCGTGAGTCCTTCCTGCAGCGGGGCGATGAGGAACAGCTCCCCAGAGATGCGGCAGAAGCCGCCGAGCGGCCCCGCACGGCTCCGGCTCAAAGCATCCCGCTGCTTTCCGTCCCTGGAAGGCTCGCAGGGCCCTATTCCTGCCCCACAGACAGCACGTAGGCATCGCCACGGTGGCTGTCATCGCCCTCCCGAGGAGCTGTCCCAGCACGCAGTGCCCAGCCCTGGCCCCGGGGCTGCTCCCTGCCCGGGGATCGCCCCTCGGTGCATCCCTGGGCAACGCGGGCTGCCCCTTTCTGCATCCCTGTGCCACATGAGATTCCCTTCTCTGCATCCCTGTGCCACATGGGCTTCTTTTTTCTGCATCCCTGTGCCACAGGACTCTTCTCTTCTCTTNTCCCTCTTCCCTCTTCCCTCTTCCTCTCCTCTCCTCTTTATCCCTGTGCCACACAGGCTTGGACCAGAAGGAAATNTCTTCTCTTCTCTTCTCTTCTCTTCTCTTCTCTTCTCCCCTGTGCCACAGGGCTTTCTCCTTTCTGCATCCCTGTGCCACAGGGGCTTGGACCAGAAGCAAACTAAAAATGTACAACTTTAGAAGCAGTGCTAGCATTGGTTTCCTCCTGAGGAAACCCTGTTACTCCAGACCCTGCTCCAGCTCTTCAGGGTCGTGGAGAACAGCAGAGGCAGAGGGCTGGGGGGCAGTGAGGGCCCTCAGAGCTGCCTGAGGATGTGTCTGGTACCTGCTGTGCCCCACCTGAGACACCTCCCAGCAGTCTGGACACAGAGAAGGCGTCACTGAGCTCCTGAGTCTGAGCTCTGCCTCAGCTGGGCTGAGCACAGAGAGGTGAGAGGTCCTGGGCACAGCATTGCCAGGGCACCCAGGAAAAGGGACAGGGCTGTCATTCGGTGTCCTTGCAGGTGGGGTGTGCTTGGCTCAGCCCTGGGTGTGGGAGGTGACCTGCTGCTGCTGCTGCTGGAGCACAGGGGACTGATGGAGGGCTCTGAGGAGTGGAGCTCACAGCAGTTAACCCACAGCACACAGGGGAAACAGATAAGGGCTGTCTGAGCCTGGAGTGGGAGGCAGCAGCTCCTTGGAGGAGCGTGGGATGTGCCAAGAGCCCTGGTTTTGTGCTCTGTAGCTGTCCAAGAGTCTTGACACCGAGCCCGTGCTGCCTCTTCCCCGGGGGATTGTGCCCCGTGCAGGGCTCGGTGGGACCTGCTCCCCTGTGCTGCCCCTGGGGCCACGCATGCCCTGCCCGCCCAGCTCCATTTGTCACCAAGAAATTCAACTTTCTGAAGCCTGCGAGCTCGCTAAGAATAAACTTAATAAATTAGCGAGCGCATTTAAAGTGCAGCGCCGCTCGCTGATCTGGCATTTTAATCTGCTGGTGAAACTATCCAGAGTGTTTGCTCAGCGTGTGGCCAAGTTCTGAAATATTTGCATGCTGCTATTGTCAGTACATCTCCTGACCCCTTTGCAGAAGGATGGCAGCAGGAGTGAATTTATAAGAATCTTCCACTGGCCGAGGTAGCGGGGCCGTTGCTGCTCGCACACTCCTGGAGTTATCTCCCTGAGATCATCCCTCTCCTGCTCTTCCAACCCCGGTGCATGAGGTGCTTTTAAACAATGCAGCTGTGCTTTGTGCTCTCCGGGGCTCCATATCCTCTGCAGTGACACACATTCCTCGCAGGTCAGCTGTAAAACGTGCTGGGTGTTGGCACCCGGGCAGCCCCAGCCGCTCTTTCCTCTGCAGCCCCTGCACAGCTCCTCCCTGCAGCTTCCCAGAGCCTGCAGCCGGGTGGGCAGGGGGAATAGGAGCCTTGTGGCAGCCAGGTGAGGCTCAGAGCTGTGTGCAGGGCTCCAGGAGATGCTTCTCCTCCTCCAACCTTCACCACAGGGGTGGTTTTGCTGCAAATCACCTCCTTCAGTGCTCAGGAGTGTGTGCAGAGAGCCCTGATGGACTGGAGAAGGAAGCTCTTGGCTCTCTGTGGCCGTGGCTGGGCTTCTTTCTGTGGCCATGGCCATGCTCTGCTGGCACAACGTGGCTCTGCAGTCCTCAAACTCCTCCTGGGGCTGCTTTCACCATTGATGCCCTGGGAAGGCTGAACCGGAACAGAGACTGGACAGAGCTAAGAGAATAAAGTAGAGATTTATTAAAAGGCCTTTAAGATACAAGACAAGAGCCTGGCCAGGGCTACACCCAAGCTGGACCCAAAATGGGCACAAAATGGACACAAAATGGTCACAAAATGGACAGAAAATGGACCCAAAATGGTCACAAAATGGACACAAAATGGTCATAAAATGGTCACAAAATGGACCCAAAATGGATCCAAAATGGACCCAAAATGGTCACAAAATGGTCACAAAATGGACACAAAATGGACAAACCGTCACGAGGTCTCACACTTTGATAAGTTTTGGCTCATTTGCATATTGAGGATTAATTGTTCTCTATAATCCAATTCCCAGCTTTCCCTCAGTCTCCCAAGCCCCTGGTGCCCTGTGAGCAGTGGAGCCTGGGCACAGCCAGGCACTCAGCTGCAGGGCACTGGCATTCCCCTGCTGCCCTGGCAACGTTCACCTGTGAAGAGGCACAGCCTGCACCAGCTCTGCCGGCCCTGCTGGGCTCCCACAGCCCCCCCTCCCCAGGACAGAGCACCCCGAGGTGCCTCTGGGGCTGATAATGTGTCCCTGGATGTGTGGCTGCATGAATTGCTGGTGCACATCGAGCCCATTCTGCAGCAGCCATCTGGCCTCTCCATTTGTGTTCTCACCACCTCAGTGCCAACACAGATGATTTAATATCTTTCCAGATCCTTGATAAGGCAGTTGAATAGCCCAGGGCCCAGCCCTGAGCCCTGGGGAGCTGTGTTTGCCCCCTCTGGATGTGGAATTCCCACTGACAATTGCAGCTGGGGCACCCCACAGCCAGTTTTTAATTTATTAAATATGGCCTGTGTTGATTGGGTATTGTCTTCTTCATCAAAATGGAACAGCACCATGGCAATCCCCCTGCAGGAGTCTGAGGGTGTTATAACACCAATATTATTTTATCAATCAAAATGGTGATTTCAGGAAAAAGGTGAGCCTTAGTTTGGCACGTCCTGTTTTCTGTAGGTCTGTTGGCTTTCATCCCATTTCTCCCACCTAAATTTGTGTGCCCAGAGATGGTGCCCAGCCCCTCCAGCTCCTGATTCAGCCAAATAAACCCTGGGGAACAGATTTTTTCTGTAGCTGCTGCCTGCTCTGGTGCATCCATCCCAGCCCTACCAAACCCAGAGCCTCCCAAATTATTCCCTTTACACTGACAGAAGTTGCTCCTTCCACACTTTGTCCTCAGCTCTTGGCTTTCCTTATCAGCTTTCTGCACCTTCTCACTTCTCATTCGTTATTATCAGTTTCCACTTTCTTTAGTTCTATACGATTTTCTTACTTTTCACTGTTGTCTTCACTTCCCTCACGAGCCAGAGTCGTCTATTTTTTTATTTTTTTTTTTTTTAAACCAACGTTGCCTTCTTTCTCAATTGTGGGATTGTGGTTTCGGGGCAGGGCGTAAAATGTTTTTCAACAATTCCCACTTAGCATTCACGTTTTTCTGATTAAATTCCTTCTCCCAATTGATTTGGTTCGTAATTGTTTCCAGCTCTGTGAAACTGAATCGTTTCAGCATTAAGTGGATGTATTTTCAGAACAGGGCTTCACTTTAAATATTCGCTTTATTGTCATTTTGCTTTTTGGTTAAATAAACTAAAGCACTCTTACAGAGTTTTGGCGTGCATTTTAGGGTCACAGGACTGGGAAATGGAAATTGTTCCTGAGAAACGTTGTTTTCATGAAATGCTTTTTGTCAACATATATATTGATTTGAATAAACCGAGGCTTGTCTGAAATTCGTCAGCTTTAAATGGCATCATCCCTCCTTTGGCAACTGAAAATTCAGGCATCAGGTCCAAAATTTTATTTTCTTCTTCTTCTTCTATTTTTTTTTTAATTCTTTGAGTTTCCCCAACATTTTGCATTTGCCAATTAAAATTAGAAAATCTTCAATCGCTTTGAGACTTTTCAGATTTCATTGGAAATAAAATTTCTTTTTTTTTTTTNTTCTTTGGAAATAAAATTTCCTTTTTTTTTTTTTTTTTTTTTGTTTGCTTGCTTGTTTGTTTTTGTAGGAAAATTAAGTTTCTCTTTGAAATGATGAATTTGATGTCCAAAACACCACATTTTATTGAGCGAGCAGGGGTGACTTGTTCTGNTCCTGATGGGCAGGGAAGGGAGGGAGGGAAGGAAGGAAGGAAGGAAGGAAGGAAGGAAGAAAGGAAGGAAGGAAGGAAGAAAGGAAGAAAGGAAGAAAGGAAGAAAGAAGAATGAAGGGGAAGGCAGGAAGGAAGAAAGGAAGAAAGAAGAATGAAGGGGAAGGCAGGAGGAGGAAGGGGAAGGCAGATGAAGGCAGGAGAAGACAGGAGGAGGAAGGAGAAGGCAGCAAAGACATGACAAGGCAGGGAGCTGCAGATACATCTGGACAGGCAGTTCCTTACCCAAAACCCTCAGGAAACTGTGGGGAGCAGGAGGGAGGACTGGCCCTGACCCCATGGGTTGGGTCTCTGATGATGCACACATTTCCAGGGGAGCACAGGAGGAGATCCCAGCACAGGTCCTGCCCGTGCTGCCCCTGGGCAGGAGCCTGTGTTTGAGGGAGCCTTTGTGAGCTGCACTTTTCCTGCTGGCTCAGACACCTCAGCACTGCCCCTGCACAGAGGATTGCAGGAGTTAAAAACCAGCCTTGGTCTCGTGAGTCACTCCTTCATTCACACATTACAGCTCTGCAGAACCATTTACTGGCTTTCAGGGACAGAAGGGATCATCTCTGACCTCTGCATGGCTGGCCAGGGGCTTTCATCTGCTGGTTCTTGCCGTGTCTGGTCAATAAAAAGCATTTTTTTTTAGAATGAGGTGCCCAGTCTAGAGTGAAAGCCTTTTTGCTGCATCCCCAGCCAAGCTGGCCCAGTGGCTCAGTGGTGCTGTGTGTTCAAAGTGCAGTGGGTATTTGTGTGCAGAACCTGGGCTCTGCCCCCAGGGGAAGCTCAGTGGTGCTGTGTGTTCAAAGTGCAGTGGGTATTTCAGGATATTTGTGTGCAGAACCTGAGGAAGCAGCACCCTGCCAGAGGCAGCTCCCTCCCACGCTGGCAGGGCTGGGTCACTGCAGATGGTCCTGCTTGCCTACAGAAAATAAAGCCCAATATTCCTAGGATTGTTTCTCCAGATCTTGCAGGCTCCTTTAACGCTCCCAGAGCCCAGGGCAGCCCAGGCAGGCTTCTCCTCCAGCTCCCATCCTTCTTTTCTTCTGCTTCCTCTCCTGAGAGAGCTACAAGCTGTTCACACTCTTCTAAGGGCAGGATTTCTCTGGGGATGCTTCCCCATCCCCCTTTGAGGAGGCTTCCCTGCCCCAGTCCCTGTCTGGGAGATTTGATTGACCTGTCCCTAATGGACATTCCTTCCTCAGCCACCTTGCCAAGTGTTGTTGTCCCCACCATCGTCCCTGGGCTCAGCAGCTCCCATCCCTGGTGGTAGAGAGACTTGAGGGATCCTCTCACATTTGCCACTTCCTCTGATGCCTGAAGTTTTCTCTTTCCTGTTTTTCCCATTCTGTGCACCCAGGGGTGCAGCTCTGAGCTCACAGTCAGGCTCACTCAGCTCTGCACACAGCACGGACACAAAACAAATCCTTTTCCTGCTGCACACCAAGGACAACTTTCAGCCCCAAAAGCACAACCAAGGGTGGCTGGAGGGAGGAACAAGAAGGATGGGACCTGACAGCCTGGAGCTGCAATGGGACAATTCAACCCCAAGGTGCAAATGGACCAAAACTGATCAAAGTGGGAGACCTGGTGACCATTTGTCCATTTTATGTCCATTTTGTGCCCATTTTGGGTCCATTTTGAGTCTATTTTGTGTCCATTTTGTGTCCATTTTGTGCCCATTTTGGTTCCACCTTGGGTGTAGCCCTGCCCAGGCTCTTGTCCTGCCCAAGGTGTGTCCTAAAGGCCTTTTAATAAATCTCTACTTTATTCTCTTAGCTCTGTGCAGTCTCTATTTCATGTCAGCCTTCCCAAAGCATCCCCACAGACCCCAAATTCCAGCTGTGCCTGGTCATGCTGTGGGACAGCAGCTCCCTTGGGGCAGCCTAAGAGCAAAGGCAGAGCTGGAGTGATGCGGTCACTCCCGACTCCCTCAGACCCCAAACTCAGGAGCCTCTTGGCTGACCCTGAGGAAGGAGAGTGTGAGACAAACTCCCAGGAGATCCCCCATGGCGACATCCAGGTCTGCTCCCTCTCTCCCCCTCTCCCTGCAGCCCTGGGTCACGTAACTCGTGCTCAGCACAGGCCAGACAGACTCTCTGGCAGACTCTCTGGCATCGTTTTTTTTTTTCTTTTTTTTTTTCCCTGAGCTTGATAAATGGGGCCAACTCCTCCGGATTGAACTCAAGAAAATACCATTATCTGCTGTGCAATGACTCAGAGATTGCATTGCAACATCTCGTTGGTAATGTCAGATCGCAGGCAACGATATTAAAAATGAGCGTTTTACCCTGGACAGGGTATTAACGATGAAATTAAATCCGTATTTATTGCTTTCAGCCACGAGCATCCCGAGCCTTCCAGAATAAATGTTTTCAGTCCCGTGCAGGAAGGTCCTGTCGTGTTCAGGCCAGACATTTCCAATCCACGTGGCAGCACCGGGGTGCTGGGGTGCCCTGTGATGTCATGGCAGAGCCCAGGAGCTCATCCCTCATTTTCCTGGGCCAATCAGACCCTCACAGAGCTCCAGAGAGAGCGAGGAGTGAATGAGAGCAAACACCACCACCAAACAATTCACAGAACTGCAGAACTGCAGAATATCCTGAGCTGGAGGGGACTCACGAGGGTCCAACTTCTGGCCCCACCCAGGACAGTCACAAGAGTCCCAGTGGGTGCCTGAGAGCCTTCTCCAAACACTTCCTGAGCTGATTTATCTTTGGCAAATGCCTGAGACAGCACGAGGATGGAGGGATGCCTTGGAACGGGCTCTGTCCCCAGGAAGGTGGCACTGCCTGTGACAGGGCAGCACAGTCACCAGCTTCCACACAAGCCAGGAGCCCTGGGAGCCTGGCAGGGAGAGGGTGGCACCCCCGAGGGCAGGGGGCAGCAGGGTGTCCCCAGCTGTGACATCCCCAGCCTCTCTCCATGCAGCACAGTGTGTCATGGGGTTCGTTTTCCTGGGGAGAGAATGAGATGCCCATGACCCCACCCTGTGCCATGGCAGAGAGGCTTGGAGCCCCCCAGGACCCTCAGGCCTCCCCCAGGGTCACAGCAGCTCACCCTGGGCACTGCCCTGAGAGGGCACAGCCCAACCTGGCTGGGCTGGACAGAGGGAGGGACAGAGCCTGGGACAGCCAGGGCACCATTCTGAGAGATCCTCTCCTCCTGGGCTGCAGGGTTTGATCCTCAACCTCCTCTTCCTCCTCTTCCTCCTCTTCCTTCTCAGTCTTTTTCTGCTGAACAAGAGGGTTTCACTGAAATGGCTGTTCTGTACAGAAAAAGGGGGAAAAAAAATCAGTGAAGTGAATGCAAAAGTGTCAGGATCAAAGCCAGGTGGCTTTGTTTGACTGCAAGTGGTTTATCAGTGGCATTTTTCAGATGGAAACCAACAGACCTTTAAAAGGACGGTGAGAAATGATGATGCACAGTTTGATTCAGACTGAAGTTCCTCGTGTGTAATTTCTTTTTGCTTTTTTTTAAAAACAAATATTTGGAATGGCTCTTAGGCTGCATTGAGCTTTTGTTCTGGGTGGGTTTCTGGTGGTGCCTGGCTCTCTCACCGATGTTCCCCAGGGTGTGTTTCCTGGCAGCTGGAACCATGCACAGCTGTACAAGACGCTTCCAAACACACCTGTCATCTCCAGAGCAGCAGCTCATGATGAAATTCTGCCAAATCAGCTTTCCAGTGATGTTTCCAGTGGTAGGGATTGGTTTGAAGGACAGCAGACACAGCCAGCTCCTCATTCAGGAGCTCTGTGGAGCTCTGCGGTTGTACTGGAAGGGAAAAGAAAATGAAACACTCCCGAATTTCTTGGGAGGTCAGCACGGTGTGGCTTGCACTCCCAGCTCATGGCAGCACTCCTGGAATTGCAGCACTCCTGGAGCAGCAGCACTCCTGGAGCAGCAGCACTCCTGGAATTGCAGCACTCCTGGATCAGCAGCACTCCTGGGATTGCAGCACTCCTGGAGCAGCAGCACTCCTGGAGCAGCAGCACTCCTGGAATTGCAGCACTCCTGGATCAGCAGCACTCCTGGGATTGCAGCACTCCTGGGATTGGCTGGGATCGAGCCCAGGGCGCTTCCTGGAATTG
>VWYP01001530.1:0-46406 GCA_013400435.1 Pycnonotus jocosus | reverse complement strand
CTCCTGGAGCAGCAGCACTCCTGGAGCAGCAGCACTCCTGGAATTGCAGCACTCCTGGATCAGCAGCACTCCTGGAATTGCAGCACTCCCAGGATGGGCTGGGATCGAGCCCAGGGCGCTGCTTTAGGGTTTGTCCCAGGGAGGGAACCCCAGCTGTACCAGGAGCCCCATCCCACCCGCTGTAGCTGCCCTGGGGTGTGGGACAGGCTGCCAGGCTGCTCCTGGCCCTGCTGGGACACCCCTGGGACCTTCCCTGCACCCTGACCTGGGTGGGGATCCCTGGCTGGGTGCAGGGCTTGCCTTGCAGCTCATCCTCCCCCCATTCCCTCACGCCATCAGCAAGCTGCAGGCACAGCTCCTGGCTTGCATTCCCACCCTCCCTCCTCCCCTGCAGCTCGGGGTCTCTGCTGTCCCCCGGGATGTGAGCAGCTGTCCCCAGAACATCCCCCCCCAGGCAGCAGATTGTCACTGTCCCCCCTGGGGAGGGTGGGATGGCACCGATGGATTTGAGGGCTTTTCCAGAAGGCAGGCAGCCTGGAGAGCTCATGCTTGTCGTTAAGCACCAGAACATTTCATTGTTGTCAAGTGTAGGAATCACTTTCTGTGGTGTTGTGCAAGCCCCACATGGAGGCTGCTGGCACGGGGAGCTCCTGGGAGAGCTGACCTGACCCCTGGGACACAAAACACCAACAGGATAAACATGTGGGGCAGCCCTTCCATGGGGCAGCCCTTCCATGGGGCAGCACAGAGCTGGGAATGTGCTCCCAGCCCATCCCTGCCTCCTGGGGACAGCTCAGTGCAGCCCTGGCAGGAGGCACTGATGGCCACCCTTGGGTCATCAGGAACCCCTCGGAGATGCTGCTGCACCAAGGGCTGCTGGAGGCTGAGGGTGGCTGCCCAGAGCAGCCAGGGATGTGACCAACAGGCCATTCTGGTCAATAAAAGCACCTGGGCAGAGCAGGGTGACACTGTGGTGTCACCAGGCGTGTGGGGGTGATGAAGGTGGTGAAGGGCTTGGAGAGAGCTGGGCTGGTTCAGCTGGAGCAGAGGAAATGAGGGCAGAGCTCAGAGGGGGCTGCAGCCACTCCTGAGGGCAGCTCTGATCTCTGGGACAGGCACAGAACCCAAGGCTGGAGCTGTGCCAGGGATGGATTTTAGGGAAAGATTCTTTCCCCAGGGGGTGCTGGCACTGCCCAGGCTGCCCAGGGAATGGGCACAGCCCAAAATCCCCAGGAGTGTTTGGACACCACACCAGGGATGCCCAGGGTGGGATTGTTGGGGATCTGTGCAGGTCCACGAGCTGCTCTGGGTGATCCCTGTGGGTCCCTCCCATCTCCGGAGCTTCCATGATTCTGTGATTCTCTTCTGTGATTCTTCATCCTGGGCCACCAGCCTGCTCCAAGCACAAGTCCAGGGCTGTCTCCTGTCCAGCTCTACCCCAGAACTCTCCAAAATGTCCCTTTTGTCCAAGCTTTTGGGGCCATTTGCACAGGACACCCCTCCCTGAGCAGACAAACTCCAAGGGGAATTCATCCCCTGCACACTCTGGCTTGGAAGGGACCTTAAAGACCCTCTGGTTGCAACCTCCCACCACAGGCAGAGGATAAAGGATCAGAAAGATGCCATCAATCCTTTAAATTCATCCTGCTTTCTCAGCCACCTGTTTAGGAGAGTGGTCAGGTACCACCAGGCTCATTCAGAACTTTGTGTTATCCTTAGCACTGGTCAGGCCTTTTAGGATTTTACCCAGGAATTTCTTTTTGCTGCTTAAGTGGCTGTTTGGGGAGTGAGTCCTCCTGTCTTGTATTTTACTCTGAATTATTGGGATGTACTTTCAGTACTGCAGCACGCTCTGATTTTTGTACTGATTAAAATAAAAAAAAAAAAAATCTCCTCGGAACATTAAACAAGAAAGGTGAAGGGAACGTTCCTCCAGCAGGACATCTCCATGTGCTGACCTGACTTTCTGAAGCTGCGACTACCAAGCTTGGAATCCCCAAAAAAAAAGAGTGAATACAGCAATTTCATCGACCTGCAGAACAGAGCAGCTCCCACACAGCCTGGATGGCAGAGAGGAGGAGGAGGAGGACACGGGCAGGAGCTGCAGTTTTGCTGCAGGATGTGTCCTGCTGGAGGGCTGCTCTCCTCACATGGGGCCAAAGAGCGTGGCCTGGAGTGAAATGTCCCCAGGAGGTGCCTCTGGCTTGGTTTGGCACCCTGGTGCAGGGAGAGGCTGGGAAAACCAGACGGGAGGAGAGGTTTGAGCGGTCGGCTCGAGGGGACCCGGCGCTGCCAAATTTATCCCCGTAAAAAAAAAGAGACTCCGAGCTCCAGATCTGATACCAGCCCTTGATGTGTGGCTGGGAGCCAGGCACCTCTCAGGGCTGGCCCCAGCAGAGCTGAGAGCCGGGAGGAAAGGGCAGGGAAAGAAACCCCACCTGAACTGGCAGAGGGTCTGCAGAGCCTCAAGTGACGAATGTGGCTGAGGATCAGCGAGGGCTTCCAGGATAAACTGGCACTGAGCGAGCAAAGAGTCACTCTGCTGGGGCTGGAGATCAGTGGGGGAGGCCAAAGGCTCTCCAGAGCCCTGGAGTTTGCCACAGATCCCAAATCTTTTCTGGCAGAGGCTCACCTGAAGGGGAGGGAGCTGAGAGGGAGGGAGGTGGACGCTGGTTGAGATATGGAACGTGTCTGTTATTAATGGCCAAACCCTCACACAGGTCCTGGCCAGAGAGGCCTTCAGCAATTAGAAGAAGTGATATGTCCTGTCTGTAAAGCAAGAGGACTGGCAAGAAGGCAAAAATTAGGAGAAGCTGAGGAGTTGGGTGCTGGCACCTTCAAACCTCACCATTTAAAGGCCATTTCTGGTTGGCAGAGCTGGTCCAAAGCTGAGCTGAGCCAGGACTGGCCCTGCCAAGGCTGGCACTTCCTGGCTGTTGTCATCAGAGCTGTCTCCAGCCCTGGCACTGCTGCTGACAGGGCTGCTTTCAGTGAGGTGAGAAAAATACAAACCTGATCTAGTGTCCACACCCCACAGGCAAAGCCTGCAGGTCACTGCATGGGCAGCCTTGAGGACTCAAGCACATTTTTGGCACCAGAAATGTCACACTGGGAATTCTGTAGGTTTATAGATCCCATGATGGGAGCCAATTTCTTCCTGGATTCCTCTGGGCTCCCCACACGAGGAACATCCTTAATTCCTGAGGGACAAGAGGGTGTCCCTGCAGGGTTTGCAGTGATTCCCTGAGGATTCCATGTCTCCAGCTGCTCCCCAAGCCCACATCCTGATCAGTTTTCCATCAGAATGCTCCACCAACTCTGCTTCCTCACCAGGTTGTTTTTCTTGCCCCATCCCCTGTTGTGCCCAGAGCTGCAGAGGTGGAAAGGGAAGGGAATCCTGGTGGCTGAGCAGAGGAGAGGGAGGGAGGACAGGATCAAACAGGCAGTGAGGGGTCACAGTTTGCCTGCTTTCTCCTGCTCTCCTGCCTCTCAGCCCCTGCAGAGCAGAGCCATTGCTCCTCCTGCACCATCAGCAGCATTTTGGTTCTGCCTGAGGGATGGGGCCGTGGGAAAGCTGCATGTAGGGAAGGAACAGGGAAATGGGATGGAACAAGGAATGGGGTGAGGGACCTGCTTGCCCCTGAGCTGGTGCCACCTTTGGGTAGTGCAGATCATCAGGAAGATTTGGAGTGTACCCTGAGATTCCCATTGCTGCCTAGAAGGGAATATTCCCTGTCTAGGGAATAACTCTGCCTGCAGCTCCTCTGCCTCGTTCCTTGGAGTTATTTCCTCTCCGTGTAGGATGAATTGACCCTGGCCCCATTCTGGCACTGCAGCTCCTGCCCATCAGCCCAGCAGGAATTGTGAGGTGCTGCAGGACGTGGCAGCAGGGCCGAGCCCACTGAGCCATCCATTAATCCTTCTCCTTCCCCAGTGACTCCTGTGGCTGCAGGTCTGAGCTCTGGAGCTGCCATCTCCTTTGTCCCAGTGCGTCACCCCTCGGTTATGGCCTCTTATCTCCCCTCTCTTATTTGGTTTCCCGTGTCCACCCAGCTCTGATTTACGGAGCCTCCCCCAGCCCTGGGGGGCGTTGGGCACGAGCTGTGGTTAAGAACAGCTTTCAAGCTGTCAAGATAATCCTGCTCTCAGCTGAAATGGATCCGCAGCAGCTCGAGCCAGGAACCACAAAGGGACCTCCTGCGATTTCAGTGGGGTTTCAGCTTTCTCCGTTCCTCCCTCGGGCTGGCCCAGAACAGGGCGTGGTGGAAAGAGGAGATGACTCCTCAAGGGCCATCACATCGAGGAGGTGATGCAGAAGCTACCTGAGCCTCCCTGAAATGCTTTTTTTTCTCCATCCCACCTCTCCCAAAGCTCCTGGCCAGCACCACTCGGCACCTGGCAGAGCGTTGGTGCTGTGTCTGCAGAGTGCTCTGGGATTTTACAGCACCCTGATCACTCTGCTGCTTCTCCTTCCTAATTTCTTCAGACCACTTTTTGCCCCTGCTCTCTGGACAGGCTGCAGCATTTGGGAATGGCAGAGGAGTAAAATTTTGCCCTGGGGGTGACAAAACCCACCCTGGAACCCAGAAAGTGCTGTTCACTCCTCCTTGGCACATCCCAGCAAGGTCCTGCTGGAGAGCCCAGATCTCTCTGAGCTGCCTGGAGTTGTGCTTTCCTGAGAGATGTGGGAACACACACATCCTCTTCCCTGTGCCAGGGAGAAGCCTTCCCTCATGGCTGGGGGGATGGTGTGTGCTGGGTGACCTCCCCTCTGCCTGGGAAAGGCTTGGCCACACCATTTTTAGGTGTAATTTTCACCATTTCGGGTGAACTGTGCCCTCCTGAAAATGTGATCACAGCCCAGGGGTTCCTGCCACGTGCCCAAAGGTGATTCACCTCTCTCCACCTTTCCTCCCTGGCTTGTTTTTGAGCCCTTTCTCCAATGATTCAGCTGAGGGAGTTGGTCCAGAGCCAGCACTGAACTGGGGCTGTGTGAGCTGCAGGATCAGGGGGATTGCTGGAGGAGGCTGATGGCAGCAGCAAAGCTGCCCAGCCCTCCTGCCCCACCTGGTGTCACCCTGAGGTGCTCAGCCCTGTGCAGGAGCACTGTCAGAGCTCTGTCCCTGTCCCAGAAGCTGCTGGCACCCATCCCCCCCATCAGGAACCCCAGGGAGCCACGGTCCCACTGCTGCCTGGGGCTCCTGGAGCTGCAGGGTGCATGGGCAGCGTTCCCTCAGGAGGTTTGCAGGCTCCAAGATGCTGGTGATGATTTCCAGGATGAGGGGTGTCAGTGCTGCAGGCACAGCTCTTCCACCGAGCACCCACACTAGGCTGCAGCCTCTGCAGACTCTCTGAGTTTTCAGAGAGGAGGTGTTTGGTGCATTCTGCAGCCTCCTTTCCCCTCCTGACTGGAGCAGAGCACCCAGCTGAGGATCACAGAGTTTGGGCAGACCCACAACACCAGAACAGAGAGATCCAGGTGGGCTCCTGCCTCCCACAACCCGTCCAGGCAGAAAATCCAAGATCTCCAAAGCTGCAGGACACGCTTTAGCCTGGTTCTGAACATCAGGCACGTGGGAAGGAGCTGTGAGGAGCCTTTCTCTCTGTGCCCTTTTATTGCTGCAGGTGGTGTGGCACCATGGCTGGGTCCTGCAGCTCTTGGCAGCCTCGAGCTGCACCAAGGGAAATCCAGGTTGGAGATCAGGAAAAGGTTTTTCACAGAAAGGGCGATAAAGTACTGGAATGATCTGCCTGGGGAGGTGGTGGAGTCACCATCCCTGGATGTGTTTAAACAAAGCCTGGATGTGGCACTGGTGCCAGGGTTTAGCTGAGCTGTTAGAGCATAGGTTGGACTTGATGGTCTTGAAGGGCTCTTCCAACCTAGAAATTCTGTGATTCTGTGATTGTGTGATTCTGTGATTCTGTGATTCTGTGATTCTGTGATTCAGTGATTCAGTGATTCTGTGATTCTGTGATTCAGTGATTCAGTGATTCTGTGATTCTGTGATTCAGTGATTCAGTGATTCAGTGATTCAGTGATTCTGTGATTCTGTGATCCTGTGATCCTGTGATCCTGTGATTCTGTGATCCTGTGATCCTGTGATTCTGTGATTGAGGGTCCTGCTGGCAGTGGGTGTCCCTGGAGCACAGGAGTGGAAGGAAACCATCTGTAGGAAGCTTAAGAGGAGTTTCCTCCCCAGGGAAAGCAAATCCAAATGCATCAGGCTGCTGAAGGGTGCATTTCTGAGCGTGGTGTCCCAGCCCTGTGGTCAGGCTGTGCTGTGAGCTGAGCCAGGCCACATCCACGAGGGCTTGGCCACCCACCCTCAGGACACAGGCTGCGTGCTGTTACACTGCCACGGGCTCTCAGAGCTTCCCCTGTTCTTGGAAAGAAGCTGTGTTGTGCTAATTAGCGGGAACATTTGGAATCAGCGTGGTTTGCGAGTCCTGCTGCTCGTGCCAGTCCCCATCTCTCTGCCTGATTTAGGGAGGGGGGCATTCTAAATATCAGCTGAAGGCACCCAGGCAGAGTTGCATAACCCAGGGCTGCTGCTTGTGCACAGGCTTGAGAAGAAACAGCCACGGAAAAATCCTGTAACATTCCTGGGCTGGTCGGGCTCCTGGTATCAAAGCGTTTCCTGCTCTGCTTTCACCTTTGAATCTTAATCCGACGGCTTTGGGGGAGAGGGGAGAGGGGCTGGGCGAGGCAGCAGGAGACCCCTTCTGCTGGGAAGAGAGTGGGTGAAAGCTGAGTCACAGTGTGTCCCCAAAGGAGCAGGAGATCCCTGGTTCAGTGTCCCTGACAGGAGGAACTGTCCCCTGTGGGTGCTGGCTGGGGTCACTGCAGCTGTTGCTGCTCCCCCTGGTTCTTTGGGGAGCACCCACAGCTCTGGCTCCCCGTGTTCCCCGTGATCCTCCTCTCACTCAGCAGCCAAAGGCAGCTCTGGAGAGGCGCCCCCCAAACCAGCTTTAGGTCAGGACACATTTCCACCCTGCCCTATCCATCACTGAACCCCTCCAGCCCTGTGAGCCCCCAGCCCGGGATGGATCATCCTGTAGTTAAAAATGAGCAATTTTATTTTCTGGTGTGCTTCCCTGCTGTGTGACTGATGGTTGGGTTTTCCAGGGGAGCAGCAGCACATGGAGACAAAGAGCAGATCTTTCTCCTTCCTGGGCTTGTAGGATCCAACCTCTCGGTGCCTGGGGAAGGTGGTGAGGTGCCCTCTTCCCACCGTGGGCACCTTTCACCCACCTCCTCCTCCTCCTGGGACAGCAAATTTTCTGGAAGGATCTGAGCAGGGAAACCTGAGCAGAGCAGAGCTGAGATTTCCCATCCTGTCCCTTGAAGAGGAGCCTTTTCCTGCTGGATGGAGGGGAAGAGAAGCAGAATGGATCTTCACAGGGTGGGTCCGAGGGTGGAGAACGCCGTGTCAGCTCTGCACCACCCCCAGGCTGTGCTCAGCCACCAGCAGCCAGGTCCTGCTGCCACCCCCAGGGCAGGGAAGTGCCACCTCCCCTCCTGCACAGCTCTGGCTGGCCAGGAGAGGAAGGAGGGCTCTTCCCACCCTGCCAGGGCGGTGTTTGGAGGGGTGGCTGGTGCACAGAGCCTGCTCTGCTCTGGGAAGCTCTGCTGCCTCTCCTGGCCCTGAGCCTCCTGGGTTTGCCTGAAGGTTTGCCCATGGCACAGGTTTGGTTTATCTGCCTGCCCTGGGGGAGAACAACCTGCTCAGATCAGCGCTTTGTGCTTGCTGCCCTGCCTGGTGTGAGAGCTCTGGGGGTGATAAAGTGTCCCTCTTGTGCTGGGGACACTTTCCCTGAAGCAGCAGCGTGAGGTGGTCCTGCCTGTGGGTGCTGTGGACCCTGCAGGGTGGCAAAGGATGGGTGCAGAGCGCCCATGAAGCTCTGTAATGTCTTGGGACCCTCCTCTTCCTCACCCTGAGCTGGCTCAGCAGCTCCTGCAGGGCCAGGAGGGGGTGAGGTGTTCCTGCTGCCCACAGGAAGGTCAGACAGGCTGAAGGTCCATGGCCAAAGTGATTCATTCCCTCCCCAGGAAAGGTGAACAAATGTGGGACACGATTGTCACTGAGGGTGGCTCTGGCTCATGGCTCTGAGTGAATCCAGGAGGGAATGGGGCAGTTTCCTGCCCTCTGCCACCCCTGGCACATCTCTGCAGTGAGTGCCAGGGCTGCCTTCCCTCACAGGCAGCACAGACGTGTCCAGGGCCCTCCCAGCCTCCAAATTAATCCTCTGAGAGTTTGACACCGAGCACGGGGTGTGCTCCAGATGGAAACCCTGCTCAGTCCTGGCTGACAGAGCATCAGCCCACAGCAGCTCCCACACCTGCTGACAGGGCCAGGGCGTGTAAGGGAATCCAGGGCACATCCATAAACCCCACATCCCTGCTGGATTGAGTAGGTGTGAGAGAGGTTCACTCATGTGCTCAGCTCCATGCCCAGCTCACAGGGATGGAGTGACACCTCTCCTGAAGCAGACCCAGCTCCTTGGAGAGCAGGGATGGCTGTTTATTGCCCTTGTACCTCGAGGGTGACATTTGGACACTGCCAGCCCTCGCCCCAGAGCAGCACCTTGGCTCCATTGTATGGATTCACTTTGTGACTCACGCTGCAACTTGATGCATTGTGTCCAGATAAAAGATACTTTATCCCTATGATAAAAACGGACGAAGATGATGTCGAAATGAAAGAATGTTTTCTCATCCGAATAAAAGTCGGAGCTGCCGCTCTTTGGGGTTATTTTGCTTGAAAACCTCCAGAGAAAGCAAGAGTTTGAGTTTTTTTACCATTTATAGTTAGTGTCAGAAAATTCAGCGTGCAAAGTTTGCTATCTGCCTTCCTCCCCTGGTTTGGAGAGGAGTGTCCCTGTGCTGGTTGCTTGGGACGCTGCTCTCACTGCTGGGGGTTTGGGGGAATGGGATGGATGGATGGATGGACAGATGGATGGACGGATGGATGGATGGAGCCAACCCCCAGGGACACTCCTTGGGCAGGGAGGGGCTGCTCTGTGCTCACAGCCCCCTGCCAGCACACCTGTCCCACCTGGGGGCACCTGAGGGACCAGCAGCCACAGTGTCCAAGGGTTCATGCCACCACTGAGGGGCTGTCCCTGCCCATGCCACCACCACCATTCCTGCAGTGGGATCATGGCCAAGCACCAGGGCAGCGGTCTGAGGGACAGGCAGGGCCCAAGCCCTGGGGGAGCTGTGTCTTCCTGGCTCTGTTTCATTGAGTAGGGGTTTAATTTTAGCAAACAATGCCAATTAGAGAGGGATTGTTCGATGGCTGTGTCTCAGTGGAGAGCAAGAGCTGCTGGCAGGGCTCTGAAGGACCCCATGTGTGGAGGGACCCTCCTGGGACAGGGGAGGGGACAGCTGAGCTCTGCTCTGTGGCTGCTTCAGCTTCTGAAGCTGCAGGAACAGGCATGGTGACCTCAGAGCAGCTGGAGCAGCAGAAGTCCTCTGGGGACACCCCCCCTGGAATTCACAGAATCACAGAATCACAGAATCACCAGGTTGGAAGAGACCTCCAAGATCATCGAGTCCAACCCAGCCCCAACACCTCAACTAAACCCTGGCCCCAGTGCCACATCCAGGCTTTGTTTAAACACAGCCAGGGATGGTGACTCCACCACCTCCCCAGGCAGAACATTCCAATATTTTTTATTCTTTTTGTGAAAAACTTTTTCCTGATCTCCAACCTGTATTTCCCTTGGTGCAGCTCGAGGCTGTGTCCTCTGGTTCTGTCAGTGCTGCCTGGAGAAAGAGCCCAACCCCAGCTGAGCACAGGCACCTTCCAGGGATTGTGGAGAGTGATGAGGGCACCCCTGAGTCTCCTTTTCTCCAGGATAAACACCCCCAGCTCCCTCAGCTGCTCCTCACAGGGTTTGTGCTCCCAGCCCCTCTCCAGCCTCATTGCCCTAACCCTAGAAGCTGCAGTGCCTTCATTCCCAGATCTAAAAAGAGCCTGTGCCCACCCATGTTTGCTGCAGCTGGGGAGGGTTTTGGTGTTGCTGAAGGGCCAGAGAGGGGTGGGCAGATCCCTCTGCTCTAGAGAGGGGCACTGCAGCAGCAGGACTGGCAAAGTGCAGAAGAAACAAGCACGAGTAGGGACCATGTACGGGGCCACTCTTTGTCAATTCTCATTTCAGAGGTGAATCGATCCCATTGCTGCAGGTAAATTGTTCTTATAAAGGCAAATAAACATTTTCTGGGGAAGGATCACAGATCACCCACGTCCTGAGTGAATGCAACCATCAGACTGTGCCAAGGGGAAATGCTCCATGGCAGCCTCAGGGTGAAAGCTCCAATCTCGGGGTACCCACAGTTTATTGCCTTCGATATTTCTCTGGCAGCAAAGACAAAGTTAAAAAAAATCAACAAATTTGTGACCTTCAGCCTGAATGTGTCCTTCAGAGAGTGCTCTGGACACAGTGTGGAGATAAAGGTGGTAGGACTGATGTTACTGAGAAGCCCTCAGAGAAGGTTTTTGGATGTTTTCTGAGTGTGTCAGGACACTGGGCCCATCCTGAGGGCAAGCAGACAGTCACTCTTGGTGGCCACAGGGATTTAAACCCCACTGCAGGCTGTGCCTGGTGATCTGTGCCCAGCCTGCAGTTAATTTGCCAATGAAACAACTTGTGAAAAAAAAGGTGAAGAGAGACCACAAGAGGGAAAGGAACAAGAATCACAGAGCTGTTGAACTGCCTCGTTTTGGAAATGAAAGAGCCTGCTGGCAATGGCAGAGCTTCACATGCTGAGCTGGAATCGCAGCCCAGGGAAAAAGGGAATGGATTAAACAGAACAAGAACTGAGGGGCTCTAAATGCTGTCTTCAACATTTCAGTAGGGGCCTCATAAATCCAGACAATTATGAGATGCACTTAGAGAAGCCCCACACTGTTCTGTTGGGCCAGGAGGGCGATTCTTTGGGAACAGAGAGGTTCCAAGGAGCGCTGGCATGAGGACATCCCAGAGCAATGTGACCTGGGTGACTCCTCAGTACCTGGAAGGGGAAAGCTGGATGAATGGAGCGGGCTGGAAACACCACATCCATTAACTCCTGCAGCACAGGACAGGATAAATGTTCCTTGGCTTCGGCCTCTTCCCTTTTTTGGATGCTCTGACTCCCAAGTAGCCACTCCTGGAGTCCCTGCTGGGTGTTGGGGTGACTCGTGAGAGGAGGCTCAGGGTCCTGCAGGCAGCTGAGCTCATGCTCTTGGTGCTGGCTGATTTTCCACCCCACTGCACGGGCTCAGCAGTGCCTGCCTGCCTGGCCCCGTTGTGCCTTTAAAGCAAAAACAAATAGAAACATGTTTTAACACCCATTTCTGTGTGCTTTTCCCCCAGCCTGCAGCACAAGGAGCTCTTGCAGGGTGTCAGATGTGAGCTGTGGCAGGGGCTCACCATGAAGGGTTGGCTGGGGCAGGGAGGGTTTTCCTGTGTGTGGGGACAGCAGTGCTTGGGGGTTCTGCCCCACACCTGCCCCAGGGAGGGGGGCACAGCCTCAGTGCAGGTGTGGGGCTGCCCGTGCCCCACCGCAGGAGTGCTGTGCTTTGTCCCCACGTCCCCTCCCAGCCTCGCCCAGCAGAAGGGCAGCACAGCCCATGGTGTCCCCTCACCTGGATGAGGGGTTTGGGCATTTCTCACAGCTCGGCAGCGTCACTGCCCCAGGAATGTGGGCAGGGGAGGAAGGCTGGGCTGGGGGGAGGCTGTGGACAGCGAGGTGCTCAGGCTGGCATCGTGGAAAGCTCTGTTTTGGGGGTGCAGTGGGGTGGGCAGTCACTGGACAGCACCATGGCCACCAGGGACAGGAGAAGGGGGTGAGTTGTGCCCTTTGTCGGGTCCTGCAGCGTCACTGGGTGAAATGGGCAGAGCAAACCTGCAGAGATCCCAGGAGAGGGCTGGCAGAGCAGAGACTGCTCATCCCCAGGCTCCACACAGAGCCCTGCAGCACTGAGAGCACCCACAGCAGGCACAGCACAGCCCCTGGGAGTGAGGATGGCTTTGCCACCTCCTCCTGCCTCTGTGAGCTCAGCTGATGGCATCCCCTTCACTGATCACCTCCCCAGCGAGGGCCAGCACTGCCCTGGCTGCCGGGAGGAGCTCAGCTCTGGGATGCTCTGGATGAGTGTGGATGTCCAGAACTTCCCCATTCCCAGCCTCGATGTGCAGGAGGAGAGGATAAAGGGAAAGCTCAGTGGGAGCAGAGCATTTTCCTGCCTCCTTCTGGGGAAGGTGAACGAGCCAGCCACAGCAGAGGCCATTCATAACGGGGATGTGGGACCTCAGGGGGTCACAGTGCCCTGTGTGAGCCCAGCCCAGGCTGGGCATGGTGGCAGGGACATCCCCTTGGCCAGGAGCTGCTGGCAGGGACGGGCTGTGCACGTGCCTCGCTCACACCCCCGGCTCCAAGAGCAAATCCAGAGGTATTTCATCCTCTGTACATTTGTTTAAGGAAGTTTAAAAGCAAATTTGGCCCCTGCCTTTGTAATCCTCGCTCCTATAAATTCAAACACCTTGGACAGAGCACGTCTGTGCAGTCTTACATGTGACATTTCGCTGAAACCACTTACAAACAACTCGCATTGCAAGTTTATTCGTTTCCCCCCCGCAGAAATGTTGGCTCCGGCGAGCGTCTCGCGAGCCATCTGCTGCGGGCGAGCTGCTTATCTTTGCTATCAGAGCCCTCTTCTAAATATTATGACCAAACAGAATCCCAAGAACAACATTCATCCCGCCGCGCTGCCAATGCGTGGAGCTGATAAACTGTTTATACATCACAACCAGCTCCAGGAGTTGGGTTTATCTGCAGGAGAAAGGCTCGTGGGGTGCTCTGGAGGAATGCGTTGTACAGGTGGTGCTGTGAGCTGGGGAGGGCATCAGGGCTGTCCCCCCTGCCTGAGCCAGCTCAAGGATGCCCGTGGTGATACAGGGATGGGGGCTCGCCAAATCTCTTCCCAAAAATGAGCCCAGAGCCTGCCAAGTGGTGGTGCAGCAGTGGTTGAGTGTCAGCTCCTTGCCCAAACACAGGGCAGAGCCACCTGCCCCGTGCCCAGCAACGAGGTGAGAGCTCCTAGACCTGATCCCTGCCATGTCAGAGTCTCCCTGCTGCTTCTTTGTGGCTCTTCTGCCCACAGAGCCACCTGCCCCGTGCCCAGCAACGAGGTGAGAGCTCCTAGACCTGATCCCTGCCATGTCAGAGTCTCCCTGCTGCTGCTTCTGTGGCTCTCCTGCCCACACCTGGCCCCTGCAGCCCCAGCCTGTCCTGCTGGGTCACCTCCCCAGCTTGGGAGGAGCTGTGTGAGCTCCCTGCCTGGGACAGCAGCAGCTCACCCTGGCGCCTGGGACAGCGCCCGGAGCCCCGACCCCGCTGCCCCAGCATAAATTATCCAAAGCCCTGTGAAATGCACCCAAAGTGTCCCAGCCCAAATTGGGCATCCCAGGCCGTGTTTATTCTTCCACGCTGGGTTCTGCTCGTTGCCTTTTGGTGTCAAGAAACCCCGGGCCAAGGCCACGAGCAGGGGTCAGTGTGGGTTGGCGCAGCAGACCCCGGCTGTCCCAGCTTTTATTTTCCCTGGGGGACTTCAGATTTGAGGACATTTTGTCTGCTGGCTGCCAGCAGGCACATCCCACAGCTGGGGCGGGTTCCTGCTGGCCCCAGCTGCCCTCTGCAGGGCCAGCCCAGCTGGGTGGGGCAGGGACAGCCTGGCACAGCTCCTGTGCTGACCCCAGGGGCTGGGAGCAGTGAAAAGAGGGTCTGTGGCACTGAACAGCAGCAGATGTGTCCACTGCCAGCTGCTGTGGGCCATTTTAGGAGCATGGGGAGTGAGGAGCTGTGGCTGGGGTGAGGAGCTGGTGGCCTCAAAAAACCCCAGGGCAAAGGCTGGCAGGAGGAAGAGGAGCAGGAGTGGGGAGCTGGGATTTTCTCAGGGATGCTGAAGCAGAGCAGGTGGCTCTGGGGCAGAGCAGGGCCATGGATGTGCCAGTGCTCAGCCAGGGTGCCAGTGCTGCTCTGCTGAGCCAGAGAGTGGAGTGTTCCAGCAGAGGAGTGTTCCTTTTGCTGATGCTTGCAGAGGATCAAAAGCCCTGCAGAGGTGGAGACAGGGCAGCTGTAGGGAGCCAGACTGGGTCCCGTGGCTCATCCAGAGGAGATCCATCACCCAGCAGCTGAGGATTGTCCTCCAGGTGGATGCAGGGCTGCAGGTGGTGCCAGCCAGAGGGAACAGGGTGAGAAGGAAGGGGGGAGCCTGCATGGGGATCAGAGCACTGAGGGGCAGCTCTGCTTTCTGGAATGTCCCTGGAGGGGGAATGCCAGTCCCTGACCCCAGCCAGGCCTTCTCAGGGTGTCTCCAGATGGGAGCAAACTCACATGGTGACTTCAGGGCTGAAGGAACTGCCTGGAGCTGGGAGATGCAGAGGAGCCCTGGGATGTGCCTGTGCCGGGGGTCACAGGGAGTGCACAGCACACACACACACATACACACACACGTGTGCAGGGGACACGAGCAGCCCTGGCAGCACCAGAGGCCAGCAGGGCCATGGCTGCAGCAGTGACAGGATCTCCTTGGCCTTGGTGTGCTCTGGTGGGGCTCGGTGCCTCTTTAAGGTGCCCCATCCCGTCCAGCTCCAGTGCCCTGTGTCCCTGTGGCACTGAGCAGTGAGATGTGGAGCAGCAGTGGGGATGGGGAACCCTTTGGTCACCTCAATCACCCTGTTTATGTTTTACAAAACTCCTCACCGTGTTATCCAGTGTCTCCAAGCTGTATTTAAGGCCAGTGAGGACTCCAGCCTGGTGGAGTCATGGAGGGAGAGACCCTGGCACCTGTGACACTATTTGTGACACTTGTGACACTTANTTAAGGCCAGTGAGGACTCCAGCCAGGCTGGGTGAGTGGATCAGTCCCAGCTGGGAGCTGCTCAGGTGACAGGGAGCTGTCTGTCCTCTGCCCCCCAGGCTTGTCACAGGGTGAGGAATGTGGTTCCTGCACATCAGCCTCATGGGGGGTGCTTCCAGCCTCTTGTGCTCACCCAAGGGTTTGGCTTCCCTTCTGGCAAGCTCATTGTGCTGACCTTGAAGGACTCTTTGCAGTGACATTTTATGCTCAGGCTGTTCCCACCTGAAGAGAAACTCATTACACCAACCACAGCCTGGTGGAGTCATGGAGGGAGAGACCCTGGCACCTGTGACACTATTTGTAACACTTGTGACACTTGTGACACTTGCAGGCAATGCTTGTGACCACGGGGTTTTGTCCCTGTGTGTGCCCAGGATGGAGGCAGCAGGGGCAGGCACAATCCAGAACCCCCTGGAGATGCCACCAGCCTCCATCCCTGCCCTGCTCAGCTCTGCCCAGGCCTGGGAGGATCCAGAGCACAAAGATGTCACTGCCTCCTCTCACAGCTGGGAAAATGGAAAATAATCCAGGCTGCAGCTACAGCAATCCCAGCTGTCCAGGGCTCATCCTTCCTTTTTCTTTCATGCTTCCCTGCTTTGGCAATACCGTTGTTCATTTTTGGAAGGAAATCTAAGGGAAGGAGGGACAGTAGATAATTTTTTATTTTTTTTTGTGCTGATACCCAACCATTGGAGAAATACAGAGGACAGAGGGCTGACTGTGGGGATAAAGCCAGAAGGATAACTGAGAGGAAAGCTGCTCAAATGCCAGGTGTGCCAGGGCTGGGGAAGGGCAGCTCTGTGAGCACTGAGGTGGGGCTGAGCTCTTCTGAGGTGTCCAGGCCTCTCTGCCAGCACAGTCACTGTTGGTGACACTTTGGTGCATTCTGCCACCCCTCACTGAGGCCAAGGTCACTTCTCAGTAGCTCTGCAGGGACTCTGCCCACACAAAGTCCATCTGGAGCTTCCCTGGAGGCAACAAATTACTCCCAACCCACCTGCCGTGCCCAGACCCTCTGGGAACTCCTTCCCCAGGGAAAAAGCTGTCCTTCCCCAGGCTCCCTGCCCTCAGGGTGGGGATGTTTCCCAAAGCAGACCTCCAGCACACAAAGACACTCCTTGTCCTGGAGGTTCAGCCTGGCTCCCAGCCCCGTCCTTCTGCAGATCTTGTATACATGAAGCAACTCCTTTGCATAAAGATATGGAGTTTATTGGGAGACACTGGAGCTTAGGAGCTGTCAGGAGGGGAAGTCAATCCTGTGTCTGACACGCAAAGAGCCTTTTATAGGCTGGAATGGGCCCTGTACCCGGGGCTGGTGCCTCTCCTTGGCGCTCTCTCGCCCCTTCCCAGGCACCAGCCCTGCCTGGAGCCTGATTCTCCCTCTGCCTCTGCTTTGGGGCCAGTCTCCATCCCTTGCCGTGAGAGATAACGCCACAAATGCCAGGAATCTCTTGAGCTGAGCTCGTTTAAACACCCCCACAGGCAGGCTGTGCTCCCCCAGGCTCTCCTGCTCCCCAAAACGCTGATTAAGCCTTGTCTCCTCTCCTGGGAGCTCAAGGAGGTGACAGGAGCCTCTGAGCTTCAGGGACACTTCACCCTCTGCCTGCTCTGCCCTGAAACTCCAGGAGTGCAGGGCCAGCTCCTGTCACACCTGTCAGGGCTCTCCCATTCCCTTGGCTGCTCAGGAGAGCTCCAAAGAGCCAAATACTGGGGCACTTTTCTGCCACATCCCCTCCTCAGCCTCTCAGTCACTCTTACCACGAGCAATATTTGTTTTTTCCGTGTTTTCTCTCTATCAGAGAGGGTTCTTACATCTCCCAGGTCTCTTGTCCTGGTGTCATTGCTCCTCAGTCCCTTCAGCCATACCACATCCTTGCACAGTGCAGGGGTCCCTCCTTTCCCATCCTCTCTGTGTCCTGGTCCTGCCACGAAAAATTAACAAACGACTTTTTATGAATTTTGTGGTCAGAAGATTCCTTTCCTGGCCTGTGTCCAGGAACACCAGGGAACACCTGAGGTTGCTCTGTTTCAGTGATCAACCGTGATTTTCAGAGCTGAATCCCATCCAGGAGCAGTTTGGGCATGGAGCTCACTCAAGCCCAGGATCCTGAACTCAGCTTTCCCTCTGGATCCACCTGCCCAGGTGTGCCCAGCTCCTGACTGCTGCAGATGATCTCTCACCTCCTCCCAGCTGCTGGGGGTGGGAGCAGCATCCAGGCACATCCTCCAGCCCCTGGGAAAGACCTGGAACTTTGGAAATCTGAAAAGTGATAGAACGACCCCAAAGGAAGAATGGTAACTTGTTTTCAGGATTGTTTCAGAGGAAGGTGCCTCTAGCAGTGTTGAAAGCTCCAGCTGGAGTTGCAGGTCCCTGTCCCTGGTGGTCTGGCTGTCCCTTCCCTGCAGTGGGCTGCAGTTGCTGCTCATGCCCCACCCTGACTCTCTGGATGGTTCCTTCATGGGTGCAGCATCCCAAAGGGACACTGTGGTCACTGTGTCACCCTGAACCCTGGGCAGCCTTTGCTGAGGAGCAGAGGAGTCTCTGTGAGCTAAAAAAGCTCCTGCCAAAACTCCCAGCAGCTTCCTGCAGCTCGCTGCTCCTGGGGGCCGGAGCCCCGCCAGCGCTGCGCCGTGGGCGGTGGGAGACTCCAGCGGAGCTGGGCACACGTCACCGGGAATCTCGCTCATCTGCAGCTCATTCCAGCTGCACAGCTGTCTCCTTTAAACAAAGGTGACTCACAGCGTTGCTCAAGGAACGCTCCAGCCCTGCCCGTGCCAAGGGAATGTTGGTCTGCGGCGTGTGCGAGCGCTGCCCGCCGAGCCACCCCGGGGATGCTGATCCCACAGGGCTTGGCTGTGGATGGAGCTCCATGGAGCTCTTGGGGATTTTGGCCCAGCTCTCCCACCACTGACACCCTCCCCAAGGAGAGGGGTGACCAGAGCAGCTTGTTCTGGGCTTTCCACAGAGGTTTCTCCTCACCCCATCCAGTCCCTTTATTCCGGTTCTGCTCTCATCCCTTTGTTTTTGCTCGCTGGCCATGCCTGGCAGTGGTGAGAGGGGACCAGGAGGGGACACAGCTGCCCTGAACCCACCAGGCTGCAGGTCCTGAGCTCTCAGGGGTTGCTCCATGTCCCCAGGGCACTGAGATCCACCCTGACCCCACTTTGGTCTGTGGCACAAGGGGGAGTCAGGACAGGCTGTGACTCAAAGCCTGGCAAGATGCAGAGGAAGAAACTGGCCTGGGCTGTTCCTCATTGCCCCACTAACAAAGGAAGAGGAGTGCTCTCAAGGCTTCAGGAAATCATTCTGAGTGCCCACATCATCAGGGATGCACTGAGCCCTTCTCCTGAGGCTCCAAGGTGCTCCTGAAGGTGCCCAGGAGGGGTGGCTTTGGGATAAATCCCTGTAGGACCCTGCCAATGTTTCCAGACAGTCCATCCATAAGCCTTTTTGGACACTGAGCTCTCCATCAGGCCATGCCAGGCTTGCCTCCCTCTGTCCCAGCAGATTTATGGCCTGGGTGTCTAGACCAGCTCAGGAGGACAGGTACACCCTGAGGAAAGGCAGGAGGCCTTCTGCCCCTTCATCTCAGAGCCAAGCAGAGGGAATTTGCCAAAAAGCAAATTTTGGGACATGGGGGGTTGTCCATCAGTCACCCTGCTGTGCTGTCTGGGGGGACACTGGGACCCAACCCTGCTAAAGCTTCCCCCTCTGCAGGACAGGGATGGGGTTAGGGTGGGATCCTGGCCCTGGGAATGGGGGTGCAGGGAGCATTTTGGGCACTGGAATGATCTGTCCAGGGAGGTGCTGGAATCACCATCCCTGAAGGTGTTTGGAAAAAGCATGGACGTGGCACTCAGTGCTTGATTTAGTTGGGGAGATGTTGGGTCACAGGTTGGACTCGATGATCTCAAAGGTCTTTTCCAGCCTGGTTCATTCTGTGATTCTGTGATTCTGTGACTCTCTGTGATTCTGTGATTCNCCCAACCCTGCTAAAGCTTCCCCCTCTGCAGGACAGGGATGGGGTTAGGGTGGGATCCTGGCCCTGGGAATGGGGGTGCAGGGAGCATTTTGGGCACTGGAATGATCTGTCCAGGGAGGTGCTGGAATCACCATCCCTGAAGGTGTTTGGAAAAAACCTGGACGTGGCACTCAGTGCTTGGTTTAGTTGAGGAGATTTTAGGTCACAGGTTGGACTCGATGATCTCAAAGATCTTTTCCAGCCTGGTTCATTCTGGGATTCTGTGATTCTATGATTCTATGATTCTGGGATTCTGTGATTCTGTAATTCTGTGACTCTGTGATTCTGTGATTCTGTGATCCTGTGATTCTGTGATTCTGTGACTCTGTGACTCTGTGATTCTGTGATTCTGGGATTACATGATTCTGTGATTCTGAGGCTGCTCCATCCTTGCTCAGGGTTGGGCAGTGAAGGGCTGGAGCAGGAAAAACCCCCAGGCTGCAAAGGGGATGAGAGAGCACCAGGGAGGGACTCCCTGCAGATGCCCTGTGGGGAAAGGAAGGCAGCTCACCCTGAGGGCACAGGGATGCCCAGCTGTGCTGCTCAGTGCTGCTGGGAGTGGTGGCAGAGGCAGGGGGGCACCTCCATCCCACTGGGGAGATGGGAACCAAATATCTGGGTGCCAGCACATCTCCTCACCCCGCTGGCAGCTGCACAACGTGCTGGGACACAGCCAGGTTGTGACATGCAGGAGCACCAGGGTCACTGTCTGGGGTGGGCAGTGATGCAGCTTTGCAGTTCACTTCCTCGTTTTTGCCATTTTTCAGGGGATTTGTCACAGATGGCAGCACCTTTGGGTGCTGCTGTGAAGATCTGTGGGTGCACGTGCCTGATGGTAAACACACAGATGTGAATGTGAGGGAAAATGTAAATATATACAATAGTTTTCCACAATTAAGGGATGTTTTAGAGCAGGAAAAAAAAATTTCCATTTTTGGCGTAGGAACATCAATTTTATAAATAAAAAGATTCAAATAAACATTAGCATGGCTGCATCAACACACACACACACACACACACACACACACTCACTCTCACAAATGCACTTTAAATAGGCTCCCACACTGTAATTTGAAATAGCACAAAACAAATGAATTCCCCAAATATTGTTTAAACTGGCACGGGAGGGGGGGTTATGATGTCATTTCTGTAATAACCATAAGCTCGTTTTCCTGTAATGAATGTGATCTCTTTTCCCATTAACAGTTTTTTAGAGCTTTGGGGGGTGTGTGAGGCCAGGGCTGTGGCTGGCTTTGGTGGCTGCAGGTTCCATCCTCACACTGCTCTCCAGTGGGATTTTCTCACCCTTTTTCTCCTGGGAAATGAGGCTCAGTGCCCAGTTTGGGAGCAGGATGGAGCAGTTCTGCAGACTCTGCTGGCTCTAACCCTGCCTTTGGTGGGCACAGGCAGGAGCAGGAGGGCTGGGGGTGCACAGGGAGCTGGGTTTGTGCTCCCCACACCCTCAGCCCCTTCCCAGAGCTGAGGGGAGCCCAGCCCAGCCTGTGTCACCCCCCCCAAGCCAAGGTGTGACACAGCTGAGGTGTCCTGGGGGAGCATCCCCACGGCTCAGGGGCTCCAAGGGATGCTCTGACATCTCAATGGAGGTGACAAGTGCAACCCCTTCCCCAGGGACAGAAAGAGTCAAACTGACAGAGATGGGAGATTGGGAAGAAATTGTTCCCTGTGAAGGTGAGCAGGGGCTGGGATGGAATTCCCAGAGCAGCTGTGGCTGCCCCTGGATCCCTGGCAGTGCCCAGGGCCAGGCTGGATGGGGCAGAGTGCAGAGTTCAGTGCCACCCCTGGGACAGTGGAAGGTTTCCCTGCACACAGCAGGGAGGGGTGGAACGAGACGAGCTTTGAAGTCCCTCCCAATGACAATTCCATGACAATTCCATGACAATTCCATGATTTCCCAGGCTCCCAGGGCCGGGTGCCCCTGCCCTGCCTCCTCTCCTGCTGGCCTGCCCAGCCCTGAGGCAGCAGGCTGCTCCTGCAGCTCGCTCCATTCACACCAGCAGCAGCACACGGTGTTTCTCAATGACTTAGAATAATATTTGGAAAAATCCATCTTAAGTACATTAGTCCACTAAGCCTTTAAGTCTTCACAAGGGCCTTAATTCCAAGGACGCTGGTGCACGCCCGTGCCAAGGATTTTGCAAGGCGGTGACACAGAGGCAGCCAGGCTCGTTCCACGCCCCATCCTGCAGCCTCCAAAATGGTTAACAAATGTCTGACTGCTGCAAATCTGGTTCTGCTTAGCTGGGAAGCAGTGGGGTTCTGAACCCTGCTTTGTAGCACCCTGCTGGCAGCTTTTGTCATTCCCAGGCTTGGCATATTATTGGAACTATTAAATGATGTTGCGTTGCCTCATTGTATTTAGATTTTAAACATATTTGTAAGGCTTTGAAAAAAATCTTTTTTTTTTTTTTTTAAATTGTTCTCATTATTAGAGCAATGTACCAAATACCTTCTAGTAAATAATCTGTCCCAGAAGTGCTCTGCTCACCCAGAGCGGGTTGGGGAGCAATAAAGCAGCAAAAAGGAAGGAAAAAAAAAATAGTCTGGATGACAGAAGGATGTGAAAGCAGGAGGAATGAGAAGTGGGAAAGCAAGGGGATGATGCAGCTGCACTCCCTGTGAGCTTCTGTTGGCAGGCACGGCCACCCGCCCTGCAGGGCAGAGCTTCCCAGCCCGGGGCCCAGGCAGGGAGGGCAGAGCCAGCCCCAGAAAGGGGGTGGCAGCAGTGGTGACACTGCCTGGGGCAGGGCTGTGACAGCCGGGGCTGTGGCAGGCAGGGTTTGGCTGCAGGGGAGGCACACGGAGCTCAGGTGTCCCTGCAGGCTGCTGGAGGTGGGAGGAAACTCAGGACTCTGCTGCCCCTGCTCCTCAATCTCCCCTGTCCCAGCAGGAAACTCAGGACTCTGCTGCCTCTGCTCCTCAATCCCCCTGTCCCAGCAGGACAGAAACTCAGCAGTAGAAACCTTTGGTTCTCCAGGCTACCAGGATGAAATCGGGAGACAGGGCCAATGTGCCTGCCCACCTGAACATCTCCCCGTGNCGGAGAACAAGGCGGCCATCTGCGCCGTGGAGGGGGCCCTGGGCTTCCTGGTCAGCACCCTCACCTACAAGTGCCAGAGCAACTCCCTGGCCATCATCGAGAGCGGCGGTGGCATCCTCAGGAACGTCTCCAGCCTCGTCGCCACACGGGAGGATTACAGGTGAGGGGTGGGGACACACCTGAGGGACCCAGGGCACCACGGACACCAGGGATGGTGTTGGGGGATGCTGTGGGTGGGGGTGAGATGGAGATGGAGATGGAGATGATGGAGTTGATGGGATGGAGATGGAGACACCTGTACTTAGAAAACCAGCTTAGCCAGGTCATTCTGGCAAGCTTCCCGTGCCACCGTCACCACCTGCTTTACTCTCTTGTAGAAGTTTCTCCACACTCTGGCTGATTCCCCTGAACTTACACCTGCTGGCAAGTGTTTGTCTCCATCCATCTCATCAGAGCAGAGCCCCAGGACAGAGTTCAGTGCCACCCAGCCCCTGTGCCAGTGTCCCCAGACCCCAGCACTGCCCTGGCACTGCTGTCCCCAGCCACGAGCCTGCAGCACTTGAGCAGCACCAGGAGTCTGAGTGGCATCACAGCCTGGGCCAAGGATGTGTCAGGTCAATCCTCTGGGAGCTGGGAAAGCACCAGAAAGCAAACAAAACCAAAACAACAACAGCACAACAAAGAGCCAGGAGGAAAGGGGAAAAATAGCTGCCAGGCTGTTGTGATGTCTGTGCATGAGTATTTTTGTGGGGAAGGAATGCAGATGCATTTTTGCTGGGTTACAGCACAGCTCTCCACAGAGCAGCAGTGATGCACTGTAAACAGACCATGCTAAAACACGGAGTTCTCTCGAGATCTTTCTGCAGCAGTTTTTCTCTAAATAGTTGTTTTGTAATAGGCATTTTATTTGCTTTGCAGAGGCCCTAAATAGTATGAGCCCGAGTCCAGGAACATGCATGTTCTGGCATTTGTTTTGAAGGGCTCTTTATTTAGCAAACATTGTGCCAGGAGATGTCCCCTGCCCACCGTGGCCACTCCCAGCCAGGGTCCCTGATGCCCTGCAGGGCCCCAGAGCAGCCCCTTCCCCAAAAAACCATCTCCCCTCACCCCCCAGGGGAAGGCAGGAGCAGAGCTGGTGTCTCTGTGCTGTGTAACCAGCAAAGAAAAGTTCTCCAGGTAGATTTTTCCTCCTCCAGTGAACAGGAAAAGGACACAGAGGATGGGAAAAGCAGCCACATCAGAGCCCAAACTCTTCTGAATTGTTTCATAAACCACCAGGCTGTGTGAGGAGGCAAAGCCAAATTCCTGCCCCAGAGCAGCCCCACTGCACTCCATGCCCAGAGGAAGCAGCCAAGGGCATTTCCCTCTCCATGATTCTGGAGGAAATGGGACCTTCCAGGGGTCTGATCTGCATCCCAATCCAGGTGATTTGGGTCCAGAGATGGCAGCTTCAGGTGAACAGGAGAAGCTCTGAAATTTCCCTCTCAGGGCTCAGGAGAGGGACCAGGATGGAGCCATGGGAAGGGAGTGACAGCCCTGAGGTCTGGAGAGTGAAATCACCTTTCTGCTCCTCCGTGCTGGCTGTGGGTGCCAGGCCAGAGGGATCCTTAGTGGAGGGACCAGGTCTGGTCAGCTCTGTCTGTCCCTTGGCTGGAGGTGGGACAGAGCCAGAGGGGAGCCCTGTGTCAGTGCTGAGGCTCCCAGCACTGAGCTTTGGACATCACCCAACTCTCCTGCCTGCCTTGGGGCACAGGAAAGGCAGCAATCCTACAACAATCAGTAGGATTTTCTTCCATGTCTCCCCAATAATACTTTTTTTCTTTTTTTGGGGGGAGGAATAAAGTGTTAAAAACACCTTCTTCGAGACCTTTCAATCTATTTCTCAGTGGTTCCTCTCTCCATCACCCTTCCCCCTTCAAATCTCAGTGTCACCAGCAGGAATTCCTTTTGGGTTTGTCGAACACAAACTGCCAACGAACTACAGAACGTTTCCCTTCTGCCAAAAAAAAGGGGGAAGGGCGAGCAAAAGAAGTCAAATGTGATTTTCTACAGCGGCCTCCCTCCCTGGCAGCGCCGAGCTTTGTGTCAAATGCAGCTCGTGGACCCCAGGAGCAGAGCTGGGAAGCAGCACTTGGGGCTGGGTGAGGCTGTTTGGGTTTGGAGCTCTGTAATTGCATGGCAAAGGGGAGCCTGCCCTTGTGGTTACCAGCCCCAAATGGGAAAGGGATGAAGAGCCAGACTTTTCACAGGCTGTTGTAAATTGTCTTTCCACAAACCGACTTCCAGGAATAACAGCATGCTTTTCTAAACGATGCTTGTTTGCTCTCTGCACCCTCTCCAGCCCACCCCCTCCTCCTCCCCTCTGCTGTTTCTATTCTTTTTATTCATTCAAGTGATGAAAACTTCGGGAATATTTTGGTGACTTTCACAGACATTTGTGATTTTTCCTCCCGAACTGCCAAAGTAAAAGTTGGCCCGGACCAGCTGAAGGCGCTTCCACAGGGATTTGAGGATGGTAAATCAGAGAGAGGCAACAGCACAGTGCAATCTTGGTCAGGAATTACAATGCCATTTCCCCCCTCGCCACGAACGGAAAGACAGAAATAACTCCAGGAAAGGCTTTCCTGCCTCTGCAGAGCCCGCTGGAATTCGCAGCCAACCCAGAGCCTTTCTCCCCTCTTCCTGCTCCGCGTTTTGCTCGTTAGAGAGTCCCTGACACCAGACCTTGATCTGATGGGAGAAGTGCAGCAGCTGCTGGATGTGCCTGGCAGGGACAGCCCACCTAAGTCGTGTGAAAATTGGGGCTCAGGGGGGGCAGCAGGAGCAGGCTCCGCTCCTGAATCATCCCTGGGGCCGTTCCTGGGGGGCCACGCTGGCACTGAGCCTGCCTGCAGCCCTGCCTTGGGGCACCACCAGCTGGAGCATTTCCCTCTCCATGATCCTGGAGGAAATGGGGCCTCCCAGGGGTCTGATCTGCATCCCAATCCAGGTGATTTGGGTCCAGAGATGGCAGCTTCAGGTGAACAGGAGAAGCTCTGAAATTTCCCTCTCAGGGCTCAGGAGAGGGACCAGGATGGAGCCATGGGAAGGGAGTGACAGCCCTGAGGTCTGGAGAGTGAAATTATCAGTCTGCTTCTCTTTGGGAGGGTTCTGGCTCACTGCTCCCTGCAGTGACAGGAGATGGGACAGAGCAACTCTGGACCCTCACACCAGAGGCTTGCATTGGGCAGGAGCTGAGTAAGGAGTGGGATTTACATCTCCTCCTGACTCTGCCATCTGCTGAAGGGAGCCTGGGCCAGGCAGCAGTTAATGGATCCAGCTAGAAGAGACAAGGAGGTCACAGTGCTGAAAAGAGGAGTTTGGTTTTTTAGAGAAATAATTCCTCAAGGAGGCATTGAGATCTCATACTTGTAAATTACTTTAAGTCGTGGTTTTGCCACCAAAAGGGGGATCATGCTGGAGAAGTCTGAGCTGAGTAAAAATGTAAATAAAGGCTAAAAAGTGCTGTTGAAGCTCAAGAGGAACATCACCTTCCAGGAGGTGAGGGAGGAAGAGTCTGTCACTCCAGGTGGGACTTGGACACTCCAGCTGAAGGGGATAAACTCTGGGTGGAGACCCTGGAACTGCGGGATGTGCCTGTCACAGGACAATCTGCTCATGAACACAAAAGTGTGGAAGGTGTTTTCCAGGCATCAAACCAGGAAAAGCTTCCAAAGGAGAGAAATAAGGGACAAAAAACCCTCCTGGTGTCACAAAGCTCAGGGACTGAATTCAAACAGGGTGTTGGGTGGGCATCATCAAACTCAACAAATCCCAGGAGGAAATGGAGCACAGGGCTGAGGCTGGGCTGGCACAAACAGGTGACACTGGTCATGCTGGCCTTGGACAGTCCCCCAGCAATCACATTTTCATGATACAAACACCCCAAACCCTCTGCTGTGGGTCTGGGGGATCTGGGTCAGGTTCTCCCCTGCAGTCAGACCCTGACAAGCTGGACTCTCCTCCTCGATTAACTCCTAATTTCAGGGAGTTCTTGGGTAGGAAAATGCTGCCAGGAGCAAGGGATTGCTGGAACCAGGCCCAGTCTGGAGGCAAGATGGGGTCATGGCACAGATCTCCCAAAGGAGCCCTGATAGGTGGGATTTTGAGCCATTCTTGGAAATTCTCTAAAACTTGGTAAGTTTTAGAGAAGCTTCTCTCATATTCATGGATTTTTGCTACTTGGGGCTTTAAATAAAATCAGCTAAGACCAAAATGGGTGATCAGAACCTTCTCAAGAGGTGATGATGGTGCTGCTTGGGGCAGGGGAAGAGCCCATGAAGGAGAAGCCCAGCCCAGCAGTGTTGGGGTGGTGGGTGAGGAGGGTGCCAGTGCCCCCCTGCACAGACCCCCAGCTCCCCAGCCACGTGCAGACACCAAGCTCTCCCCTCTGCAGAACGAGGCAAAACATTGTCTGGGGCCTGGGCACTGGCAGCTCCCCATCCTCTGGTGAATTGCCCTGCCTGAAGCTCCAGCCCTGTGCATGTTTCCATTTCCATACCCGCTGCTATAACATCAGGTCCTGGGAATGCTCCCCCCTCCTGCACTCCTTTCAGGGGGTATCCATGTTTCCAGTTAAAGTGGGCTGTTTTTTTTTTTTTTTTTTTTGCCCTCACTAAAGAATTTTACAAATTGTTTGTTTATTGTGTCAATCTCCGCCTTTGTGAGCAGAGGAGGGAGCATCTGGAGAGCATCACGCACTCTTGGCGTGGCTGTTCCTGGGAGGCTGAGCTCTCCCCAGCGTGAGAGCAGCAGCCCAGCCCCACTCCCCAAACCCCATCCCATCCTGGATGGGAGCACATCCCTCTGCTCCCAGCTGTGCCAGGGACAACCACAGTGGAGAATCCCTTCCCCTGCCCTGCTCCACGTGAATTCACCTGCCTGCTGCACAGCAGAACAACATCTCTGCTGCCTGAATCTCCTGGAATCAGCCTGGCTGATGCAGGAGATAAAGATCTCTCTGTCCAGTGAGACAAAGCCAGGCAGGGTTTCTGTGCCCACCCACCCTGGGGGTTCAGCAGAGCAGCAGCCAGCAGCCACGGCGCTGATGCTTCACCTCTGCAGCAGAATTTTCCATCACAACCGAGCTTCATTGGAGGGAAAAAAAAAAACAATGAACTCGTTGGTTAATCAGGAGGAAAATGTCACCCAGGAATGCACCAGTTTGAGTTTGAGTCTTATCTGAGAAGGCCAGGGGTGCTGGGGAGGGGCAGGGGCAGACCACCCTGCAGTGGCCATCACTGCTGGGGTCACAGCTGGGAGGGGACAGCAAAGCCCAAATCCAGCCCAGTGCCGTGAGCCAGGGGAGCACAGCACTCAGCACATGCCTTTGCTGTCCTGCTGGGGCTGCTCGATTGTGTCTGCTTAATTAATATTCATTAAGCCAAAGGGAAAGTTGGACCGCAGTCTGCTCGTTAAAGGTACTGACCCGGGCTCAAGTTCAAGTGATTATTGCTTTATTTATGCAGTGGAAAGTTGCAGTGGGACAGGCCGTACAAACACGCTGGTCTAGAGCTCAGCTGGGGTCTGGGACACTTCCAGCCACGTCCCCCCTCTGCCAGCACTGGAGAAGACCTTGGTCCTCCTTCCCACAGCCCAGCTGGTCCTGTGCCATGGCAATCCATCCGGGAACGGCTTTGGTTTTTCACGGAAATTTCTCGAGATTTTGGGTTGGTCCTGGTGTGGGGTGGGAACATTTTTGGATGTTTTTAGAGGTTTTGTTGGAATGGTGAGGATCTCCCTGCCCAGCACTGCGGCCAGGGCAGGCTGCTGCTGGCTTGGCAGCCAAGGCAGCGCTCAGAGACCTCAGCTCCTCCTCGTGTGACGTTGTGACAAGCGATGCCACTGGCACTGTGGGGAGGCTCAGCCCTTCCTGGGTTGCTGTTTCCAGCCTGGGAGCTCAGCTGAGCTCAGGGGGGCTGGCACTGCAGCCAGATCGTGGAATGGCTTGGGTTGGGAGTGACCTTGAAGATCATCCAATGCCACCCCCTGCCATAGGCAGGGACATCTTCCACTGTCCCAGGCTGCTCCAAGCCCTGTCCAGCCTGGCCTTGGGCACTGCCAGGGGTCCAGGGGCAGCCACAGCTTCTCTGGAAATTTATGTCAGTGTGTTTCCATCCTCACAGGGAGGAATTTCTTCCTAACATTCCACCCAACCCTTCCTTCTGGCAGCAGGAAGCCATTCCCTGTGTCCTGTCACTCCATCCCTCGTCAGTAGTGTCTCTCTATATCTCTTGTAGCCCTTTCAGGCACTGGAAGGCCACAATTAGGTCACCTTGAAACTTCTCCAGGCTGAACAATCCCAGCTCTCCCAGCCTTTCCTCACAGGAGAGGTGCTCCATGCCCACAGAAGGATCTCCAGGGCTTGAGGAGCACCCACATCCTTCCTCTGCCCCAGTGTGNTCACAGGAGAGGTGCTCCATGCCCACAGAAGGATCTCTAGGGCAGGGCAGGGATGGCCAGGGCTCTCACAGAGCCACAGCAGCCTCAGTTCCCTTGCTGAGGCAGCACAAAGGCCAAGGCCACCTTCCCCAAGGCCACAGGGGACACGGCTGCCTCCTCCACAGAGCTTGGAAATGGAAGCTCTGCCCTTCTCCAACGCTTTGTGTGAACTCTGGGGACTCTCTGCCCCTGCCAGGGGTGCTGGCTGGTTGGCACTCAGGCAGAACAGAGCTTGATACCCAACAGGGGCATCTAAACCCACCGTTCTCCATTCTGGCTGACCCCACAGCCCATCCTGGGAGCCCATCCACCCTTGGGCCCCGCTCACACTGGGAGCTCTGGTTTGGCAGGGAGCAAACTGCAAAGCCCACGGGCTCATTCCTGTGCCCCAGACTGACAGCAGGGCCTTCCCATGGGCAGGGCCTGGCAGACACCAAGAGAATCACAGAATCACCAGGGTGGAAGAGACCTCCGAGATCATCGAGTCCAACCCAGCCCCAACACCTCAACTAAACCCTGGCACCAGTGCCACATCCAGGCTTTGTTTAAACACATCCAGGGGTGGTGACTCCACCACCTCCCCAGGCAGATCATTCCAGTACTTTATTACTCTTTCCATGAAAATCTTTTCCCTGATCTCCAGCCTGTATTTCCCTTGGTGCAGCTCGAGGCTGTGTCCTCTGGTTCTGTCAGTGCTGCCTGGAGAAAGAGCCCAACCCCAGCTGAGCACAGGCACCTTCCAGGGATTGTGGAGAGCGATGAGGGCACCCCTGAGTCTCCTTTTCTCCAGGATAAACAACCCCAGCTCCCTCAGCTGCTCCTCACAGGGTTTGTGCTCCAATTCCTCTCCAGCCTCACTGCCTCCTCTGGATGTGCTCAAGTGTCTCAATGTCCCCTAAACTGAGGGGACAGAGCTGGACACAGCACTCAATGTCCATCCTAAACTGAACTGGACACAGCACTCAATGTCCATCCTAAACCAGAACTGGACACAGCACTCAATGTCCATCCTAAACTGAGGGACAGAGCTGGACACAGCACTGGAGGTGTGGCCTCACCAGTGCTGGGTTCAGGGTTAGAATGACCACCCTGAGATGATGTTCCAGCTCTGAGTGATCCTGTTGCAGGTGTTTTGTGGTTTGGTGGCTCCATATCCAGCACACCGTACCCAGTGCCAGGCAGAGAGCTGCACAGAGCTCAGTTCAGCTCCACCACAGGCACACAGGCATTTCCAGGTGTTGAACCTGAGGAACATCCTGGAGAAGGCAGGAGGGTGCCTGTGTGTGCCCCAAGGTGGGTTGGGCACCGTTCCTCTGTGCACAGCCAGCCTGTGCCCTGCCAGGAAAGCTGGTCACACGTTTCTGCCAATTCATCTCAATGGAAACTTTCCATAGCCCAAATTTGTTTAGAAAAAACATTGAAATGAAACATTCTGCTGATGTCAAGATATTTGGCTTTTGCATTTAGCTGGTGAAACGCCCTGATTTTTTGTTTTGACTTTTTGTTTCTGTATCCTACTGACTTTATCATTCCAGTATACCTCATAAAAATAAGAAGTAAAACAACAACAAAAAAAATTCAAACTGAATTACTTCAGTTGGCTCTAGTGCCATTCTTTGAATTACATGAGACTGGCCAGTTGAGAACTCGTTGTTTTCATCCTGATTAGAGACAAAACCCAAACTCCAAAGGGTGGAATTTTCTTTGGATTGGGATTAGGACCCTGCCAGCTGAAGGTGCCAGTGTGAGCACCTCGTGTGCTGTGCCCTGGAGCTGAGCTGGGAGGGGGCTGCACGGGCAGAGGGGCCCCCATGGGTCAGTGCTGATGCTCTCAGCAATCCCCCATCCTCTGCTGAGGGTGGAATAAATTGTCAGCTCCACTCGTGGCCTCAGGCTGTGCCAGGGGAGGGTCAGGTTGGAGATCAGGAGGAATTTCCTCCCTGAAGGGGTGGTCAGGCTTTGGAAGGGGCTGCTCAGGGATGTTTGGATTGCCCACCTCTGAAGGTATCCAAGGAATTTCTGGAAGTGGCACTCAGTGCTCTGGGCTGGGGACAGGGTGGGGATGGGGCACAGCGTGGACTGGATGATCCTGGAGGTCTTTTCCAACCTCTGTGATTCTGTGATTCTGGGATTCAGGGATTCTGGGATTCAGGGATTCTGGGATTCAGGGATTCTGGGATTCAGGGACTCAGTGATTCTGGGATTCAGGGATTCTGGGATTCAGGGATTCAGGGATTCAGGGATTCTGGGATTCTGAGATTCTGGGATTCTGGGATTCAGGGATTCTGGGATTCAGGGATTCAGGGATTCAGGGATTCTGGGATTCTGGGATTCAGGGATTCTGGGATTCTGAGATTCTGGGATTCTGGGATTCTGGGATTCTGGGATTCTGGGATCCTAACCCAGTTGAGGAAGGCTTGCACATGACCATCCATCCCTTCCAGCTCTCAGGACTGGCTCTCCATCACCCAGAGACCGGCTCTGCTCCCAGCCTGACTCCTCTCAGAGCTCTTTCTGCCCACTGAGCAGAAACCATGAGTGGTTTCCTCCCAGGAAAGCCCAGCCCTGCCTCCTGCCCCAGCCTGCACCATGCAGCTGTGGGGGAAAACCCTTCCTGCCTGGAAGCCCTGGATTTGGGGTTGTGTCCTCCAGCAGAACGCTGGGGTTGTTTATTCACCGTCTGGGTGCTCGCTGGTGGCCCGTGGGGACAGCGGCTTCCAGAGGGCTCAGCCAGGGAGATGACGAGCCCTGCACGGAAAAGCTGAGGGCTGATGACCCCTACAGTCAGCCTGGGAAATTCATTCCTGCTCCAGCAGGACTTTTCATCTCGTTTTTGGCACCCGAGTTGATAACCACATCTTCCAGGGAAGGTTTCCTTCTTCTCCTTTGGAGTTACATTTTTCTCTCCCTGGGATCCACCTAAATTTCCTCCCAGGTGTGTCCCAGAATCTTCACACCTCTTAGAGGGAGCTGAGATCCCAGGAAGCCACCCCAGATTCCTGCAGGGAAGGTTCCCAAGATGTTTTTGCTCATTTGGAAGCATTCCTCTATGCCAGGATGCACTGGAGGCTCCTCCTGGTCTTTTCCTCTCAGGTTCACCTTCCTGCAAGGAGCATCCTGGCCCAGCCCAGCCCTCACAGCTGGGTGGCCACTGAGATGTGTCACTGAGATGTGACAAAATCTTGGGATTTGGTGCTGCTCAGTCACTGCAGAGAGGCTGAGAACAGCCCCTGGGCTGCCCTGGCTCTCTCCCTGGAAAGCAGAGACACAGCCCAGCTCTTGGTCCCTGCAAGGCAGGACAGGTCCAGGGAAAGGAGCATCAGCAGCTCTTCACCCCCTCAGCACAGAGCAGCCAAGAGCAGAGCCTGGAGGGGCCTGATCCCACACCCAGGGAGGGCAGAGAGGAAAGAAGGAACTCGTGGCAGTGCTGCAGGAGGTGTTTGTCCTTCCCACACCCACAAAAGGGACATTTCCACTGCCCTGGGGGCACAGGAACCTCCCAGCTGCCAACCACCCCATGGAGACCAACTTGGTTTTATGTGGGAAGTGTTTACTGGGGAGCCCCTGGTGTTCCAAAAGCACAGACCACACACCAGCCACCCTCCAGCGTTTATGTGCCTGCCAAAATCCCCTTTTGCTCAGAGTTGTCTCCTCTCTGGAAGTAGCAGAGCAGATCTGGGGGTGATTTTCTCATTAGTACAACGAGGAGCCCCATGTCCTGCTGTCTGCCAGCCCAGCCCAGAGAAAGGTCTGGAAATCTCTGAACCCACACTGTGCCATCCTGCCAAGGGTTCCCCACTCTGTGCAACACTGGCACTGATTCCTTGCACTGCCACCCCTCATTAGTGTGGGATCAGATGGGATGAGAAGCAGAATCCATCCCATTTGCAGTAGGACTTTTATCCCACAGCCAGGGATTCCTGGGTTTATTATCACTTTGTGCCCTGTGTGCGGGGTTTTTTGTGGTTTTGTTGGGTTTTTTGTTTGTTTGTTTGGTGGGTTTTTGGGGTTTTATTTTGGGTTTTTTGGGTTTGTTTTGTTGTTTTTTGGGGTGGTTTTTTTTGGTGAAAATGTATTTGTCAGTTTCGGAGGCACCTGTAGGGTTTCTTCCTGTGTTTGGCTGTATTTAATCCAGGAGCTGTTGAGGGAATGCTGCTGCTGCTGCTGCTGCTGCTGCTGCTGCTGCTGCTGTGTGAGCGCAGCCAGAGCCATGCTGAGCCCTGTGAAGCAGCCCCAGGGAGAGAAAGGCCCTGCTCTGGATTGTGTCCCACAAAAACAGGCTGGACAGACAGGACCAGGGCTCTTACCTCATTCCTTAGGAGGGAGCTGAAGGAAATCAGGAAAAAAAACAAAAAAAACCACTAAAAAAAACCCCGCTGCATGTAAAGAAAACTTGCTCTGAGAGAAATAATTGTTTTTCCATTAAATCTTGCCAAATTTTTGATCAAAGTGTGAATGGGCTGGAGCTGGAGTTTGGCCCCTCATAGTGCATCTCCTGGCAGATCAGCTGCTTGGACTTCCCTGTCCCCATGCCCATCCTCCTCCAAGGGCTGTCCCCCTGGCCAGCCTCACCCTCGAGGCTCCTTGGCCAAGGGCAGCACAGGAGCTGGAGGCTTTGCTCATCAATCCCTTCTGGGAATCAGAACTTGCTGTGAGGATGAAGAAAAGGCTTCAAAACCATCTCAGGGTGTGTTCCTGAGGGTCAGGGCAGCTCCCACAGCATGGTCTGACAGGGCTGGGAGCTGGTTCACCACCAGAGATGAGTCTGGAGGTTTGGGGAAAGGCTGAGGCTGGGGCCAAGGCTCAGGTGGAGCAGGACAGAGCTGGTAAAGAGGTTCTTTGATGTGTGCTGCAGCTGTGGGCTGAGGGTTATGAGATTATTCCTCCCTCTCCAAGTGCTCCAAGCAGGCAGGGAGCTCTGGCTGCTGCTGCCAGAGCTGAGAGTGGCCCTGGTTCCTTTCCTGCTTAGCTGCCTGGGGAGTGCCCACGTGCCCAAGGAGCATCCCTTGGTGCTTGGAGGGCTGGCACCAGCATCACAGGGGTGCCAGCTGCTCCTGGGGTCCCCCATCACCTCCCTGAGCCTGGGGCACGGGGACAGCTTGCCATGAGCAGGGACAATTTGTTGTCTCTGGTGTCACTGTCAGGCCCAGGGAGGATGGAAAGCAGGGTGGTGGCATCAGTGTCACTGCCCCACGGGCTGTTTATCAGCGTGGCCGTGATCTCAGAGAGCTGGGAAGGTTCAGCTGAGGTGAAATTCCACCCAGCACCAGCAGCCACTGCCACACACGTGGGCACACGGGAACAGAGCTGCCACCACCGTCCCCAGCCACGCCTGCAGGCCAGGCTTGTCCCCTTTGTGCTGGGATGGCCACAGCAGGCCAGGGTCTGGCTGAATCTGGCAGGAATTCTGCCCATGACATCAGCCCAGTGGAGCCTTCTCATCGTTCTATTTGCAGAGATTATCTGGAGCAGCCCTTGGCAGCCCTGCACGGGTGGGATGCCAGATCTTTTTTCCCCAAATTAGAGGTGAAATGTGCCAGTAGAAACGCGGTGAGAGCCAGGGCTCTCTGCCTCCTGACAGGCAGGGTGCTGGCAAAGTGCTTATCAGGGCAATATCCATCACTCCAGGGGAGCTGGGAGCTGCTGACACCTCACCCAGCACCTGCTCTGGCACCTGCCAAACCCTCCACACCTGCCCTGCTTCCTCACCTTTCCCAAGACCTGCGTGTTCACAGGGAAAATGAGGGGAGTTGAGGGAACCAGCCAAGAAAAGTGAAAAAAAAAAAAAAAATTAGTTAAATACACCAGGAAATAAGTCTGAGATTTTCAGTGTCACCATAATTCTTCTCACTCCAAGGTATTTTTTTCCCCTCTCATGAAATGTTTAGGGCTGGGAAAGGTTTATGCTTTTCATGTGGCACAGGAGGGTCCTTGGTCTCACCATGGGAGTTTTGGGAGGAGAATTTCCCCCTTGGATGCTGCTGTGGAGAGCACGCAGAACTGGCTGGGTTTCCACGCTCATTATTGTTACAAAAATGCCTAAATGAAGAATTGAAGTTAATAAAATGTTAGAAGCACTTCAATGCAAAAGTGCTGTTTCATTAATTTGCTGTAATCTTGTGCTTTGGGTTTGTTTTTTTTTAATCTTTAATTAGCTATTACTGTATACAAGGCATCAGGTTGTTACCTTTTATACAGTAATCAGACAACACAGAAGTTACCTTTTCTCCTTTTTACCCATTCTGAGTAAAAGTGGAGACTTTTAGCCATCAATTTCATGAGAATCAGAAGAAACTTCTCAGTGCTGACATTTCTGACCGTGCTCTTGTGCTTGCCTCCTCGCAGTCTGATTTACTGGTGCTCCCATTTGCCAGCGTTTAGGTCATTAATCCCCACTGTAAATTAGGGCAGGGGAAGTTTGAATTGACCTGTGCACATGTGCAAAACCAGGGTCTCTTCCAAATGCCTCTTGTGCTAAAGCCACCGTTAACTCTTCATTTTTCCCTGTGCCCACAATAAAGCAAGACTGGCTTGTGCTGCAAGGCAAATGTGAACACTCAGCCTGGAGCAGGGGTGGGAAGGTGCAAAACTCCTCCTTACAAAGGGGAGAGCATCACCATCAGGTCCCCTCAGAAGGAGGGAGCAGCACTCCCAAATCTGGAGGAGAAAGACCCTGACAGGGATTTGGGAAAGTGTTCGTAGGAATCCTCTGCAAGAACCCTGCTGAGATCCCATCTCCTCTGAAAGCCAAACAAAATGATAAGGGGCTGACAAGCCTAAAGGGCACGAGAGCTAAAAGTGGGGAAAAAAACCAGCTGACCAGAAAGGTCACTGCAAATAGGCAAATGCTTGGAGAACAGGGGAAGTGGAGGAGATGTAACAGCCCGGGGCAGCACAGCTGAGAACCCCACAGTGAATTTAACTGGAGGAAAATGTGGGCTGGACATCAGCAAAACGCTGCCTTCCGGGCAGCAGGATCCCTGGGAGCAGAGCGGATTCCCAGGGGACAGAGCGAGGGCTCTGTTGTTGGAGTAATTTAAAATTGGACGGGACAGAGTGCTTGGGAACAGGCTGCAGAGGCTAATTGTGGGCTTGGGCTGTGCCAGAATCTGGCATGCATGGAAAAGGAAAGCTTGCTGCGGAGGGATTTATCTGCTGGTCAGTTCAGAGGATCAGAGGATGTAGAGCAGGGGAGAGGGTTTGGGTCTGGGGGAGATGAGCTGCGCGGGGTGCTGGTCCCTGCTGAGCCCCAGGATCACTGAGGGAGGAGATAAGGGGGTCCTCTCCTCCTGCTGCCCTGCAGAGAGGGTCTTTGCAGTCCCTCCTGGTGGGGTTTGGATGTTTCTGTGCCAGGGAGGAGCTCGGAGGGGTTTCATTACCCGGGAGAAGGTGTGATGTCTGTCCAGAGCTCAGCCTCCATCCCACCCTGGCAGCTGAGGGACAGAGGGATGGCCACTCTGCTTCCCTGCCTGGGGTGGGCTGCTCTCCTCTGGAGGGGGCTCCGTGTCCCTCTGTCGGGATTTACAGTGCCCTGCCGGGCTCCTCGGATCCCTGCACTTCTCTTTGCAAGCACCAGAGCAAACAGCGGGGCTGGGGAGCTGCGGTGGCCGGTGCTGGTGGTGGCTGAGCTCTGTCCCTGCCTGGGTCCTTGTCACAGACACCTTCCCATGCCCTCTGCCGGTGCCAGGGCTGTGTCCTGGTGACTGAATCCAGGCTTAGGGTATGCTCTGGACCTCTGCACCCCACACTGGCACCCTCTGGGTCATCAGTGGTGGGTTCAAACCATGGCATCCCTCACCCAGGTGGGGACGGGCACCCTGTGGCACGGAGGGGAGAGCCCTGCCCTGCTTGCTCTGGGCACGACACAAAGCTCTGCCGTGGGATGTCCCCTTTGTGATGGTCACACACTGCCTGTGCCCACATCTACCCCACCATCCAAACCCAAAAAGCCTTCTGTAGTGTCTGCCAGGACAAAATTGGGGAACTTGGTGGCAGCAGAGTGGCCAGGGCACAGCCCTGACAAAATCCAAGCATTGCCCTGCCCAGCTGCAGGCTGTGCAATGACTTCCTCGCCCCCTCTCCCTGCAAGACAACCCCTCTGCCAGGCCCAGCAGAGTTAAAAATAGAGCCTTGCTTATGGAAAAGTTCATGTTGGATAAGAGATTTAGCAGGACGCCGCCGAGATCCTCATCTGAATGTAAATCAGGCGCAGCGCTCCGGGCGGGGCCGGTGGGCAGGAGCGGGGCGAGCCCCCCACACACGAGGTGTCCCCCCAAATTCAAATCCTTCGGTGACTGCTCCTCATCGCCAGTGGGAGGGTGGGGCAGCTGCCAGGCTGGGACAGACAGGGACAGGCCACCAGCGGGTGACACGGCTGCTGGAGCAGTGCTGTCACCCAGGGTGCCAGGGTGGGCTGGGGGTGACACCCCGCTGCTGCAGTGCGAGGTGGCATCGCCACTCCATGTGTCCGGCTGAGCCTGGCACTAAGATTTGTGCCCCTGGGTTTCAGCGTGGTCTGCAGGGAAAGAATCCTTCAATTTGCTGTGCCAAGCGCCCTCCTGTCTGTGTGCCAGCGTGGGTGGCTGGGGGGCAGTGGGACAGGGGTTAAAGCAGCCTCCGGTGTGCTGGGGGCGGGTGCCGCAGCCACTAACAAGGAATAGTAATGAATGGAAAAAGTGAAGTGTTTTTTTCCCCTAAAGCAAACAGCCCGGTCAGATTAGAAGCTCGGAGTGCGCTTTACCCAACTATTAATACATTCCTCGCTCATCTCAAACTAAACAGCCACGCTCAGCTCCAAGTTCATAAAAACAGCATCAAATCCATGAGAGCACAGAACATTTATAGTGTCAGCCAGTAAAGCTGCCTGCTGGAGGTGATGGTGCTCTGGCTCCCTGCCTGCCGAGGGGGACAGGCTGGGCCAGGCTGGAGGAAGGCTGGCAAAGGGACCCTCGCCCTCCTCAGTAGGGACAAGAGAAGCTCCTGGCACTGCTGGAGTTATTCTGTTTGGAAATGCTGTACCATGGCAAGCTGGCACTGCCAGCACGTGGGCTCATCAAGGATGCTGAACGGGCTCAGGCTTCCCAGTAAACACCCTGCAGGAATCCCCCCGACCCCCAGATGTCCGTGTTCATCTCCCCTCCTCCCCACAGAGAGGTGGTGACATCCCTGTGTGGCACTGCCAGCACAGAAATTTGGGCAGATTCTCCCTGCCCTGCATCCCCTGATGGAGCATCCCCAGCACAGAAATTTGGGCAGATTCTCCCTGCCCTGCATGCCCTAACGGAGCATCCCCAGCACAGAAATTTGGGCAGATTCTCTGTCCTGCATCCCCTAACGGAGCACAGGGAGCATCCCCAGCACAGAAATTTGGGCAGATTCTCGCTGCCCTGCCTCCCCTGACGGAGCATCCCCAGCACAGAAATTTGGGCAGATTTTCCCTGCCCTGCATCCTCAGCACAGTAATTTGGGCAGATTCTCGCTGCCCTGCATCCCCTGATGGAGCACAGGGAGCATCTCCAGCACAAAAATTTGGGCAGATTTTCCCTGCCCTGCATCCCCTGACGGAGCATCCCCAGCACAGAAATTTGGGCAGATTCTCCCTGCCCTGCATCCCCAGCACAGAAATTTGGGCAGATTCTCCCTGCCCTGCATCCCCTGATGGAGCACAGGGAGCATCCCCAGCACAGTGCTGGGACAAGCAGCTGCTCGGAGCCCTTGGAGCACAGGAGATCCCTGCTCAGCTCTCTTTGCTGACAAGTGTGAGGCAGCAGCTGCTTCCCAGCTCGTCACAGCTGTGCAATCCATCTGCAGCACACGCCGCGGGCTGTGCCGGCTGCAGCTCCGGGGGAGGCTGCGGGGCAGGGCAGGGCAGGGCAGCATCCCCTGTGCCCCCACAGCTGGGAAAAACACCTGGATTTGGACAGAGACAGCAGCCAGGTGGGTTTTTGCCGTGGCTGGGCAGGGTGTGCCCCCGGGGCTGGGAGCTCTGCAGATCCTCCCGTGCATTCCTGGCTGCAAGGCAGGTGCGGGTGTTTGGTACCTGAGGTTTGGAGCAGAGAGGTCGGCAGGTGCCAAGCCTGACCACATTTGGCATCTAGATGAATTCCAAAAAAATGCTATCTTAGCGGTGCTGCTCTGCTTCTCGCAGTGTCTTTCAGTTCAGGAAGGATTTCTTCCTGCAAAGATGGTCAAGCATTAGAGGGGGCTGCCCAGGTGGGTGGTGGAGTCCCCATCCCTGCAGGTGTCCAAGGTGGCACTCAGTGCTCTGGGCTGGTGACAAGGTGGGGATTGGGCAAAGGTTGGACTTGATGATCTTGGAGGGCTTTTCCAGCCTCAGGGATTCTGTGATTTCCATTGGACTGCTCTGTGCTCTGTGTTTTATCTGTTGGGCTGGGGTTGTTTCAGGTAACACAGTCTGGGGCAGATGCTCGCACTGGACACCACTTGAGGCTTGCAGATATCCAGAGAGAGCCAAACAGAAAGTGTGCATGAGGCAGGATTATCCCAAACTCCCTCGAGGAGCACAGGGCTGTTGCTCCCCCTGTGGTGTTGAAGAGGGGGCAGCTGGAGCTGGGCAGAAAGCTGCTGGTCTGAAGGAAACTCTCAATCTGACAAAACTGGGTGATTCTCAAAGAGTCTGGGGCTTGCTGGCCAGGGGGCTCTGCCCTGGTCTGCTCAGTGGTTCAAACCCACTGTGGGCAATGAGCCCAGCTGACTGGGCACACCAGGAACACCAAGGAATCAGTGCAGCAGCTGAGACAGAGGCAGGGTTAATCCCAAACAGAATTGCCAGGAAAGAAAAAAAAAAATCCCCTTGGAAAACTGTGATTTTGGTCTTGCAGAGAGGCATTTTCCTGCAGAAAGAGGATAACTGTGACAGAAAGCTGAGCTCACGTGTCCTGTGGAGGAATGGAGCTTGCTCTGGTGGATTTTGTACCCAGGGTCACATCTGCAGACCCCGGGTGGAGGGCACCGAGGTGGCTCTGAGCAGGGTGGCCTCACACACGTCTGGTGGCTGGCAGGGCTTGGCACCATCCCCTCCTGGCTGGTGACACTCGCCAGGGGCTCTTTGGAAATCTCACCCTTTGCTTGTAACTGCCTGTGTCAGGGAATAAATGAGGCTTCTGCAGTGACAATTTTATATACATTGCTGAGCAATACCAGTGCAGCTGCTTCACCTTGCCAGGGACCAGACCCACACTGCAAAGGTTCCTTGGTAAAGCTCTTCATACCTAATACAGCCACGCTGGAAAGATCCTATAAAATACGCCAGGACACAGGGCTCGTTCCAGAAACTGCTGCTTCTTAAACCATCAGGGTGGCAGAGGAAGAGGCTGATCGGCTCAAGTGTGGCTCTGGGAGCTGCCTGACCTCGGTGTGGCGTTCTGCCCTTTTTTTATCTTTCCCACACATTGCAAAAAGCGCCGAGCCTGAAGTGATGCTATATATACGGGCTGCCGTGGCAGCGATCTGGGCAGCGCAGAGCCCGGCTCTGCACGGCTCTGTCTGGCATCAGAGGATCCAAAGGTTATGTTGTTGGTACATTTCTGCACATCCCAACCGTGAGTCATCATTTCCAGGAAGCCAAACGGTTACTTAGAGAGCTGTGATGCAAATCTGTGTTTCCCAAATATTTTATCCTCCGTGCAGCCCCTGGACACGGAATCCGGGCACGCAGTTTGTGAACAGCTGATCCACAGCGAAAAGCTGAGGAGAGGGGTCAAAGCTGCCTGTGAGTTTAGCCTGATTTATGGGCAAAGTAATTTTGTTATGAAAAATAAGCATATAAAGTACTTGGATGCTGCAGTAAGACCATAAACAGCGCACTTTGCCTTCTGCAGATGAGAACTGATTGCAAATATGCAGCAAACATGAGGAGAGGTGCTTGCTTGTATTTTATACTGAGACAGCACTGCCACTCCTTTATATTGCTAATTGTTGTTATAATTAATAAGGGTGAAACCTATTTTGACTGCATGTGTTTTGAAATACTCGTGTCACCCTGTTCACCAACACTAAAAATCAACGTTGCTCCCCTAAGAGCTGTGAGAAAAAGCACCAAAAATATTCAAATGCAAATACCCAAGCAAATAAAAAAAGGGCAAACTTTTACCAAAAAACCCCATAAAATCTTGAGAAAATCAAAACATTTTCAGGGTGATTATTTACAGGCTTGATGGCATGTCCACTTAGCCGGGCTCTTTGCTCTCCTGGAGTGGCTGTCACAGCTGAGGTGGTGGCAGCGGGGACAGGAGAGTGCTGAGGTCCCCCTTGCCATGGAGGGAGCAGGCTCTGTGTGTGCTGGGCAGCAGAACAGAGTCCCAGGGATGGCAGAGAGCACAGCCTGACCCCACTGCTGCAGAGGAGCCCCATGGAATGCTGAGCATGGATCCTGGAATCACAAAATGGGTTGGATTGGAAGGGACCTTTCTCATTCCCTGGCAGGGACACTTTCCACTGTCCCAGGCTGCTCCCAGCCCCATCCAGCCTGGCCTTGGACACTGCCAGGGATCCAGGGGAAGTCACAGCTGCTCTGGGCACCCTGTGCCAGGGTCTCCTCACCTTCACAGAGAGCAATTCCTTCCCAATAATCCCATCCATCCCTGCACTCTCACAGTGGGAAGCCATTCCCTGTGTCCTGCTCTTCCATTCCTCATCCCAAGTCCCTCTCCAGCTCTTCTGGAGTCCATTTAGGCACTGGAAGGGGCTCTGAGCTCTCCCTGGAGCCTTCCCTTCTCCAGATTGGGCACCCCCAGTTCTCTCAGCCTGTGGTACCTGAGTAGGAAATTCAGATGCGATGTGTCAGGGAGATTGGGCCCTTGTAGCTGAGACTTTCCAGCCTCTAAGCCAAGGGGACAAGATCTAGGCCCTCTTCCAAAAGCTTGTGTCCATAACTCAGAGCTGCAAAGCCCTGAAGTTATTTTTCATTGTCCTGGTTGAAGCTCCTGGGAGCTGCCAGCTTGGTGACACTGTTTCTAGCAAACAGAAGAGCAGGACATCCTGGCTTTTGGCAGCCTGTGCATGGTGAGGTGGGAGGTGATTCCTGTCCCTGCCAGGTGTCCTGGTGTGTGCAGGGTGTGCCTGGGCTGGAGAAAGAGATGTCCCTGTCCCTGCCAGGTGTCCTGGTGTGTGCAGGGTGTGCCTGGGCTGGAGAAAGAGATGTCCCTGTCCCTGCCAGGCTCACCCAAGCTCTGGTTGTCTGCTGGATGTGCCCCTGGAGCTGCAGCCACTGAGGCCAAGCCCAGGTGAGGGACATTTCCCAATGTGTGGGGCAGAAGAGACTCTGTGTTTTTGAGAGAGAATGTTGAAGATTTCGTGTGTAGACACAAACTGTGTCACTGCAGTGGTCAAAGTACAGCCCAGGGACTGTTATTTCCTATTTATCCTGTGCAGAAAATGCCACCACCTGTCCAGGCATCTCACCAGCCTCATCCTCAGTGGACATGAGGGCAGACAGGCAGCTGGAGCAGAACCTGGCAGTGGCTGGGCTTCTCTCCAGTCCCTGGGAGGAATAAATAACAACGGTGTGATGTCCAGCCCAGCCCTGCCAGGCTGCTGCTCCTCATTCCCACGGAGCAGCTCTGGGACTCAGCAGCCCGATGTTTCTCAGAGCTGAACTGAGCAGAGCTGCCTGAGGGGGTGGATAAGGCTGTTCTGTGTCCCTGGGATCCTCCAGGGTGTCTATTCTAAGGTTTGCTGTCCCAGACTCTGGGAATGGGCTGCCAGGCTGCCTCTCGTGCTGCCAGCAGCCCCTGGGGACCTGCTCTTCCCAGGTTGAGTGCCCGTGGTCTGTGGTGGGGAGATGCTGTTTGCTGGCACCTCTCAGCCTTGCTGAGGCTCTGGAGAGCAGGCTCAGGCTCTATTGTCCTCCTGCCAGCTGTGCAAGGCACATCCTGGGGTCGGTGAATGCCAGGAAAGGTTTCCCTGGCAGCGTGTGCAGCGTTTCCCTGGGCGCTGGGGCTGGCGTTACTCATTGTCCCTCTTACTCCAGGTGTGCAAAGGTCTGTAGCATGTTACTCCTTCATTAAGGCTGGGAGTTTCTAAGACAGAAGTTTCTTTTCCTCTCAGGCATGCCCTTTGAGGTCTTGTCAGAGATGTTTTGAAGGGACTTTTTGGCTCCATCCATTCTGGATCTGCTGGACCATAGAATCTCTGTGACTTCTGCAGTCACCCTCTGTTGGATCTTTCTGGGCCCATGACCAAAGAGAACTTCACCCAAAGAGCCAAGTCCTTTTAGGACTGAAAGACAAAAGAAAAAGAAACAAAATCTAACCCAAAGTCTAATTTTAAGAATGGGAACAAAAAGATAAAAATACAAAACTAGTTGAAAAGGAATTCAAAAGAAAAGCTAAAAGGGTAAAATATTTACAGAAGGCATAAAAACTGTTTAAAGACAAAGTATTAGAGGCTCGGAATAAATATATACAACTAATCTAGAATGTGCTAAAATACCCAGAAAAAAAAAAATCTGCCATACTTTAGTAGTGAAAGAAGTTACGAGAAGAATGAGAGATTCATCAAAATTGAAATAATTTCCAAAGAAGGAAGATAGAATGGAGTACAAAGTATGTCTGTGAGATGTAATGCCCGTAAGGACAGGCCAAAAATATTTTTAGGAAAAACTTGCTAAAAGCATAAAAAGCCAATATTAAAACATTTCTCAGAGGAGAAATAGGAAGCTCATCAGAAAGTGTCCCTGGCTGTGCTCTGTGTAGGGTAAAACAGAAGAAGGTGAAGGTTGCAGAGCTCAAGAGCTCAAACTGCTGCTGGCTGGGAAGGGAAGGATATGTCCCACTCTGTGCCCATGGTGCACACAAACCCCACAGCCACCAGCAGCATCAGGGGCTGCTTCTGACAGAGATGGCTCACCTGGAGGTGCTTTGAGCACCAGCTGGAGGTGAATAATGGACCATTTGGGGAGATGGTTGGCCTCAAACCCAGCATCCCACAGCAAACTCACATCCCCAGGGATTGTCAGCTGCCACCCCTGTGTGTGTCCCCACCTTAATGCCACCACTCTGTGACACCACCGTGGGCTCTGCCTGGTGTGGGACCTTCCTGCCCCTCCTTGCTGACCTCTGGCTCTGTCTTTGGCCAGTGTGGAACAGCCAGGCACGGTGTGATTCCCCTTTTTTCCATAGTGGAGAACCTGAATGCTGTTCCCAGCAAACCCTGTGGGTGCTCTCCTTTCCCTGCCACGCTCCTCAGTGCGTGTCCCTCAGCTCCTGTCCCCAGTCCTGCTGTCAGTGGCTCTGGCAGGGCAGGGCACAGCCAGGCAGCTCCTTGGCAGCTTGGCAGGGACACAAGGAAAGCTGTGCTGGGATCAGAGAGGTGCCAGGGAGAGGGGGCAAGCAGAGGGTTCGTGCTGTGGGCACCTCGTGTGACCCCAGGCTGGCTTTGCACATAACCAGGTAACGAGCTGGTGTTGGCCTGGCCTGGAGCTGGAATATCTTCTGTCCCAGCCAAGCCCAAACTGGAACAGAATGAAAAACATGCAGTGGTTGGACTCCCTGCTAACAGAGCACTGGGCTCTGAATTAGCCATTACCGCTGGGGAAAGAAATCCGGGGTTCTTGGGCGAGATCATGGAAAACATCGGCTCAGTAGGGGGCACGAAATGGAATCAGGGTTTGGGAATGATGAGGAGGGCAACTGGGAACAAAGCAGAAAATGCAGCTCTGCTGTGGTAAATCCAGAGCATCCCCACACCCCGAGCTGGCTGGTGTATCCATTGCTGCCTCCTCATCCCCAGGAGAGTTCAGAAAAGCAGGAAGGACTGAGCACAGGCATTGCATGGTGCCATAGGAACCATAAAATAGCAAAGAGCTTTTGGGCTTCAGCAGGGGATATCTGAGTGGGGTGATGGGGCAGTGCAGCACAGCCTGGAGCCCTCTGGGAATGGTTGGGGATGGTGAATTCCTGCTTCTTTCTGTTCAGGAGCAAGGATGAGGTCCATGGAATTGTCAGGTCGCAGATTTAAAACAAACAAGAGGAAGAACTTTTTCACACAACTTGGAAGTCATCATGAAACTCATTTCCATGGGACAGTGTAAGGCCAAAACTGTCACTGGTCTCAAAAAGCAATTACATTCAGGAAGAAAAACATGAATTATATTGATTTAATCACTGGGACTATTAAACACAGGGGCCTGGTGATAGCCTCCTGCTCCCCAGATCCAAGGGCTGGGAATTGCATGGCCAAGCATCAGAGCAGAGATCCAGAATCCATAACTGAGCAGCAATGCAGGGGACAGCCTGGCACAGGGGGTGTAGGGCTCACACAGCACTGCTGTTTTATGTTCTCACCTATTCTGAGCTGTCCTTTCCTGCCTAACTCTCAGCCTGAGGGGAATTATCTTCCATCTGCTCCTTCAGTTTTGGTCTTTAAACATCCCAAAGACAGTCCAGCAGAGCAGAGAGGAAGGAGGCTGTACAGTGCACAATTCCTTTGGCTGGCTGTACACATGCCCGTGCTCCAGACCTCTGCAGAGGAGCTGGAAAACCTCATCGTGCCAAGGTTTTGCCTGACCTTTTGTTCTGCACAAACAGGATCTCCTCGGGCCCTGGATGTCCATTAGGTGTACAGGAGGCATCCTCTCTCCTTAGCAACTCGTCTGTGAGGCCAAAACACAGATCCAGTCACGTGCTGGGAGCTCACAGGCACACATTAGGAGCTTGCCTTAGGATCTGCCCTCTGAGGTTGATGTAGGAAGAGGAATTAACCCCCAGAAGGATCTGTTTTACCTGCCACGGCCTCAGGTGAGATGAATCTGTCTGCAGGAGCACAGCTGGCACCTCCCTGCCCTGGCATTGCTCATGATGCCAGCTCAGAGCCCAAATTCAGAAAGCAACAGAACTGAGGCTGGAAAAGACCTTAGGGATCATCGAGTCCCACCACAAACCCAACAGGCAAGAGGGCACCTGGTGCCCTTCCACTGGGGCCATTTCCTGACACAGGGCACTTGTGCTGGGATCACTTGGGCACATGGAAATGTGTGCATTGGGCACCTGGGGACTGCACTGGTGAGGCAACACCTCAAATCTTGTGTCCAGATCTGGGCCCCTCATGACAAGAAAGACATTGAAGTTCTGGAATACATCCAGAGAAGGGTCTGGAGCACCAGGAGAGGCTGAGGGAGCTGGGAAAGGGCTCAGCCTGGAGAAAAGGAGGCTCAGGGGGGACCTTGTGCCTCTGCACAGCTCCCTGACAGGAGGGGACAGCTGGAGGGAATTTGGGATCTGCTNAGAAAGACATTGAGGTTCTGGAATACATCCAGAGAAGGGTCTGGAGCACCAGGAGAGGCTGAGGGAGCTGGGAAAGGGGCTCAGCCTGGAGAAAAGGAGGATCAGGGGGAAATTCTGGCTCTGCACAACTCCCTGACAGGAGGGGACAGCTGGAGGGAATTTGGGATCTGCTCCCAGGGAACAGGGACAGGAGGAGAGGGAACGGCCTCAGGCTGGGCCAGGGGAGGATCAGGTTGAACGTGGAAAGGGAGCTCAGGCATTGGGAATGCCCAGGGAGGTTTGGAATGCCCATCCCTGGAGGTGCCCAAGGAATTCCTGGAGGTGGCACTGAGGGCTCTGGGCTGGGGACAAGGTGAGGATTGGTCACAGGTTGGATTTGAGAGCCTTGGAGCTCTTTCCCAACCTCTGTGATTCTGGGATTCTGTGACTTTGTTATTTTGTAGGTGTGTGTGTGTGTTGGTGACTGCAAGACACCAGGGGAACCATGGCAAGCCTCACACACCCAGGAACACCCAGAAACACACAGGAATGCACAGGAACACACAGGAACACCCAGAAACACACAGGAACACCCAGGAATGCACATGAACACACAGGAACACCCAGGAGCACACAAGAACACACAGGAACATACAGGAACACCCAGGAACACCCAGGAACATACAGGAATGCCCAGGAACACCCAGGAACACCC
>VWYP01001529.1:35649-69473 GCA_013400435.1 Pycnonotus jocosus | reverse complement strand
TAAAAAAAAAATTAATTAAAAAAGAGAGAGAGGGACCTTAGAGACATAAAAGTTATTTTCTTAGAGTTACAAAGCTGTTTATTAGTAGAACAGGGTGGGGAATACTGACCCTTACAAATCTAATTTCTGGATTCTATTGCAGATTTATCCACAAGGTTACTTCAGAAACATGCAGTCCTGCTAAATAGAAATAAAGTAAAGAGCATGTGCAGTAAAGATCTGCTCTATGCCAAGGTTATTTGTTGTAATATATATCGTCTATTGTACATAGGCACACATTTCTAAAGAGACAATATATTTAATGATACCAACCTGATATTTTCATGCCTTTTTCTCTCATTGTTTATTTTTTTTTCCTCCCCTCTTGTTCTGCCAGTTAGTTGAGCATTATTCATACAAACCAGATGGATTATTACGGGTTCTTACCATTCCTTGTCCACAACATGGCTCAGAAAACGGTGAGTTATTCCTATTATTTTTATATGTGTTAAAAGACATGATAATTGTGAAAAATATTTGTGAATTTTTTTCCACTTGCCATATAAGTGGGTGCAGGTTTTCCACTTTTTCAAGTGAGACAATATTTGCCAGATTGTCCATGATGGAGGCAGATCCTGTAGCTTAAGGCTACCATGTGAAATTACTGCTGGGTCTAAGTTGCTGTTTGGTCAGAAATGTGCTTTGCTGCTCAAAGTGGCAGCATGTGTTACTTGGACCAGAAACATGAACAAGGTGGTATTCTGCAGTGGTCCTTACTCCATGCTGAAGCAGGCACAGCAGCAGTGCTGCTGCAGGAATTCAGGCTGGGTGCAGTGAGTCGTGCACTCGGCAGGTGAGCTCCCGTGTTGGGGAGAGCAGGACAGAACAAGGCACTGGCTGCACCCGACGCTGAAAATGGGGTCAGAGAGGCATTCCTTGATAACTTGTGGGAAAAGAGGATAAGAGGTGGGGAAAGTGTCAGTGTGCTTTTTATCTTGTTTCTTCTTTAATATCCTGTCATACTGAAGAGACATTGTCCTCCGTCTCGCACTGACTGAAAAGAAAAAAGAGATGTGTCTGACTGATCTGTGTCCAACTTGTGCTGTTCCAGAACTGGTTTTTTCTCTCTAAGGCCACCTTCTGTCATTCTAACTGGATACCAGTGCAATGGTGAGAGGAATATAATCATAGAACCATTTAGGTTGGAAAAAACACTCAAGATCATCAAGTGCAACCCTGAAGTTTTTACTTTTTCCATTCTTTTGGATCACTACATGATTTTTCCACCATTATTTTCCTTCTCATTTGAATCATTTAGGCTCTGCAGTTACTTTTGCCTCTGCGGTAGGAAGTATCAGAGTCTGCTGCATGTGAGAGGCAAAAGCAAAGCAGATAGTCCAAGAAAAATACTATAATGTGATCTAAACAGTTGGTCTGCTCTGTAAATTCTGTGTTCTTACACAAATTCCTCACCTTGCTCAGTATCATTTCACATTTGATTATTTTGCAGATAATCTTGGTTTTAATACCCATCCTTCTTCAGCAACACTTCCTAAGGTAAGTGGAGGGGGTGGTACAGCAATAGCATTCATTTGAGAAGGCTTACAGTCATGTAGTGTTGTGGGAATCCTAATTCTTGGGTATTATTTCATGGTATTGCTTTCATAAGTGTTTTGGATGTGCTAATCCTAATTTAATTTTGTGAGCAAATTTCTTTTACATATATAACGTATGGAAAAATAGGAGTTTACATAGGCAATATGCATCATTGATGGTCATATTCTAAAATGATTGTATCAACATTAGGAGGAGAGGTACCACATTGCTTGCATTGTTCACTTTGAGCATCTGCTCACTGAAGCAGAAATGCAAGTTCAATTTATTTTCATATTTGGTTTGTGCAGTTAACATCAGACTTTGCACAAGGGTTTCATTTCTTAGGCATTGCATTAGGGGTGATTCCTTGCGCTCCATGAAGAGTGAGCAAGTCCACCTGTTATTACAATTACACAAGTTCTCAAAGTCCATTGGCTACAGAAGCCACCTGAGGTGTGATACATCCACAGAATCAGATAATACTGTCTTGTTCAATATAGTTATTTCATCTGAATTAGGGAGTTAATTTTAGTTGTTTCCTTGCACAACTTAATCATCTAGGTCATTATCTGGATGTATTCCCATATTATAGAGAAAAAAAAATATTGAAATAAGTAATTACCTCTATTTCAATTGACTCCTAGCAGGCCTGTGAACAACCACTTTCATACCTTCACTTCTGAAAATCAAAATTGGAAATTAAGCAACAAAAATCGGTACCTTTTAAATTAAAAATATATTTTTAAATTTATCACTTCTTTAGTATTAATAATAATAATTTAAAAAATTAATTAAAATGAAGGTTTGGATACATGCCATTTACAAGGATGTCCGTGAAGTTTAAGCACACAAGACCACGTGTATATCATCTGGTGTACATGCAGTTGTAGACATAGGGCAAACACATTCAGTGTGGTAATACTGTGTGTGTTTCATAACATCCACAGAAAAACTCACAGCATAAGTGTAACTGCTATGCTTAAGGCTTGTCATGATAGCTAAAAATAAAGTACCAAAGCTAAGTGAGAGGGTATATTTTGCAAATAGTCTACTCAAACATTATTTTTAAGCTTCAGTATATTTGACATTTTGAACTTGTTAAAACTGAAATCTGAATTTTGTGTTTTCTTTGGGACTTTTTAAAAATGAGCCTGCTAAATTACTTTCTTGTAATATAAACATAAAAAATGGAAAATTTTAAATAACTATTACTGTTGATGGAACTCAAAGACTTCACTTAATATTTCCAGGTTCTCACACATTAATACTTTCTTGCAAAAGCAGTAACTCATGAAGTCTTTTATTATGCCTGAAATAAAATTATTCATATTACACAAAAACAAAAAAATAAACCAGCCTGAAGAGAAGGAATACAATCACAAACATACATAATGCAAAAACAATCTTATGTGGAAGATGTGCAGTCTATCTTCATATTATTTACACCACGATAATTAACATTTAGGAGTTTCTGACATTTCTAGTATACTGCATGATTTTTCTATTTATGAAAAGCATTGCCAAGATATGTAAATTGGAATAGTGAATTTTTGAATTGGCATCAAAATAATTGTGATGAATTAGAGAAATGTCCTGAAAAAAAAAAATCGTGAGGCTTGGTAGAAGCTACTGCAAGATATTGCACCTTTAATAGTCAGATATAAATCACAGAACAGAGAGCAGACACAGGTTTTCAGAGGATGTTAGGCCTGCAATGAATCAGAATGGGAACAAGGATGAGCAACCACCATGTGGGTAGAGCAATGGGAAGCATCAATGTGTTTCCAGCTTGTTCAACACTGGCAAGGTCTCAACTAAAAGACTTTCACCGGTTTTTGACACTGCACTGAAGAATGTTGTCCAGCAAGAAATAATCGAGGGCAAGGCAACAGGAGCAGTCATGACTTATGAGAAAGGATTGATTATAATAAAGAAGCAAAAGAGAGAAAGTAGAGTAACAAAACATAATGGCCAGTTCTAAGCAACAATCTAATACTTAAGCTCTGATGCAGACCAATTTTTCAGTATTGTTTTCATGTTTATATATATTACAGCCTAAAGTACAGTGGTACTCTTAGTGGAATAGCATGCCCAAATCTGAAGTTGTTTTGAATTTAAGAAGGTGCATGAAATGTGGAAAGATCTGCTGGATAATATGCAAGGCAGACTGTCCAAATGATTTATCTGTAAACTGTTGGTTATAAGGGCTTTGAGTAAAATTTACATCAGAGAAGTAAATCTAGGTCAGATTTGTCTAGTATTTGGAGTAACAAAATGCTTAAGTTTATTGTAATATGGACATCTCCTTTTTAGTGATATTAATATGCTTCTTCTGCAAAAGAAAGGGCATTATGCTAAATATCTGTATTGAAGCTGTTTTTCCATGCAGAATATGGAGAGTCCTTGTTCTTGCTTCTCCCAGAACATACATGGACTGGGATGTTTCTTGCCTTTCATCAGAGGCTCCATGGCTAGGTTTAAGGTGATTTTAACCCCTTCCATTTTGTAAATTACTTTTTCTCCCTGCAATGAATTTCATCCCAATACATATTTAAACTGGCAGAGGAGCATTTGAAATGAGTCTTTAGTTCAGTTCTCCAGCGAATGACATTATAGTGAAACTGCCAATTTGGCCATTTCCCAAATTCTCCTCTTAACCTTTCTCAGTACAGTCACAGTCTTTCAGGTGGTAATAACAGACCAAAACTTTATGAGTACAGCCTGACTGTAACTAATTGTGGTGCCTGATGAAGTACTCATCTCAACATGCATTTGTATGTCTAATACAAATGTGAGTTCAGCAGTATTACCATCACTTCAGGTGATTGCCTACTCAAGTGCTGGGAGATACTCTTGTGGAAAAAGTATAATGAGAACCATGCTCAGCTTGTGCAAAAGAGTGCTTGACCTCTTAGACAATTTATCTATTGCAAAACTGAACTAAGTAGTACTTCAGAGTTCATTTACTCCCAATATGGAAATAAAATTTCAAGAAGTAAAAGAAAATAGCGGCTGAAAAATACCTTTTTCAGTATGTAGTATACTGAATTTTTATGTATCACAGCTGTGAAGAATGTCAAGAATCAAAAAGGTTTCTGTTCTTCCAGCAGCAACAGGGACCACATGGCTATCCTCGGTGTCTTGAAACAAAAGACACCTTTTTATGTGAAATCAGACATTTTCTTTTAAAAGAAAACTAGGAAATACACCAGTCCTATCAATAAAAAAGATATCTTTTCAGAAAGTAAGAAGTCCAAATGGGCTATTAAAAGTTCAGAACATCTAAGTGAGTTCAAAGGCTGTTTCAAGTGACTGAGAAAGTGGCTCAGATTATTGTTTTAGCATCAGCATCAATCTAAAATGTTTGAACAATAGGTGCTCCATCTCAGTTTTTAATAGTCGGATATGATCTCTCAGTGGCCCCTAGAAATGCTAATTTGTCCATTTTAATTAAGTTAATGTACTCTTGTATAATATATTTGTGTATCTTTTAGAGGTGTCTTTACACAGAACATAAGTGCACATGTAAAACATAAAATGTAAACAAAATGTTCCTTTTGTTTGGAATTAATATTGCCTTTAATATTAATGTGTGCTTTCTGCTTCAATACCCACATTGTTTGTTGTATGACCAAGGTGTGCTTCAAATTTTGTTCAATACATTAGTCATAGTTGCAGACACGAAAGTTATCCACTCATTCCTAAATACGTTTGGGGGTGTGGGGAGGGGAAATGAATTTCAGTGGCAGAGGCAGAGAAACATACAACATACTCTGTAAATAAAGGTCTGGACAAAGGGCATTGCATTTGAATTTAAAAACTGTCTTAAGGTATGTCTACAGGTTCAGGATGGTTTGACAGTAATACAGATGAAAGAAAATTTAGTACTAAGATTTCCTGTACTACGTTTGCTTGATGGATCATATGTGTACTTGCAGGCATATGGAACAGGAAGTTTGGGAATGTTTTGCTCTTTTAGAGTGTTTTTGTTTTGTGAAATACCTTCAGCTATTTTCATGCCACATTTACTGTTCCTCTTTGACGTTGTGGTTTCTAGAGTTGGGCAGGAGGTGGAATTATCTCAAGACTCAAATCGTACACCTTTCCAAAGGCTGGCAGCAAAAAGGTGCCTCATATATTTTTTTAGGTCTTTGACTGGGTTAAAAATACTTAAACAACTAATTTTACTTTCTTCTCCCCCTCTTTTCGCTTGCTGTCTTGAATACTAACAATTAGATTGTGAAGATTTTGTGAGCTTTCTATATCTATACTAATCATCTGCATAGTTATGGGCCTGATTTTATAACTGAAGGAATGGGTTTGAAGGAGTTTTAAAAATAGAGGGACCTTTTTATTTAATTTCTGGCATACCAAAATAATGCAGATCTCAATATTTCTGCAAATGGGATAAAATATTTTTCAAAACCACTCAGTTATAGCAGAACAAAATTATATTTCCACTCTCCTTCCTAATCAGAAAATTGTCTTCCTTACACAACTACATTATTACTGAGCACATTTAGGGAACAATAAAAACTTAGATAACCTATGTGCACAAATCTTGTTATGCATTCACTTACATTTAGGCAAGTGTAAAATATCACAGGACCAAGCAGAATGGGAAAATTGGCAAGGTGCCAGGGAGCCAAGGAGAGCCCAGCCGTGTCCTAGTGAAAATGCTCTTGCATGGCCAGAACATGGTGCTGTCTAGTAATTGAGGTAGTTCTGGAGCATGCAGCTATGAGCTTGTTTGCATGCTGAGAATAATATGTATGCCCCTATTTGATCCATGAATCTCTCTCTATGTTTATTGATTTATTTCCAGTTGCTCTTCAACAAAAACGAGCAGGCATGAAATGCCCTAGAGGTATGCTACTGTTCAGAGTGAAAAGCTGTGTTTGATATATACTGTATTTGATAATCCTGATAAATAACAAATATTATTTTCCTACAGCTTCAGTTCACTTTTATGCTGAAGTACCAACAGCTGTTTTCAGCTGTGTATCTCTACAGGACCCACATCTCTTTTTCCATGTGTCTTTATCATATATGAAAACAGACTCAGTCTCACAATCTGCTCTTAACCCTCTGAAATACAATGCCAAACTGTTGCACATTAGAAAAATGAGCGTGGGATCTGAACTCTGTAGACATGTTTTTGGTCACACTGCTCTCTGTTAACCTGGTAAAACCTATGTCTTGTTCTGGTCACTTTCTGCTGTTAAATACCTATTTCCTGCCTTCTGGGCAACATACACAGAGACTGAAGCATGTTGGACAGAGTAAAACAAATAATTTAAGAAAATATTTTCAGAAACCCGATTTGATCACCATTTACATGTACTTTATCCTGAATACTCAGACCCACATCATACTGCCAGATTTTAGAGTCTGGGCAAAAGTTCTATTCTGAACAATTCAAACTTTTACCATCCATTAACTCCAAAGAGCAGTTTACTTTAGTCCTGGTTAGTCATGTAATTACTTCTACTGTGTCAAAAGTTTTCAGACAGTAAAGCAGAAAAAATATATCTATTTTATTTTTTTATATTTACTCATTCTTGGGTTGGGTTTTTTTGGTTTTTTTTTTTTTTTGGTTTTTGGTTTTGTTGTTTTTTTTTTTTTTTAATTTCACAAATTCACCATTTGTATTAAATTTCAGTATCCAGACCGAAATTTTTCAGCGTTTTACTAGTGTGAAATTGTCAAATTAGACCATTTAAGTGAAATCCTGCCACCTAGTGGCAACTGCGATGCCTTAGCCAAAGCTCCTCTCGTCTCATGGCTGATGTTTGTCACGCAGTATTTAGCTATTAATTTTTAATACAATAACTTTATTACGATTTTATGGTCTGCATTTTTTCAAACCAGAGTTATTAACCTGAAAGAATATTGCACTTGCTGTACAAATTACCTTCATGACTATATTACTTTACTATTTACTACAAAATTTTAATTGTCACTGTAAAAGTCAGATTTAGAGTAGTTGGAGCCATCTCATTCATATGTCACATTTTTTAAAAGCTCCTTTAGAGGACTCTTTTCATATATTCCTTTACATTGGTTCAATACATCCATGGTCATCTTGCCAGTTCTCTGTTTCTTGTAAGAATACAAGAAGCAATATTATTCTGTACGTTGGGTGTATTAAGACAAAGATCATGGTGTCCAAAAAAAGATCTGCACAATTGTACTCGCTGTTTCAAAAGCGTAGGGCAGAAAGGACTCTGCATTTAAATGATAGTTAAATAAAAACGAAATTTTACTTTACTATCACTCAGATCACTGTATATGCAACGATGCATACCTCCTGCCCCATTTCTAATCAGTCTTGTTTAAGAGAAAAAAATTCCAGTTCCTGGAAGAAAATCCTATTCTAAGTTCTGCAGGGTGCTACCTGCTATGAATACATGACTAGCAGAACTAAAGAAAAATATTTGGGGTTTTCTGAGTGCTGCACAATTTTCCCAGGTTGCTAACAGGAGCTGAAAATGTACCTGTGAAATACTAAATTATAGTTCAACCAGAAATCATAGAATCATAGAATGTTAAGGCTTGTAAGAACATCTAATCCCAGCCTCCTCTGTCATGAGCAGGGACCCCTTCCCCTAGACCAGGTTGTCCAAGGCCTTATCCAATCTCTCCTTGAAAACTTCCAGGGATGTGGCATCCACAACCTCTCTTCACAACCTGTTCCTGTGCCTCAACACTCTCACAGTAAAGAATTCCTTCCTATTATCTAAACCGAATTTTCCCTCTTTCAGTTTGTACCCATTACTCCGTGTCAGTTCCTGAAGGGTCCCCCTCCAGCTTCCATGTAAGCCCCCTTCAGATACTGGGAGGTTCCTATGAGGTCTCCACACAACCTTCTCTTCTCCAAGGTGAACAGCTCCAACTCCCTCAGCCTTTCTTTGTAGGGTAGGTGCTCCAAGTGCTCCTTTATCAACTTTGTGACCTCCCGTGGACTTGTTTCACCAGTTCCATGTCCTTCCCATCTTGGGAGCACCAAAGCTGAATGCAGCACTCCAGGCAAGGTCTCACCAGAGTGGAGTTAAAGGGCACAATCTCCTCTCACTCTGCTTGCCACTCTTCTTTAGATACTGACTTCTTCATAACTCGCAAGTCCTTTTCTCAAGGCTGCTCTCAATCACTTCTCTGCCCTGTAGGTGTGTCTGGGATCTCCCTGACTCGGGTGTAGGACTGGCACTTGGATTTGTTGAACTTCATGAATTTCACACAGGTCCACCTCTCAGGCTTGTCCAGGTCCCTCTGGATGGCATCCTTCCCTCCAGTGTGACTGTGCATCACACAGCTCAGTATTGTCAGTGAATTTGCTAAGGCTGCACTCAATCCCACTGTCTATGCAACCAACAAAGATGCTGAGCAGCACTGGCTCCAGTACTGACCCCTGCAGACACCACATGTCACTGGTCTCCACATGGGCATTGGGCCCTTGAACACCATTCTTCATGAGTGATCATCCAGCCAACTCTTTATCCACTAAGTGGTTCATCCACCAAACCCACCTCTCTCCAATTTAGGGACAAGGATGTCATACAGAACAATGTCAAACACTTCCCATAAATCAGATAGTGTCAGCTTCTCTGCCCCATTCACCAGTGCTGTAGCCCTGTTATAGAAGGTCACCAAATTGACCCAAATTCTTGGGTATGATCTCCCCTTAGTAAAGTCATATTGGGTCTTACCAAATGCCCCTGTTTTCCCCATGTGACTTAGCCTAGTTTTCAGGAGAATCTGTTCCATGACCTTGCCTGGTACAAAGTAAGACTGACTGGCATGTAGCTCCCTGGGTCTTCTGCTTTCCCTTTTTTAAGAATGAGGGTCATGTCTCCTTTTTTCCAATCATCAGAAATTTTACCTCACTGCCACATTTTTTCAAAAATTAGTTTGGTTTAGCAACTTTGTCTGACAGCTCCCTCAATACCCTCAAATGAGTCTCACTGGGTCCCATGAGCTTGTGCACATTCAAGTTCCTTAGATGATCACATACTTGATCCTTTCCTACAGTGGACTTAGAGTGTTCAGCCTTCCAGTCTCCACATTTTCTTTTCTCAGCTTGGGCAGTATGGCTACAGTACTTGCCATTGAACACTGAGGCATGGAAGTCGTTGAGAACCTAAGGCTTCTCTTTGTCTGGCATAGCCAGGTCACTCATTTCCTTCCAGAGAGGAAACAAGGAGTATTAATGAAAAAAGACATTACTAAGATATTTATTCAGTCTGCAATGATTAGAAATAACATTCTACACATATTAACCAAGCTAGGTAATGATAAATGAGACACTATGATTCTTAAACACAAGCAGCTCTCTGAGAAAGAGAAAGCACTTTATTATATCCAGTGTCACTGTGTGATTTCCAATTCACAGCTGCAGAGCTTTATTTACAAGCATAGAAGTGATACACTTTTTTTTTTTAATGCAGTTGCTGAGCAAGAGCATACCATCTTTTCTGATTTTTTTGTTGTTGTTGTTCTTGAATTGCAAAAAGTAGGACTGTCTCATGTGTTTAAACTGAGGACTCAGCTATGTTTTGGCCAGAGCTATGTTTTTACCAGCTGTTCTTCACTGGTGAAAGGACTCTTGAGGTGTACAAAAATTTGCTGTACTTTGAACTGGCCAAATGTAATTAAAGTATGCCAGTTGAATTAATGGGAGTTTGGGGTTAGTGAATCGCCTGTGTGAAATAGAGTGACACAGGTCTTGGAAAGCTGTCAGAGTGAATCAATCTAGAAAAACAAAACTAAAGCTGAGGATCTTAGTTTATATCTTTGTTTGCCTCAAGAATGGTAGGTCAGTTTGTTCCTTGACACATCCCAGAACTGTCTTGGGGGTTTTGTGGCTTACCTTGACAGCAAATGGCCTTTTAATGCTGTTCCAACTCAGAAATATTACCCTTACTGTGCCTGATGTCAATGTGCTTATCCTACTAGGCCAGAATATTGCTGAAAACTGGCTTCCTACACAAGGTTTGTAGTAAAATCTATGTAGTGAAACTTTTTCTATTTCATCCAACTGGGCAGATAACTTCATTATGATTTCAAAGTCTGGACTTCCCAGGTCAGGTGTTTCCCCTACAAAATGCAGTTTCTAAATGATAAAACTTCCATTGCATCCAGCAGTTCACAACAGGACACTTCACACTTTGTGTTTGTGTTGGAAAGGACCTTAAAGATTATTTTGTTACAATCCCTTTGCCATGGGCAGGGACAGCTTCCCCTAGAGCTTTGTTTCTCTTGCTTGAAAATAAACTAACTTGCAGAAAGAGGTTCTGTAATTCCATGTTCCTAAAAGCTCACAAACAAGCTACCACATCAGTAGTTTCTCTCATCTATACTTTATTGTGCCGTACCCAGGCAAGGAGTGCTGGAACACACAATGAATGAGAGGGTTTGTGTGCTCCATATTATTTCTCTGACAAGAGTAAAGGCAGAGGAATTGTATTTGAACCAGATGCTTAATTAATTAAGTAATCTTATCCCTCCTCAGAGCAGACAGACAGGCCTAATATCTCATCCATGATGTTTGTTCCTGATGTTACACAAGCCTATTAAAGCAGTAGATTTTTACTACCATTGCTTCTACTTCTTTTAAATAGAGTTGCTCTCTAGTATCCACAAGAGAAGCAGGAAATTGATTTTGTTTTCATTTATGCTAGTAATTTCTCTATGGCCTAGATAGGGGGAGAGATAACTTGAAGAAGGAGGAAGGACAGATTAAAAAGAAATCCTTCTGACTACTTGTGTTACATGGCAAATTTGAAAAGAGCATGTAAATTTAATATCTGCAGAATAAGATTTGTGCATGACCCATTACGGTTAATTCTCTCTTATCTAATGCTCTGAAATATTTGTAATATCTTTCTGTGCTTTTGGCCTGCTCTAACAATAACCTCCAGAACAAAATAACCTCTTTTGGATGCCTTTCTTTCCAATTCTCACCTATGGGTCTCTTGCAAACATTCTTGGGAAAAAGTGCTTTTAACTCACTTATTCATTGTTAAACAGAAGAACTTTATTTGTGTGCTACAGCTTCAGTCAACTATTGGCCACCCACCAGAAGAAGCCCCTTTTAATCCTTATGTGCTGCAAAGGAATAGAGGTCTTACAGGAGCAGAAAGAGGTAGGCAGAGTAATAAATATCATTAATACAATTTTCTTTCTTATATCAGATCTCTCTCTCAATCCTTATTTCTTTTTTTTCTTTTTTTTTCTTTTTTTTNTCACATTCTGTTATACATTGATATAACCACTACCATAACTCAAGCCTGGTAGCTGAACATACCACAGGTCATCCTCCATAACAAAAATCATTTAGCAGAAACTCCTTTTCCCATTTTAAAGTGGAGTGTTATTTCCTGGACTCTAAAAATGATATCTTAGCACATCACAAAAAGAATTGTGCATCCACATTGCCAAGCATAATGCAATTAAAGTTGGGTGCCTAAGAATGAAGTTCATATAAGGCAGCATTCTGAGTGAAGAATTGTGTGAGGTAACTAATGGGAAGTACTAAGGAGAAGGGCCAACCTTTAACCCTCCTTTTGTCAAGGAACCTCCTGGTTTCACCCTGCACAACTACAATCAATAGTTACAGCACCAGGGGGAGGCCACTGTCTTTTGGTGTGCTCTGAAACACATATAGATGGACTGTATGTGGTTTCTTTATAATGCCTTTACAGATCAAACACACTGATGATCTTGAACATAGAAAAGATGAATGTATTAGCTGTGGCAGCAAAAATGTCTGAAATCATGTCTAATTTTTTCATTGTTTGAACTGCAGGTGATCAGAGAGAGGCCTTACCCATGGATACTGAGGTCTATGAAAGTCCCTATGCTGACCCAGATGAAATTAAACCAAAAAATGTCACTCTTGATAGGAAATTGTTGACTTTGGAGGAAGGTGAACTTGGCTCTGGCAATTTCGGTACTGTAAAGAAAGGGTTCTATAAGATGAAAAAGTGAGTGTTGCTTTCTGTTTTCATGGAATCTTATATGTAAAAGCTTTAGCCTTTATATTTTGGAGCAGCAGTAATCTTTGAATGTCGTTTGGGGTGGGTGACAGATTGTAACTAATTTGAGCTAATATTCACCAATTTCTCTCTTTTTATATATACTTATGCACTCATTTTTGTCTGTAAAGTGGGAAACTGCTGTTTATGACTATTTTCTCTCCTGACGAGGATAGTAGAGTGCAAATTCCACTGGCTTCCTCCATAGTTTGCAAAAGTACTAATGTTAGCTACACAGTACTTCCCATCTGCACAGCATCTCTGTCAGAAAATGTAGAGAGTGCCATGGACAGTTTACCTATAGCAAAGAGAGTTTTGCCTGAAGTGTGATAAATACCAGTTTCCTGAAGCTGGAATGTTGATTTTCAAGAACACGTTGTAGCATTTTCTATCATGTTATGACTGTAGGAACAGACCCTGTTTATACTTGACTCTTCATGCATTTTCATAGTAAAATGTTACCAGTATGCTATTTATGTGCATGGACTGATTATGTACACACTCTCATCTCTTGAAGTTGGAAACATTTCTTTAACCAAGGTTTTCAGAGGCAGAAAGGATTTCTCTTTGTCCAATATAGGCTGTTGGGATTTGAAGGGCTCTTGATCTCAGCTTATGTATATTTTAATCTCGTTTCACACTTGAGCTATGTTGATCTCATCAGTCACTCCTTCAGTTTGCTGAATGAATGGAAGGTTGCAGAAGTAGGCTTAGATTCTCAGGATTTCAGAGTACTGCCTTGGCCCCTGGCAATGCTGCAGGTTCCAGTCTCACCTTCAAAACACTCCAGTGCTTAGAAAGCTCTTTATAGCTTTTCTTTGCCAGGAGAGCTTTATGTCATCTTTGCCAGAGTGGACAAGAAAATTTTGTCCAGTATGGGTTTTTTCAGGCTGCTTTAGGTATTTTTATGACAATCTATAATTTTCTCAGGTTCTTTTCATTCTCACTCTTTTGCTTAGCTGTCTTCTGAGCATTTGATAGAGGGGTGTTCCTGTTATGGCTGGGTTTTTTCTCCTCTGAGTGTCAATTCTGTCTTTTGTCACAATTTGTACTACATGAATGGAAACATCTGATGAAAATTGTGTGCATCAGTGCATAGATTTTTCAGCAACTAGTCCCAGAACTGGATTCTCTTTTGCAGGGGTGCCAAGCCTGTGGCTGTAAAAATTCTGAAGAATGAGAGCAATGATCCAGCCATAAAGGATGAATTACTGAGAGAAGCAAATGTAATGCAACAACTGGATAACCCATATATTGTCCGAATGATAGGTATATGTGAAGCTGAGGCCTGGATGTTAGTAATGGAAATGGCTGAACTTGGGCCATTAAACAAATTTTTGCAAAAAAACAGGTATGTAAACTTCGATTCCATTCTATAAGATACAGTTCCCTTATTTTTTCTTTTTAATTAAGGACAATTAAAATGGATATGTTGTTAATGTAATAATTAATGATTGTAGTTATTCTTCACTGGAACATATCTCCAAACTGTGAAATATTTCTGCCAAAATAGAGTACTTTGTATAAGTGAAAGACTTTTCACATATCCTTCAACCTCTCCTTTCTTGATGTGATCACATATCATCTTGCCCAGGACAGGAGCTTAGATTGCCTTTTCTAATTGAAACTTAGCTAAATGTAGGTGAATCAGGTTCCCAGTGTAATGTGGACAAGTGCATAGTAAAGATTTGTATTTGAACTCCATGAAAAGTCATGAAAATGAACTACTGACCTCTTTAAAATTCAATTGTGATTTTCAGACATGTCACAGAGAAGAATATAACAGAGCTGGTGCATCAGGTTTCCATGGGGATGAAATACCTAGAGGAGAATAATTTTGTTCATAGGGATCTGGCTGCAAGAAATGTGCTGTTAGTCACCCAACATTATGCCAAGATTAGTGACTTTGGGCTTTCTAAAGCTCTAAGTGCTGATGAAAATTATTACAAGGTAAGGTCTGGACACATCATGAAAACTGTGTAGTGGCATACCTTAATAAGGATATTTTCAGTTGAAATGCAGTTGAACGTTGGAAATATTATGTGTCATTCATTATTTTATAAGCTGATATTAGATTACCAAATTCAAAATATGTGATCAACAGTAAAAGACATATAGGGAAGAAAAAGCTTGTCCCTCCTTTTACTTGTCTACTTTCATTTACTTTTGAAAAAATTGTCATTAGAAGATTGAAAGTTGTTGTGGAAATGAGATACTACCTTATATAAAAGGGGGAAAATGTGTTTGTTGCAAAACAGTTCTCATCATGTCCAAGAAAAATGTAGGCTAGCACTAACACGCTGTCTTACAGAAAAGAATTAGGGGAGGTTTTTGAAAGAATACCGTTGTTAAATAATAAATAATAATAAATAATAAGCAAAATTTGTTTATCTTGGTTTTAAATTCCTTAGACCTCTGTACAACTCAAGTGATTAAAGTAATTGCAACATTTAATAAGGTAAAAGGTGGGAGACAAAGGCTGTTATCATGTCTGCATTTGTTTTCCTGATATATCACCCGTGTGATTCAAAATACTTCTTCCTTCTGTTTATTCCCTTTTATCTGCTCTTTGAAACTAACAACCCAACCCCTGACATACTGCAGAGGAGAAGCAAGCACATGCTCCCTTCTCTACAGGAAGGATTACCTTCCTGTATAGGAACAGTAGTCACTGCTGCCAGAAAAAGGCATCTTAAATCACTGCCACTAGCCTGGCCAGAGACACTTGTCAATCCCAGTCTCAGAGCCTGGAGAATTAGTATCAAGGTCTATTTTCTTTACAACACCATGGGATGGAGTAGGGTCCTGTAAATAGATCTAGCACTGTGCATGTAGAGCTTGACCCTTGAATGGTTCATAATGCAGTATTATGGCATAATTTAGGTAAGCTACAGTTTGCCACAAGGCAGTCACTGTGTTTTAAAATAGAGCACTCACTTCAACCATCTGGACATGTCTCTTACCCCTTGTGAGAGCCAAATGGAAAAAGCCTATTCTAAAGAGCAACTTTAAATTAAATTCCACTAAAAGCAAGACTCAAAGTCACTTAGCTAGGCTTTTTTTTTTTTTTTTCTATATATATTTTTTNTAGGCTTTTTTTTTTTTTTTTTACTATAGATTTCATTTCAATGCATTATTTTGAAAGTGGAAGATTAGAAAAATTTTCTAACACTTCTGAAGAAGCTGTTACCCATTCTCTCTAATGCTAACTGCATCAGAAATATTGTGGTACTTAGTACAAATGTGTGCAGATCTAAGTTAATGTGAAGTACGTGCATTCAGGTGTTGTTTACTGCTTATCATTGTATCTAGTCTGTTTTTTTCCCTTTCTGTTATGACATATTTTAGGCACAAAGTCATGGAAAATGGCCAGTCAAATGGTATGCCCCAGAATGCATGAATTTCTACAAATTTTCTAGCAAAAGTGATGTCTGGAGCTTTGGGGTTTTAATGTGGGAAGCTTTCTCTTATGGACAAAAACCATATAAGGTGAGTGGTTATATTTGGCCACATATATTTAGGTTTGTGTGCTGTAATCGTTTGCAACTTTGATGACTCTTCTGGTCACCCTGTTGCAGGGAATGAAAGGCGGTGAAGTTGCACAGATGATTGAGAGAGGAGAACGAATGGAACGTCCTGAAGTCTGCCCAACAGAACTCTATAGTCTAATGAAATTGTGCTGGACATACAAGTGAGTGTGATGGGATGCTCTTTTGATAGAAGCACATTTTAATCTACATGATTAATAGCCAGAAAGGGGTAGGCATTAATTCAAAGTACATCTTTTCAGCTGGAGTTTAGCTTACAACCATTCTCCAAGCTAAGGGGTCAATTGCAGGTGAAAATTATCTGACTTACAGAGTGTACTACAAAAAAACCTATTTTGTAGAACAGAGTTTGCTGGAACAGTTATATACAAAATACAGGGTATCATAAAAAAGTANTCAAAGTCATATTGCGAAAATGTTTGTTCTATTCCTCAATATTTAATTGTTTTGAGCTAAAAACTGAATATATTCAAATTGGATCCCACACTGACTTCTTATCAGTGAGAGGCAAACCATCTTTTCAGGTCATACCTGATACATCAGAAACATTTTTTCTGTTTCATAACCATTTAGAAATTAGAATTATGAAATACAGAAAAAAATAAAGCCAACCTGATTTTTTAATTAGTATATTGCAAAAATATAATAAAACTGTTTTACAATTTATTGTTTTAAACTATTCTGCTGAAATTACTTTTAACTGTAGGAAGTCTCCAGAAAGCACCCAAAATGACTGTAATATCACTTATTCTTCTAGTTCATCATCTGGAGAATAGGTTTGTCCAAAAGGTCTCCATTAAGGAGCTCTGGTACTTCACTTTTAGGTACCTTGCTTCTTTGTTAGCTTTAATAAACCTAGTACTCTAGAAAGAACATGCAACCAAAAAGTAACTCCTGTCTTTTGGTTTGACTCAAGGAATGCTGTAACAGTTCTACAGTTACAAGATCAGATTTTGTTATTATTAACAAATATATCATAAAGCATGCTGATTTTTATTTTTTGTACTAAAATATCTTTGTTATTGGAAAGAAAATAAAATTTTAAAAGAAGGTTCAGGTCAGGCAGAGTAACTATCTCAATATGTAATGTAAAATTGTCAGTTTAATTGTGTTCTCCAAATAAAGAAACAGTTGCAGATATAAAAGAAAGACTGTACAGTCATAGAGTGTGTGGGTAGGCTCCTCTCAGTGCTTCTAACCACTTTGTGTGATGGTACTACCCATTACAAGGCAGATATTGCATGGCAAATATTCTTTTCTCTAGATTATTCCTAAAGTAAATGAAGTAGAAAATTAAATGGCAGTGGTTTACCATTTCTTTCCTCTAGTACCTTCACCAACCACGATGTAACAAGCATGACAGTAAATCCACTGACTGGTTGCTCTGTAGTAGTATTTGGCACTTGGTATTAATTTTGCAGTGTCATTTTTGTAGCCTTAAAATATTGCAAGCATCTTTAAAAGAGCTGTCACTGAGGTGGAGTCTCGAGGGCTGTAAGGCCCATGAAGCTTGACAGTTCTGTCCTTCCTGAGCAGTGACGTTTGTCATCTTTCCACAGCATTGACGACCGACCGGGATTTGTTGCAGTCGAGATGAGATTACGTAACTACTATTATGACATTTCCCACTAACAGCGTGGAGAACAGCAGCTTCCTTTTCTCCAGCCAGCACCCTCTGAGATGCAGCTCATTTTCCAAAACCAAGCAACCTCCATTTTTGTACTCCTTTTTCAACCTGCAAAGCTCAGAGCTGAGCCTTGTGTCTGTAAGGTTGCCTTTTCTTACCTTCTGCACAAAATCCAGCCCCAAAAGAGGAAGTGTGACAAAGTGCACATCAAGCATGTTAGATAAGATGATTGTACTTCTGCTACATGCCATTTCATTTTATTTACAGCTTGATTTGCATTATATTTTGCAGTCCTGTAAAACCTATTTAATGATTTTGAGCCGTCTTCCTCTCCTATGTCAGAATGCAGATTGGAATTTAGATTCCTCCCATCAATATTCTTAGCCTTTAAATGTATTTAGTTGTTCCAGCCTTCCCTTTCCTTGTGGAAGAATAGCACAAACTTTCCTCACTATGAAGCAAATTCACTGTGCGAGTGTGTCAGACAGTTTGACTGACAGTATGTTTGATTTTATCACCAAGCCCCTTTAAACCAAATCACATTCTTCTTAGTAGTAAAATAAGCAGAAGGGAATTGGGAGTTCTGACTTTCTAGCATCATCTTCTTTTGTTCCTCATCTCATGTGTGGAGTTCCTCAGGGAGTTATTTTTTTCCCAATGAAAACTGGGAACAGAGAGTCTTGATCTCATCCTGGAAGAAAACATACCAGCACCTAAGATGATTCTATATTTTAACATACACCCCAAGACTGCATTCCTGAAAATACACCTGTGGTGGAGAAGCATTTGCCTTTCTCTGTGCTCTTCATCCTTCTCCAGACGTATCTTTTCTATGTATGTATTTGGGTATACCATATCTCCTTGTGTTGTATTTTGAGCAGCAGTCATTTCTCTTTTCTTCAAACCTTTCTTAAAATGTATCCGTGAGAATTCTACCACACCTTATGTCCTCTAAAGTAAATTTCACCTCTAGTTCAAATATTTTATAATGAGCATATGGACAACAAGATTACTTTTGTCAGTTCCAAAATCTTAGTATTTGTCCTGTGGGGCAAATCCCTGTGGGCATCTCAGGAAAAGACATTTGTCTCATCATGCTTCTGGAATGCAGTGTATGTCTCCATTAAATTGGAATTATAGTAGAGTAATAACAAATAATGTAATTAACTTCTGATTCTGTTTGTACTCTTATGCTTTGCTTGCTCAATCTCATTTTAAATATTATCTATAGCAACATTTCTATTGCTTATTACTCGCAAGCAGCTACTTTATTGTCATTTGCATATATCTCAGGAATCTACATAGATTTTGTCTGCAAGATGTAGAGATTTTAGAAGAATATAAAGAATAAGGTTTAGAGTTACATATATTTATTGCATGTGGCTGGTTAGAGTATATGTGTTTAATTTTTGTGTGAACAGAATATTCTTAGAGATGCAGGGTTTTTTTTTCTCTAGTAATGAAATTGTGTGAAGCAATTAAACTGAGAAAGGGTGAAATAATTTTCATAAAAAACAGGACTGTAAACAAATGCAAAACTACTGGGTTTTTTTCCTTTTTACTAAGCTTATGGTCTGTTTGTTAAATAATATCTGGTGCCTTCTGGTAGTTTAGTCTTGGCTGTCCAGTGCAAGGCACCACAGGCTACTGGAAGATACTGATGAAACAGACCATGTTTGCAGTGTGACCAAATGTGACTTACCTTCATTTAAGTATTGTTTTGTTTTTAAGAATCATTTTTCTACAAGATCAGCTTGTGTAGAAGTTAGCTATAGTTATACATAGGTGTTTTGTCACTTAAGTTATGTTGCAGAGAATTTGTTATCTCTACATGTGCAATTAGTACATTTATGGGGATATTAGTTATAAAGAAATTGCACAAATCTCTATGAACCAGCGAGTGACAGTACTGAATTTCCCAAAATGAGAGATAGATTCCTCTATATCTCTCACTTTCTTTAAAAGTGATGTCTGATACAACAAACCTGGAGGATTATTTCCTCTCTTCTGAGTGAATGTCAACATCACTTTCTGGAGTTACTTGATTATTTTTAACTTCACTATTACGTAATAAAAGTTTACAATGAGAATATAAAGTATTTTGAAATAAATGGATTCGGTTTTAACATTTTAATTAAAGATGCTTTTACAAAATATGCTGTTTTAACAAGAATCCTCTCACAATTACATGCTTTGTAAAAAATCCTGATGCTGTGTAGTGTGTATATGTACTGAGTTACTGTATTGTTTTGGAAGACTGGGATTTTCCTATTGACAGTGAAAGTTCCCCAACAGGGCAGATAGGCCCACTGAAGCCTGGCATGCTTTTGGAGCAATTCAGGAATACCAGGGAATTCCCAAAGTGTGCACATTGTTATTGCACCTAAGTCTTTTCAAAGTGATTTACAACAATACTGTGCTGGATCTGGAAGGTTAGACATGCCAGGAGTCAGCGCAGTATATCAGCTAGACAAGAATTTCTGCCTTACAGATGCCAGCTATGCAGGATTTAAGTCACATTGTATGACATGGAGCCTCCCTCAGATGCAGACAGCTCTTCCAGTTATTCTAAAATAAAACCAGCAACATCTTAGTCTTTCATTTAGCTTTTCTTGCATGCTTGGGTTCTCAGGAAAGCTAAAGCTAGATGGGCATGAATGTGAATGTGAATAATAAACAAGAAAGGCAGAAAGGTGGACGATTCTTCAAGCAGGTACTTACCCTTGGGAGGATCAGTCAGTGACTGACTGACGCTGTTCCTCTGTGATTGTTTTCCTGCATAGCAAATCTGGCCTAATTGCTGTACTTTCCCACTTGTGGGGCTGCACCATCAATTGATATGAAGTAACTTTTTGTCTTTTGGCTGTCTGGATCTGGTTTTCTATTTTTAGATACCACTTGGTAGTATAGGCCCACAAGTGATTGCCATGCCAGAGTTAAGGGGTAGAAAACTGTGGCGTGTAGTTAGGGAGGCTGGTGGAGAAGAAGGACCAGGTGATAACATGCTAAGAGGGCTTTTCACTGGAGGAAAATTCTGTATTTACACCTTAGGTTAGGGCTCAAATTTACAAAATCATTGAATTTTTGTAAGTATGGGAAGCATGTGCTTTTTTCCATAGAAACACACCCAAACATCTTGAGAGCCCTGGTCCAGCCTCTCCTTGCTTCTAACACTGTGCAAAAAGGGGTCTTTTAATCAGTGAGAAATATCCATAATTTTCACCCCTGAAATCATCACAGTCAGCACTGCCAGTTTGCCAGAGAACCCATCTGCAAGCAGCCTGGCCTGCACAGCCAGGTTGTGCACCGAGGCAGGAGCGTGTCCTTGCCCCAGCCCTGCCAGGAGGTGGCAATGCCTGAACGCGGCTGGAGTGAAGCACTTGTCCGGCCTTTTCTGGCACTTTCCACTCTGCCCCGGCTGTTTCTGTGCCTGCGTGTTGCAGAGGACACGCTCTCTTTGCTCCTTGCTGTGAAGCAATGTTGCATGTGAGGACGAATCATCATTTATTTATATGGTGAATAGTCAGCTGTGGATGATTAACAAAGGCTTCTGAGACTCGGTGTCCCCTTGTCTTTTAAGTGATCGCAGCAGTGAGAGAGTGCACGCAGAAAGATACAGACTACGCTCCACACGTGCCTAGAAGGGAGTGAGGGTGACATATGGATTGAATAATGTAGGGAAACATTAAGCAAGCAGTTGTAATCACCAGCCCTCAGTTTACTGGGGACAGAAAGACTGCAAGGCATGCAGAAGAAGAAGAAAAAAAATAGATGCCTGTTTAAAAAGCAGTCAGAGAGATGTAAGGCAAATCCTGAGAATAGTCCTCCAATCACTCAGAGTTCCCTGAAGCCAAGCAAGAGCTGTGCATCTATCTCCAAATAGGTATTTTTTTCTTTTCCATCACATATGTTATAATTGAGATGAAGACCCACTGGGTTCCTTGCCATATAATTAACTCTTCATGGAGTATAACGACTGCTACCCTGAGGCAGTGAAGGTGTGCACATTTCTTGATAACCAGAGAAGAGAGGAAACAAGAGGCAGCATCTAGGGAAAGCATTACACTACTGTCCATTAAAATTCATTACTTCGAATGTAAATAGTCCCTGGATGACCAGTCCACTGTAAACGTGCAGAGATCATTAACTCCCCTCTTCTGTCCACTGTTGCAAATGCCTTAAAATGTCACGTCAAGAAACTGTTAGGTCTTGCTTAACTGTGTCAAAGTGCCTGTGGGGGAATGTCACTGCCATGCACCTGCAGCTACACGGCCCACCTAGCACACCCCACATGTGAGAGGTTCAGTCAGCTGAGTGCCAGGCTCCCTGTGCCTCTGCCATGTTAGAAATGCAACACATTTCTGCAACGACAGAAAAAAATAGAAAAAAAATTGCAAAAAACAATTCAATGGCACTGTCCTGTTACATTGCCACCTGCCAGTGGCTGCACTGACATTAACAACTATCCTTCCTACGTCCTGCTTTAATAAAGAGAAATTCTGCAGTTTCAGCAACAGCATGAGTTGCTGAAAACCAAGACTATAATTGCATGACTGAGCAGCAGAACAGGTAGCAGAGAACTTTAATAGCTCTCTCTTGAACAGCTTCAAGACTTTCCTTTAAAAATATTACACATTTATGCACATATGCACAAGTATTTTTTGTCATTATTTCATACTTGAGTTCAATAATGACTTGTTCCTCACTTGTTGCTGCACAACAATTGTAGCTGTCTCTTCACGTCTTGTTCTAATTTATGTGCAGTTTTCACCAGTGTTAATCAAACAATTTCTCTATGACTGGTGTATCAGGTTCCACCTCCAGTAATCTGAGGCTGAGACCAGCTGGCAAGGATTAATAATGTTGGTTTTCAGTGATAGTTCTAGAAGATAACAAAACTGTATGGAAGGAAACAGCTGTGGGGAGACCATGGTTATATCAAGAAATGCATGAGAGGTACAAGCTCACTGAGCTTGTCTAAGAGCAGCACTTTGGGGCATTTTTCCCTTTCTGCTTTGGAGCAGATTGTAAATTGACTGTCTGGCTAGGTTTGATATTTTTCCCAAAAGATATTTAAAATCAATGTTTCCTTAATTTTCCCCAGTAATGACACAACTTTATACCCACAGTTGGGTATAAAACCCTAGATTATCAATGTCATTTTGTTTCAGCAAGATTTCCTCTGTTGCCAGTAAATGCCCCAAACTGGGCTGTTTCTATGCATACAGCTACATTTCTGTTCTAGCAACTTCCATGGGCCTCATTCTTCTGACTTCTCTGCAAACACATGTTTAAGTTAAACACCAGCAGACAGGCCTCTCCCAAAGCCCTCATGCTGCCTCTCAAAATCAAAGGGCCATGTAGAGAAGCAATGCAAAATAAAGTTCAGCCACCACCATGAGGAAGGTTCCCAACCTTCTCCCAGCATATCTGTTTTATTTACACAATATAGCCTCTCTAAGACAACAAATACAAAATGGTACAGATATTTATTATCAGATTACATTGTTGTTACAGGAGCCCTACACACACCTTGCATTCAGGAGCCCCCTCATTTTTTGCTGACTTCTAATGCACTAGAGCACAAAATCTTCATTTTTTTTTCTTCTGTAAATGTGTTGTTGACTCTGTCATAGATACATGCATATCTTTTGCTATTTTAAAATTGTATATTCACTGGTATTACTGCTTCCCCAGGGGCATGTAGCAATGAGGTACTATTTTTAAACTCCTCAGTCAGCCATGACTTCCTTTTTGTCCATCCACTCTGTAGCTGCCATGGGGAGTAAGCATGGCATTCCTCATCTTTTTGTGGTTTCTACTTATAAGGAATAAGCAGAACAAGTAGTGGTTCTTGTTGGTGCTGGAGTACTACACAAGTCAGATTACAGGAAAAAGCACAGACTGAATCATGTCTCAGAAATTCACCCTCCAGTGTCACATTGTACCCAAGTTAATGCAAACCAGAACTCCTGCTATACAAGCACAAGTACAAAGCTCACAGTTTGTTCCCAAAACTCCCACAGCTTTTTCCATGCCAGCTATATAAAAGAAAAAACAACAACAAAAAAAACCAACAACAACAAAAAACCCCTAACCAAACACCAAAACCCAACAAGATTTAATAACATGACACATTCCTGTGTTTGTTTGCAGAACTGTATGTGAGCAATTTTATGAGTCATTTAATTACAAGAAAGCCAAGGTCTGGACAAAGAAATACACTCAAGGTTTGCTTGGGTTGAAGACAGTCTCTGTCTTTCTCTCCCCCAAAATGTAAAGGTTCAGGTGTATTTGAAATGCAGCTAGAAGGAATCAAGACATCAGATGACACACCAAAACTGGGCTCTGAGATAGCTGTGAGACTGGTGGTACCTACATCTTTTGCTTGAAAACTGCCTTATTTGGTGGTAGTATGCTGCCAGGCCCACAAAGCCAGCATGTCCCACTGCTTGGCCCTCAAGCCCCAGCAGGAACCTGCTGGTTACTACACAATAATGAACACTTGTGGGAAAAACACCCAAATACTGCACCCTTTTTACCTAACATAAACATCATACACTGAAAATGTCATAAAAACTGGGACATGTGCTTGAAATGGAAATAGCAGTTATGCCTCTAAATGTATTTATCCCAGTAAATGCAGCCAGCCTTTGCTCCTTCTTACCCAAGAAGCTGACCTGCTGCCAGCATGCTTGTGTCCTGGCTAGATGTTATTGCATACCTTTTGGAGGTCACCAAGAAATCAGTAACTTCAAAAGCTGGGGTGGGATGGGAAGGGCAACAGACACTATACTAATCACCTGAAAAAAACCCCTATGAAACACACTTTCACTCATAAGCTAAGAAAGTTGAAGTAACTGGAAACTGGATCACCAATAAGGCTCGACTTTCAGTCCAGAAAGTAGTACTATGTTTGTGATAGAGCACAATTTCAAAAAAGCCTTTCATTTTGTAAAAAGCAATGCCCATGTAAGATTAAATTTACAGGCTGCCTCTGGTTGATTTATTTATTTTCCTTAAGCTGTGCTTAGCAATATGTAAAAACATGCTGTAGTTTAAAAATATTTTATTCTCACCACTAATTAACAGGGAAGTACCTTTCAGTCTTGCTCTTTGTTGCAGGAAGTCCATAGCAGCAGGATAAACTTGGTGCAGATCTACCCATTTCAAGGAAGGAAACTTGCAGATCCTGCTGCCTGCTCACTGCTCCCCTGCTTCTGCATGGCCATGCGTATTCCCTTTGGGCTGACAGTAACTTGTCAGCAGTTCTTCTGCCACCCACAGAAACTCCTTTGGCCCTAGGGAAGTTGTGTGAAGGGCACTGGACAGCTTCCAGCCATAAGGCATTTCTGTGGGAAAATGCTCCAGACAATGGTGAAATGGCAAAGAACACCTGGTACCACCTTCTGCCACTGCTGAGGAACAGGATCTGGGATCCTGTTGCACTGAGGTGGCAAGAGCCCTGCCACAGCCATGCAGCACAGCTGTTCTGCAGTACCACTAGCTGCTGGTGGGCCAGGGGCAGAGTCTGAGGATGCCAAGGCAAACCTCAGATGAAGAGCTGGTAGCAGTTTCTGCTGTTTCTGTCCTTTAGACAAGTGCTGATCAGCCTAATGAATTGTTTCCTCTTCTCATATTTCAGACAGGCTCTTTTGTGGCTCTCCCGGCAGGAATGCCAGTCTACTCATCTATGTAAAGAGAGCAAGGGGAGAAATGAGGCTCTCAATGTCATCACAGGAATGATGATGTGCAGAGCAAGTGTCCCATGTTGATGGGGATCTTTCGTTATATTCTGGAAAAGTGTCTCTTTTCTGTGGAAAAGTGTGGATTTTGAGGTGAGCTCTTCCCCCCTTTTAGTTTAGACTGAAATACATACACCTAGCTTTAGGTGACCAAGTAAAGCTAAAGGACACAGAAAGAAGTCTTGTAGAGTGAATAGCCAAGTGGCCATAAATTTCAAGGGTTTTTTTATTATTATTTGACCTGTAACTCAAAACCACTTCAAATTGGTTCTGTGATGCTTATTCTGTTCCTCACAGTCTGCATGTGACAATGAATAAACCAAAAGGTCACTTCCTTTAAAGCTCTCCAGGAAATGCTCCCCAGTCATAAACTCAACAAGGCCACAAAGAAAGCCAGCTCAAACCAGGCAAGTTTCCAGAACTGCTGAGATTAACAGGGAAGTTGGGGCACACACCTGTAGATCAGAATGGCCTGAACAGGTGATCTCATCCAACCTCTCTCTGACCCAAAGGACAAAAGCCCCTTCCAGCTGAAGAACTCTAGGGTGGAGTGAGTGTGCAAGAAACTCACAGGGATCACAAAAGTTTAACAAAAAAGAGAACTGTGTTATTTCTGTCTTTGTGTGGATGCACACACACACACACACACACACACACANGTGTATGCACACACACACACACACACACACACACACACACACACACAACACACACACATAGAGGCATCCCTGGTCAGGGATACTTAACCAGCCAACATGCCTTATTAATAAAAGGCAAATAGCAACACCTGATTCTGAAATTTCCTGCCTTCTCTATGCTTGTACTTCTCTAGCAAATAAATCTGTTTCTATTGTCATCCGCAAATTTTATTACAAGCAATTTTTTCCTATATTTTCAACTCCACAGTGAAATAATGAAAAGGTATTGGGCCTAACATGAAACACATCAGATTCCCACAAGAAAGATGGAAAGGAAAAGCATCTCCTGTCATCTGTCACTTTGCAATCACAAAACTCATTTAACCTAGAGGAAAGGGTTTTAAAGACCCTAGAATAATAGCACAGAACTGACAGATCACACAACAAAATTGTTTTAATACATTCCAGATGTATTGCTTCAGTGAATTTAATACAAATACTAATCTGAATCACTGCTCCTATGGTTGTCACTCTTCAATTCTCTCAGGGCTTCATGCCAAATTTTTGCTGCTTTTAACTGCACGGCTTTCAACAAAGTCAGGCCAAGGGAGTACACAATTTGGTCCCAAGTAACTAGTTAAGTATTTGAAGCTGTTGCCAGCCTTTTATGAGCTCAGTTCAAAATGACATTTAGGGAGGTTTGAAGCATCTTAGATAAGGAAGAGGCTGAAGAAATAGAGGACGATCATCATCAGGAGAAAAAAAAAAAAAAAGCTAATGGAAAATCATGATCCTACTGAAATAACAGAAATTACATATATAAACAGACATGCACACATGTTATTCCCCTATTCCCAAAGTAAGCTTGCACCATTAACAGAAATTCTCAAATTATGAAATGATATGCAAAGTTGTTTAAATCCTAAACCTTCAGTTGTAGGGAAGTGATTTTTGCTGTATCATTAAAATGTTTAGCTGCAAAACAAAGAACAGAATTGAATGTTCTGTTCAAATACTTACATAAATCCACAGTAAAGTTGGAAGAAGCTCTGATACCATCTTAATGGAATCAGTATTATTTACTTAAGGAAAAAATAGTATTTTGAAAAGACTAAAAAGGACAAAAAACAAAATAACAACAACAACAAAAAACAACCAAAAAAACCCCCAAAACAAAACAAAAAACCACCACACTACCACAGGTTTGGGCTATGGTAATGGTGAAGCAATCCAAATTACCTCTGCAAAACCAGCAGAAATTCAGAAGAAAATATTAATGTCAGAAAATCTCTTGAAGGCAAGAATATTAACTTCTGCTGTTATGAATAAATGAATTCTAAATTATTCTTTGTCTGATGGTTTTTAAGAAGTATTACTATAATCACATAAACTTCCTTTTTTTCATATAAAGCTATGTATAGCATAAGACTTCCCTTTCAATGCCATGATCAGAGAAACTGTTTGAATGAAGACATTAAAGCAGTGGGATTCCAATTAGCGTATGAAACATTCTAAATCTGTCAAAATGAGCTGCTTGGATTACTGCTAAACCCAGAAACCCCCAAATGATGGAAGATGAAGGTGAATAGAAACTCGGATATGGAGCTGTACCCATTCCACAAGCTCCTCTTCCTCCACCCTCTTTGATCCCAGAGCATGTCTTTTTGCAGCCAAATTGTCCTTTTCCTGGTCTACAGACAGGTGAAGAACAAAGTGTTATTCAAAATGAGAGTCAAGGAGAATATGTTACGTGGCACAGGTTTGAAAGGCAGTGACCCTATCTGTCTTGCTGAACGAGTATAATCTGTCTGATGTAGGTGTACGTGGAAAGAGGAGAAAAGAGCAACGTGGATGCCTGGGCTTTAAAGAGAAGTTTTACATAATAGCTGGGGGAACAAGATTCTTGTGCGGAAAAATTTGAAGCTTCTTGTCAGAAATTAGCATAAAGCTAAAGAGACCTGACAAACAGCTGTTTCATGTAAAAATGTTTTATGGGACTTCTTTTCAATATCTTCAGTTCTTTACTGGATCTTTCATGTATGTCAGGCGTGCACACACAATCAGGAAAACTTCTATGGATATACAGATCAAATTGTTGTTCAAAGGAGTAAATTAAGACAAATTTACCAAGCCTGCACTGAACTGACATTCTCCATGCCTCAGTGCATACCAAACTGAAGGGTCTTACCCTTTACTTGAAAACAAACATATGGAAAACTATGTTTCTACAATGTCCTGAGGTCTCTGGTGAGCCACAGACCACTCAGTGAGCCCACAGAAAAAATTAAGAAAACGATGAAATAGAAAAAAAGAAAATAAAAAATAATTACACCTGTGATGAACCTTACTGAGAATATCCCTCTAGCAAAAATAAATATTTTCAAAAAAGCAAATTATTTCTCTGTCTGTGAAAATCACCTGTCTCTCTTTTCTGAGACAAGAACCCATAGTGTTGATTATTTCTTCTTTGACCTGTCCAGAAAATATGTGCTGTGGGGGGCAGACATGAAAATGTCCTTCTCCTGGGAGTTTTTCTAGGCTGGGTGATATTTTGTGGTCGTTGCAGTGGGAAATGCCTGGTGCTGGCTGAGCAAGGCTCTGTGCTGATGAGGGCAGGAGCCAAGGTGTCCCCAGCAGTGACAGGATGGATGGCAGAGGACAGGTGCCAAAGACCACACCATATGTGCCAGGAACCATGTGGGAAAACTGCCTGCTAGGGCAAGTTGGCCCTGTGGTTGCTGGAAGCTCTCTTTGCCTTCCTTGGCTGTCCAACACATGACACTCTGCAGCTGCTGCAGCCACTTTGGCCACAGCAAGGCTAAAAAGGAGGAAGGCCTAGTGTGGAGGAAAGGTAATGCTGCCCAAAGCAGTGTTAGACTGCATTTCTTTCACACTTCTCATTCATTATTATTTCCTTAACAGAAACATGCACTCTTTATGTGTTTACAGGAGGCTAGAAAAGTGGAATAACCAATTTTCACTATCCTCTCTTCAGACTCGGAGTACCTACATATTTTTCATATTTTCTCAGTGTTGCTACTAGTCTGCCTAGTAGTCCTACTGCAGGCCTGATGGCTCATGGCGGCACTAAGCAAGATCACGATCAGTGCTTGGTACAGACAAATGGCAAGTGTGACCTGGGTCATCACTGCCCTCCAGGGCTTCGGACAGTTCCTCACAGTATCCAAATTTTATCCTAGTTTCACTTCGATACACTCCTCAAGCTGTCTGTAAGAGGAAGTGAACTAAAAAAGGTACATAAACATAAAAATAAACAAAAACATAAACATAAATAGAAGAGTAAGCGAGTTATCTTAGCAAGTTTCAGCCATCATTCTCTTGTCTTCTTAGGTACTTTTTGGATCAATTTGCTGAATGGAACAGACCTTAGCTGGACAGACAAAGAAGATTTGCTCCCCAAGCACTATTCCCATATCAGAGATCTGGCACAACCTCCTCTCTTGATTTTTGATCTTAACATGTTTCCTTCCTTCAGTTTTCTCTGACAGTAATGCCGGTGTGAAATCCTCTCATGGTCTAGATGCACCTCATAATCTTTACCTCTGTGAAGCTGTTCATTGGTTTAGATTGAGTAGTTTTACACAATTATTTCATTATTACACGATTTTTTTCAGGAATCATTGTTAAGCCTAGACAATGTATTCTCGTCAGAGCACAAGGCTTAATTTTAGGGACACCACAATTCTATTTTGAAGCTGGTTTTGTTATGGAGATATTATCAAAATAATCATACTCTCTCAAATTAATTCAGAACTTACATGGTCTATAGTATTACTTCAAAATGCTGTAGTAATAAGCAGATGTGCACTTTGCTGCATTTTAAAAAAATCCTTAGATAAATGCTTTTACAACACACTAGCTAATTCATTATGAAATAGCATTTAATAACAGCATTACTGAAAGTGATTACTAACATATGAAAAATAATTTTTCATATATATTGAAAAGGTTGCAGTCATATATCACTTCTATATGATAAGTTGAGCCATACTCATTGCAGGCTAATACCTACCAATTCCACTCAAGCTATATTAGGAATTAATTTTGCTCATGACGTTTTGTGTTGCTATCTTCCTCCACAGGCACAATTGCATGTACGTCAAACTTGATTTGATGTAATTATCTAGGAATAAATGATCTTGTTTTGGCTTGTTTCAACAACTTGAGCCATTTCTACCCTTTTCCCACAAGATTTTTCTGCCTGCAGAACTCTCTTGGTAGTCTCTCAACTCTGATCTAAAACTCAGTCTGAAAAGGTACAAGTCCTTTGTGTGTACTTACTGTACAAAAACAATTGTTGTTGGACTTTTTTGTGGTTTTGGGGTTTTTTTCTACAGCATTCACAGCTTTTGCAGGTGGCTTTTAAAGCGTTTTTTAGAACTAATACACTTGCATATGAAAAACAGGACATCAATGACACTTCAGGTGCTTGTGAGAAAAACACCTTTAGATATCTGTTGCAGCTTAAGCTCCTAAATCACTTCTATACATAGAAAAGTATTCATAAGCTGTCCTTTGCATGTGGTTGTTCAGATATATTCTGGTCTATTGACAAAAAAAAAAAAAAGTAAAAAAAAAAAGGTTAGGTTTTTATCACTATTAGGGAAATTGACAACCTACTTCAAAACACCCTGCAGCCAGCAGAGGAAGAAGCTTTGTTTTCTTCTCTGTCAGCCAGTGGTTTAGACTTGAAACATCCCAGAGAAGGCAAAGAGCAAAGACAGTGATTTGAGCACTGCCCGCTTTATACTCCTCCACAGAGAAGCTCTGTGTTGGCTAGCATGCAGCTACACACTTCTGTTGCCATTTTGAGAGTCTAATGCTGGCAAGAAAAGTCTCAGTTTTGACTGAACTAACACCTTCCAGGCATATTAGGAGCGGAAATTAATTTGGCAGATACATCAGACGAAGCCCTGTACTTTGTCCCAGGGCAGAGATGCTTCAAAGTGCATCATAAGTTGCTGAGAAAGCAATTGGTACTCTTCATTTCTCTGGTTATTGTCTAACAGGTGTCTGTAAAACCTGCACCAAATCAGGCATCCAGAAAATATAGAAACAGCTAAAGAAATGTAGGGCCTATCTACAGCACCCACTGAAATCTGCCTGCTTCCAATGTCCAGCTCTGCTGAGTTGAGCTGCCTTTTTGCTGCATTGGAATGATGCAGATCAGATCCAAGGCCTTTAGGTACTGCTGGACTAAAACTGATCAATATTACTGATATCCTGGCAGTCAGGAACTGACCTAGGACCAGGACCTGGTACCAGCCCTCTGTACCATCCTAACTTGGAAGGAAGCTAGCAAGAACATCTATTTAGTAGTAGATGTTGCTGTTCCTTGGCACAAGAGAAATCCCATTCCTCCTTACATCTCTCATTTTCACATCAGTGGTTGGTGCTGGCATCCAGTGGGGTTCCCTGTGCTCTCTGTGCTTCCATGCTCTTGCAGCAGGCTGAGGAATGACAGCCCCTCACTCTCTCCTCATTTTGCAAAATGGAGAAACTCACTACCACAAGATGCTTTGTGTAACAGAATTATGAAAAGTTGCAGAAAGGCATTAGAGAAAGCCAGGAATGGAAAGTTCTTAAAAGGTCTGCTGAAGAGAGAGAGACAACAACCTCCAGTATGGCAAGTCTCTGAGCCTGACTGGTAGTTAGGAAGTCTTATATCAGAGAATGCTCTAGGAGCATGTGTTTTTTTCTGGTCTAAGCATATGTCAAGAGACAGGACATGTGAGCAGATGAATTTTTCTTCTGATCTCATGTGGTTGGTTCTGTACTGTCAGTTTAGTTTTCCTGCTTTCCAGATCTAGTAAGATATTGGAGGAAGAAAATTAGAAGGGCCAAACACCAGCTAGAATTTTATCTGGCTGCAGATGTAAAAGAGAATGAAAATGGTTTCTATAAATACATCAGCAACACAAGGAAGGCTAAGGAGAATCTCCATCACATAATGGATACAGGGCAAAAACGTAGAGACTGAGGATGTAGAAAAGACTGAGATGCTTAATGCTTTCTCTGCCTTAGTCTTTAATAGAAAGACCAGTTGTGGTCCAAATACCCAGCCTTCTGAGTTGGAAGAAAGGGATGGGGAGAAGCATGAAGCTCCATAATACAAAGAGCAGTGCTCAGCAACCTCCTACATGATTTTCATACACAAGCCTGTGGGACCAGATGGAATCCACCAAAGAAGAGTGAGGAAGCTGGTGAAGCTTTCACTAGGCCACTGTCAATCAATCCTGGCCAACCAAGGAAGCCCCAGATTACTGGAGATTAGAAAATGTGATGCCTGTCTATAGGAAATGTGGGATGGGGCACCCAGGGAACAATAGGCTTGTCAGGATGACCTCAGTGCCAGGGAAGGTCATGAAACAGATAATTTTGAGTGCCATCATGCAGAAAGTACAGGACAACCAGGTCATGAGACTCAGCCAGGATGGACTTAGGAAACACAGACACTCATTGACCAACATGATGTCCTTCTGTGACAAGGTGATCTACTTAGTGGATGATGGAAAGTCTGTGAGTATTGTCCACATGGACATTAACTAAGTATTTTATACCATTTCCCAGATATTATCCCAGAGGAATTGGCTTCCTTTGACTTGGGCGGGTACTGTCTTTGGTGAGTTAAGAACTGTCTGGATGGCCAGACCCAGAGACTGGTGAGTGGAGTTACATCCACCTGATGGATGGCCATTAGTGCTGTTCTCCAGGGTTCAGTATCAGAGCCAGTCCTGACTTGGGTGATGGCATCACCCTTAGTAAGTTCTCAGATGACACCAAGTTGGATGGGAGTGTTGACCTGTTGGAAGGTAGAAAGCATCTCCAAAATCATGAGGACAGGCCAGATCAATAGGTCAAGGCCAGTGTGTGAGGTTCAACAAGGCCAAGCACCAGGTCCCACACTTTAGTCACAACAACCCCAGGCAGTGCCACAGACTTCAGGCAGTGGCTGGAAAGCTGCCCAATGGGGGTGCTGGTCAACAGTGGCTGAGCATGAGCCAGCTGTGCCCAGGGGGCCAAGAAGGCCAATGGCATCCTGGCCTGGATCAGGAACACTGTGGGCAGCGGGACCAGGGCAGGGATTGTCCCCCTCAGCACCAGTGAGGCCAAACCTCAAATCCTGTGTTCAGTTCTGGGCCCCTCTACAAGGAAGACATTGAGTTGCTTGAGCAGAGAAGGGCAACAGAGCCAGTGAAGAGTCTGGAGCACAAATCCTGTGAGGAGCGGCTGAGTGAGCTGGGGTTGTTTAGCCTGGAGAAAAGGAAGATCCGGGATGATTTTATCGCTCTCTACAACTCCCTGGAAGGAGCGTGTAGTCAGGTGGGTGTCAGTCTCTTCTCCCAGGTAATGAGACAGGTCAACAGGAAAGCACCCCTATTTCCCTATTTTCTAAGTTTAGACTGGATATTAGTAAGAATATTTACAGCAGACAGGTTTTCAAGCAGTGCAACAGGCTGCCCAGGAAAGTGGTTGAGTCAGCCTCCCTGGAGATATTTAGAAGACATAATGCTTAGGAACATGGTCTAGTAGTGGACTTGGCAATGTTAGGTTAATGGTTTTACTCAATAATCTTAAAGGTCTTTTCTGACCTAAATGATTCTACCACTCTATTAAACTATTACCTTTTTTTTTTT
>VWYP01001529.1:15390-35597 GCA_013400435.1 Pycnonotus jocosus | reverse complement strand
TTTTTTTTTTTTTTTTCTTTTCCCCATTGCTCACGCTCTCACTCTTGTCCTGTAGTGGTTCTCGTGCAAAATGGAAAAATCTGCTGTGGTTAAAGATTCTTCTGAAAGAAATAAACAAACAAACTCCAAATACACCATAAAATACTGCCTCATGTATGCTGCAAAGGTTGTAAAAGCCATGTGCACATGTGGCTGCAACACATTTGAACTTCCCAAGGGGAAGTTCAGTCTGCCTGCAAATCAGGCAGCGTAGGTTTTGTCACACACAGAGGCACAAAGGGGCTGTGATGCCATCACTTTGCTGATGAGGGTGCCAGGTTATTGCTTTTCTGGGTGTGGTGCCTGGCCTATTTTCACAGCTCAGTTTGACAATACACCTCCCATAAAGCCAAGAACAATAAAAACACCAGAGCCAGATTTCAGCAGGTCTGAAACCCCCTGAACAAAACCACGGCCTCTTCTGCATAAGAACTTTTTTTTTTTTTTTTTCAAAAGCAGCACTTTTTCATGATCTCACTGATATGAATGAAATTGGGAGAATTTGTGGCATAATTTTTATAGTGAGAAAATATGTGTATATAGTTGTCAGTAGTGGACTCTGTCTTCAAATTCTGCAAGGCACAAGGCCCCTGGCAAGGCTAGGAACGGCCACAGGTGGGAAACACATGACACTGAAAAGGGAAGAATGACCTGAGTGTGCAGGCTCCAAATCATCTTGTATTCTACAGTGCAAAACACTCCTCTTCTGCAGGGCCAGATGCCCAGACAGTGTAAATCATCTTCCCAGTGCTGCCATCATTGATGTCTGCCAGCTGGCATCAGCTCTGGGTTTGACTGTGGGTCCTTCTTTTCCTGAAGCCAAACAACACCCCTAAAAGTAGTCAGAAGCCTTAGGCCTTGCTGTTTTGCTGTTTTCCTTCTCCCATCCCTCCTGGTGGCAAACCTATGTGCCAACAGCCTGATAGGAAAATACATGTCAGCTTCTAAAAGCACAACTGCAGAAGGGAAAACTCCCACATATCTCTTCCGTGTATCATTCCCACATAGAGGAACCTCCCATGGAGGAAGAAAGTTTGCTGGACAGAAGCCCCAGCCCAAGTGGGATATTTCAAACCACTCAGTGCAGAGGAACAGTCCCACTGCTGTCAGGCCAAAGACAATGCACAAACATTTTACACAACTATTTTTGTGGTGGGACCTAATGGCTTGGTATCTGAGACATCTGAAAATCAAACACCTTTTGTACACAGCCCAGCCAGCTTCACACTGCTGGTTGCTGAAGCCACAGCTCTGGACTGCTTCTCGGGTTTTGTTAATGGCAGAAAAAAACAACAAACCAGCTTGCTTTAAACTGCTATTAATCATGCTTCTTGTTACTGTGTCAGGTACACTTTGTGCAAAAACCAAAAACCTGCAACATCCCCCACATGTCTCTCTGCTTCCCCAAATTCGACTTCTGAGAGATGAGACAAAGTAGGAGCATGGTTATGGCAGCAGTTCATGACTTGCAGCCTCTAATTGCAGGAGAGCCCTGATCTGTATGAACAGGAAAACACCCTGCCCCTCACTCCCCCCACACACATTCACACTCACTTTCTCAAATACTATCATTCAAGTGATAATTTCAGGTGCTGGCTCCTTCATGAGAACACAATACAAATACACAGTAATAGCCTCAATGTATTCTTTTTTCTTTTTCTTCACTTAATCCATTGCATTATTTTCATAGCTGACTCTTAAGGTCAATTCTGTGATGTGGAATCCAATACTTAGGTCCCCTGTCCTAAACCAAGGTACCCATACTCTTAAACCAGTATCTGTCAGCATCAATGGGTGCTCCAAGCACAAAGGGTGGGCAAGGAAGCAGTAAATGGTTTTCAGATTGACCCACTATACTTTTGATATGAGAAGGAAAACCTTGTCACAATCTAATTGCTCTGCTTCTTGCAGAAATGGCACTTGTCACTTGTGCTTGCAGTGTTGCATTTTGTATTCAGAGGTAATGCTGTTTGAGGGTTTGAGAAGGTAGCGTGCAGTCAAGATTTGGAAGTCCTCCTGAGGCATTTTGCTTTATCTATGGCACATATTCTAAATTAAGTCAGGGGATTATCTCTGTAAGAGTTGCAGCACCCAGGCCTATATTCCTATATATGTGTATGTATATTTAGTGTATATGTGCACTAAAGAGAGAATAACATTCAAATTCTTCTCTGGACATTTTGTAAAATTCTTCAAGAAAAAGCTTCCCAATATCTCCCCAAAATTCTAGTTTTGGAAAATGTTATTTAGCTTCTCAGCATCACGGGGGAACAGAGTACTTTGGTTTCAGGACTCAACCACTTGGCTTCAAGCCACACAGTTAAAGGGCAGAGTGAAATATTTGTTTACCTAACATGAAAAGAAGTAGTCTTCCATTTTTTCACTTGCTTATCTGCTGAGTGAGGATTTGCATAATCTGCAAATCAGCAGGCTGAGGTATCAAGACCACCCAGATCACCCCATGGTTAACACCCTCTCTATGATCCAACCGATATTCTTTGTGACGGAGGACATGGCTCACTGGTCTCTGAGCAGGTTTTAAGGGCCCTCAGCTCAAACACACCACATCTTTCCACGGCATGAGATTGTTTTTTTCTTTGTTGAACGCCAAATCTGCAGCCTTCATTCCAAACCATGGTTTACTGAAGTGCAGTCTAACAAGATCATATGCTATTTTGGATATGTAACAACAAAAATGTAGTTGGAAAAATCAAAGAAAATTAAAAACAGCTTGTTACATTCAAATATTCAACAAACACATGTGAGTCTTCTATAATATACAGTTAATAAAATAGGAGAGGGCGGGCAGAAACCCCAAGGAAATGTACATCACAGGGAAAATACAGGGGAGGATGGCAAGACTCTGGAAGAGATTTCAAGAAGCCATCCACTCTTTTTCTTAGGACAAAATCACTGTCTCTTTCATTCTCTACAAATGCTTTATTATTATTATTATTATTATTGGTTTAGATTATATAAGACAAACATCAAACACCAGTAGTGGGGATTCCACAGCCTCTCCAGGCAATCTGTCCCAGCACTTCACTATCTCTGCTTTAATGCCTTGCCTAAGTCTTTCAACCCTTATTTTGATTCTATTCCTTCATATCATAACCAACAAGGACAAGAAAATGAGTAGAAATCAATTTAGAAATATTACACTGTGGTTTGAACAAGGGACAGCAAATGGTTTTCCTTTACAAGTTCATTGTAAATAGTTCTGATTTACATCTCTGGGTTTTTCCCTTTTTCTTTTAGGGCCAAATTCATTTCCACATGCTCACAAAATTATCTGCTTCAGAGAACCCATTAGTAACAGTAAATCCATATAAAGATGTGAAGATGAGTACTGAAATCTTTCCTGAACCTATTTAGTAGTGCCCCTGTCAGAGATCTGAATCAGTAAGACCTAGAGGCATGTGGGGGTCTTCAGTGCCAACACCGTGAAAGGTGATTTCATATTCTTATCTGTAAGGATATATGCTGAAGTTCTTAGATGTATTCTGGTTTGGCCAGATAGTTCCTCCCAGGCAATAGGAGTTTTACTGCTGATGTAATTTGAGAGCTTTTAAGAAGAAACTGGTAAGAAACAGAGTCTAAATGCAGCCTATGGCATCATTGTATTTCATTGCCAAAAAGAAACCAGTTCCTATGTAGCACACAGTAATTTGTCTTTGAGAGTGATGTTCAATTCCCATGGGAGGACATTAATCACTGTGGATGGCCACATTCAGTTTGTGCCACATTATCCATACAAAGACACATTTGCAGAAGCCAAAAGGCAGATCAGCTGCAGGGAATGAGCTGTCATAACTTCACCAACTTCCACTGGGCAGCAGTGAGTTCCATAAACTAAGAAACTTGTTCCCAAACATCTGCATGCTTGATTTCCTTCTCTGTTTACAGAAATATCTCCACTAAATATGCGGCCTGGTGTCAGCTTTGTTTGGATGTGTTCCTGAGTATCTTATGGCTGTTCAGCTTGGCATGATTGTAAACATTTCAGTACTGCTAGTAGGTACAGAACAGTAGGTACTGAATTAGAAAAAACCCCCAAACCTACGCCTTACAGTCATGTTAGTTTTGCATTGAAGAGAATATATTTAAAGTGGAATTACTACAGTTTGTATGGAACAGTTATAGCAAGTATATAGTGTGATGTAAGTTTTGACATGGATTTGATACTTTGAAGTGGGTAGAATATCTTCAGACTTTCATATATACATTACATACCTAATGAAGACTAATAATGCTTATACAGAGACTTGACATTTGTCTTTTATTGTGATCCTACTCAAAGATTTAAACTATGGCATAAAGGTAAGACTGCAAGATAAGACCTGAGCTCTTCAAATTCTGTAGATCGAAATTCTGCATGTCACAAACACTTGGGTTGATGCTGCAGGGCTCAGAGCAGTTGGAGACTCTGCTTGCCAAAGCTTACTGACAGAAATTGTCTCACACCACCTAACTCTGCTAGCTGCATGAAAGTTTGATGAGGCAGGATGCAATCTGCTACCAATCCCTGATCTATAGAAACACGGAAGTACACGTACAACTTACCACTCATGATCAGATCATGAGCAATGTCAAGTCTGTTCTCTGACACAACCCAACATGAGTTTGAGTTTTGTAAGAGCTGACTTTTCATCATTTGATATTGTAAATGCAACATATCCATCACCTGTATTGCAAAATATTTTCCCTGGACTGAGATAAAGAATACCAGACACTAAATAGGCCATTTTTCAGAAGCATATGTGTCTTCCTTTCTCTTCTCCATGACTTAATGCTATTACTTTCCAAAAGTCTAGGGGAACATATCCAAAATCCCACAGCCCTGAGAGAGTTTTCCAAGCAAACTGCTTCACTTTATTGTTCTTCAGCACATTGTCTCTGCACAGCTGGAGTAGAACGTGGCCTTGAGCCTCTCACCTCCCATCTCTGTATGTGATTCCTCATCACACACAGAGAAAGTGTTGAAAGGTACAGTCAATGTAGCTTTGACTTCTTTTTCATTCCCTGCCTGACACATTTACAACGGCAAAACCTCTAGATGCAAGATCAATTTGGCAAAAAAAAAGTAATTGCCAACACAGCCAAAAGAAAATACTTTATACAAAAAAGCCTTTCCTGTTGTATTAACAGAGGTCCTAGAAGAGGTTCAATTTTTCCTTCATTTCACTGCAGAGCCCCTGTTTGACCACTCAAAGCAGCCAGACTCTCACACACAACCTCCTAGCTCCAGGAACAATCCCAGGCCTTGTGTCCATGCCCCACTGCATGTTGCAGTGGCATGGGACAGCAAATGCCCAGGAGGCCCTGCTCCCCCAATCTGTGCTGCCAGAACCCAGACTGGGCTTGGCAACTGAGGGAAGGAATGCCCCAAAAACCTCAGGGGAACTTCCCAGCCTTGGTGAACCCATGGGAAGCTTTGCCAGCCTCTCAGGCATTCATAGCAACAGGAAGAGAAAGCCAGATCTAACAGCATATTTATTACAATAAAGTGCAAGCTTTAGTAAATATGTTATAAGGAAGAGATACAGCAAAACAAAAGGCATGTGTTTAGCTTGGTTTAGCTTGATAGGGCTTCTCTTTAAATTCAGACAGTAGTTCCAAAGCCAGACTAATCTTTGGAACAACTACCACAGCTCTCAGCAATATTAAAGATATAGACTTTCTTTATGTTACTCTTTTCTTTGGTAGTTTCACCAATGTGCCTGTTCACACAACCCTTAGGATTTTCTGTAACTTCCAGCTCCACTAGCTGACTCAACCAAGGCATCAGTTTGTATCTATTTGCCTTACTAATGACATCCCACATATCACCAGCTCAGCCAGTGGTGGGAAAAAAGCTTTTGAAATACATCTTCACAAAGGACAGGTGTAGAAGGGTGGCAAGTGTAGAAAGGCATAGAAATCTAGAGCTCATGTAAGTTTACGTGCATAATATCGCTGACAAAACCCAGTTATTTATAAACCCACAGACAGAATTAAGAAAGAAGTTTATTAATACCGTGTAATGGAGTTCAGACATAGGGCAAGTAGGTAAAGTTTGATGAATAGTATCATTGGAAAGGTGATTTCCAGACATAATTTGCTTAATAGGGAACAACAGCTAGTAGTAGGCAACATTTTCTTTTACTCCCTGAAATCATCAGGACTTCCTCCCAGGAGACAAGAACAAGGTAATTTCTGACCCATGGATATCCTGTGCTGCTCTCTCTGCCCAGGTCTTAGTCACTACTCTTACTCAAAAGGCAGCAAAACATGCAGTTGCCATGTAACCATAAACTTGAGTGATCTTGTATCAAATTACCCATAATTTGCTATCAGGCTTTTCTTTTCCAGGTGTAATCAGGACTCACTTCTAAAGTAATCAAATTCATTAAGTTCACCAATAATGTGAGAAGTTTTTTAATTAAAACCTTCTCCACAGCACAAACAAAACATCTTTCTTGTTCTGTCCCCATAATCTCTGCCCAAGAAGACTTCAGCAGCATCTTGAGCAGGTACACCTGGGGAGAGACATTGAGCGCCTTATCATAATTAATATTTTACGACACTTTAACTGGAGGTCTCTGACTAATGGCATTAACTGCCATGAGCTAAGTGTTGTGGGGAGCTAGAGGAAAGCTACATTTGGTCCCAGGGAATATTGTTTACTTTTGCTGAGCAGCAGGGGGTAGCCTAGGAAATCCTTGCTTATAAGGAAATCAGAAGACCAGCCACATGATCTCTTTTCATTTGACAATTAACAAATCACACTTGGATGTTGTCCCTTAAGCCAGAAGCAAATTACAAATATGCAAGACAGTTTGGGAAAAGGCAGCTGGCAGTGCACTAGGGTACCTATCCATCTCTCTCTGTCCACCATCCCCTCTCCCAAGTGACACATTGCCCTTTTTTTATCTCTCCTCTGGTTTGGAAATCCTTGCATCAGTTCTCTCCAAGAAGGAGGGCCCGGAATGGGAGGGGAAGTACAGGCAAGTCACTTCTGCTATGAAGGTGTTTCAAGACACAAAGGAACTGCCAGGCCCTATCTCTTAGTTTTAAATATGGGAGAGGTTAAGAGTCTGGCAAATGCCCAAGTATGGCTGCTACACAGTTGCTGCAGGTACATCTGCTATGCCAGCTTTATCCAATCACTGGAACACAGATGAATGGATTTCAGTTAACATTTCCATACTTAGCAGTACAGGAAAAAAAAATTACTTCTTTCCTCACTGATCTTCACATTCAGCTGGGTGTGTCTATGGAACACACTCCTTTCTAGTACAGTGCAGAAGATCCTGTCTGCCTTAGCCCCCTACCTATAGAAGGAGCTGTAAGTCCAGTCAGATCCCAGTACCAATACTCCTTGTGTTGTGTCAGCTTGCATGTAAGCAAAACTGACTTCAACACCATAACCCCACTAGGCTGTTTCCCAAGCTTACAGCACCTCCAATCTCTAAGCAGAGGCAACACTTGGAGCCTTTCAAATAACAGCTGCATAAGTTCCCATGTTAACATGGCAATGAAGGCAAGGGAGCTTTCTCCAACACAGGTATTCTACAGAAGATTTCTATGCCATAAGCCATTAGCACTGTAAGCTGTAACCATAACTATGAAATAAACTCATGCTTCTTACCTGCAAGGCCCAAGTAAACCAGCTTTTAAGAAATAGATACTTGTAACTGTGTTACTTCACAGTAAAGAGAGGTACAATTTTCCAAGGAAGTAATGGCAGCTTTCCCTATGGCTGAATGAAAAAATAATGTTACTTGCCTAGGGAGCAACCTTGAAACAACCAGTGTCTTACATGCAAAGATGAAAAAATATTGTGTAAGATGCAGCTGTTCATTAATAGCCTTGTAAAATTTAATGATATCATGTAGAGTGTGGCTGCTAATGTCAACAGTAAATAATTCATTGGAAGCAATTTATGTGAAAGGACCTTCCAAAGATCTCCTGTGTTTTTTCCCCCTAGTCCATGACACTGACTTAGACCAGATCAGCTGTGCACAGGCTTGGGATTTAGTGGGCTGAGGAAGTTAGGCCCAGAAGGAACACTGAGCTACTGATCTTCAGGGATTTTAAGGATGGGGCTATTGGTGCATTGCAATACCTCTTTGTGTCAGTAAGTTCTTTTGATTTGGGGTTTTTATCCACTTCTCTTCTAGTAGGGAGAAAAGTGCAGGAAGTCCTGCCAGTTGACCAGCTGCTCCATGCACACATGTGCAGCAGTGTCATCTCCTATTTATCCACCTGTTTGCCATGGCAGACAAAGCCAAGCCCTGGCCATGCTGGCAGTGCTGATAACTCCATGGCTGCACTGTGGTCACCATAGAGTTGCTTCAATTTAGGATTCCTCCTCACTGTTAATTACAAATGACTCCTTCTTTCACAGATCTCCAGCTTGTGGCTATACTTGCCCTACATCACCAACAAAAGAAGCTGCATGCTGATTTTAGTTCTCCTTCCTGCTGTGGTATTCATAACTGATGGCAATAAACACCACTCTGGAGCTTTATTCATATTTCTGTAGCTGCAAATACCACCCAGCATGCAAGCAGGGCAGCTCTCACCTCATCGTTGCTTACAAACCGCTTAGGGTTTGCATTTTGTGGTCAGAGGAGAAACAGAAGGTGGGATTAACTGTCTGTGTTACCATGGTTAGCCTAAACCTTCCTTGTGGTGACCATTAAAGCCCTGTTCCTAAAACTGGAGGTTTTAACAGGAAAAAGAGGCATATTTCAAACAGAGGTGGATACTTTAACTTCCTCTTTTCTCCAGAGCAATCTGGCCTTAAGATCTACCTTCTCCCCCGCCGAGCTTTTTAACCAATAGAATGAGCACAGAGCAGAAGTCAGCATCCCAGTATTATTTATCTCTGAGACTGTGTTCACCTTCTGGGAAGACACCTCATTTTTCCCCTGTGCCTCAGCCTCCCCATAATGGCTGTTCAGGTTTCTCAAAGATTTCCTGGGAAAGCACTCTCTGTGTGTTAAATATTATGGTAAAGGCTCTCTGTCCACAATCACTGGAGAGCAAGCTGAGCAGGCTCATCTTGTAGATGGTGCTGTTGATCTGCCTTGACCTTGGTCACTCTCCTTCAGCTTCTGTCCTAGGCCTGAGTTCTTTTGTTTTCTCAAGAGGCCTCATTTCATATGCAGTCTTTATTTCTTAAGAGATGTCACAACCAAAGTCTCAAGCATATCAAGGTTGAAAATGACATTTTGAAAGCAAAAATAATGATTTTTCTCTGCCATGGTTTAGCCCCAGTAGGCAACTAAGTACCACACTGCCACTCATTTACTGCACCCTAAACACCAGTGGGGAAGTGGAGGTGGGTTTACATAAGAATAGTTTAATAATTGAAATAAAATACAATAAAACCAAAAATATAACACTAACTGTATTTAAAAGGGAGTCAACAGAAACAGAAAGAGAAATAAAAGCCAAGAAAGACAAATGATGTACAACTCAGTTGCTCAGCACCTGCTGACCGATGCCCAGCCCATCTCCCTGCAGAGATCAGCAGTTCCCAGCAACTCCCCCAGTTTACACTGGGCATGGCATTATACCAGTTCAGGCCAGCTGTCCTGGACTAGGGTTAGCAATACCTAAAAAAACCCAAAACATATGTGTGTTATCAACATTATTATCATAATGAATTCCAACCACAGCTACTAAGAAGAAAATTAGCTGCATCTCAGGTGAAACCAAAGCATTCACTCATCATTTTAAGGCTCCTGCCAGTGAATAATCCAGAGATTTATATTTTTCCCCTTCAAAAGGATAGCAAATGGATATTTCATCCATTTTCAACCTGGTGAAACTTAATCACACATATCTTAAAAGCCCCTTTATACCCCAATCCAAGGTTCATCAATCAGCCCTATTCTGACAATTTTGGCAGGTCTGTCCCAGACGTTCTCAAAAGGATGAACTGTACATCCCACCTACCTCTGAACTGGCTTGTTCACAGGGGGAAAGTCTCTCCCTGCAGTCTTCTCCTTCATTCCATGTTACATCCTCCTCCTCCTCTTCCTCTGATGTTCTTCTCTGCCTCAGTCTGGAAAGTGGCTACTCAGATCCCTTGGGCTGTGGCCTCAGCCAGGATCCCCAGGCTGTGCCCACACCTTTGTAGCAGGAGTGCAGGAGGCAGCTGTGGGGTGACCTCATTTACTGGATACATAGGGCCATTCAGGAACTGGAGAGAATGTTTTTAGTTATTTTTACGTTTATTTATATCTACTGAAAGCAACATAAGGATGATTCTGGCTGGAGGATTAGATATGTAGAAGCAGGATGAGAGCTGGCAGGAAGAAATAAAAGGAACCTATAGAGAGGAACGAGAGTAAAGACTTTTCCATTCACTGTAATGAGCATCGTCAATGCCTTTCTGATCGTGTATGTCTTAATTTCTAAAGCTAGAATTTTGGAAGGAACAGTAATTAACTGTTAATGTTGGTTTACATATAAGTGTTTAAACTTAATATATGCAAGAGATATGTAAAAACAAGGTGGAAGCACATAAATGTAATCTCATTTGATAAAACTCAAATCATCAGATCATCCTCGAAATTTAAATATTTTTCACTTTATCAACACTGCTGAGCTATGTCACAGATTGAGCATCTACAGCAGCAAAAAAATTAATTATTTTAATTAGTTAGGAAGCATATCAAGAGAGCTTCAACTACAAATTCCTGGCATCTCAGATTATGTGAAACCTTTATTCCCAAGTGTGCCCAGAAAAAAACAGTAATAACTTGAACTGATATTATCCTGCTATATTATAACTCTTGAACCTACTGCATGTGGTACTGACATTATAGGCAGAAAACATCCAGTTCAAGCCCAGATGCTGCACTCCTCACCAGGCACCCTTTCTTTGATTTTCAGCAGTTTTAAAGGCCATAACTCAGCTTACATGGAGTGCTAATGAAGCTTAGTACAACAGACCAGATTACAATTTCCATAAAATGAAGTACTGAACTCCATGGTGAGAAGAGGAAGAAAAGAAAGAGCAGGAGAAGGAGGGACACTTACAGCCTTCAGACAACGAGTTTGCAAGGAGAAGCAAATGCTCTCCACATGCCTGTTCAGAAAGCTACCAGCCTTCCTGCAACATGGGATTGATGTGAGGATGGTAAGCAACAGCCAAATGCCAAGAGAGGGTCTAGAATGGGGAGTCTGTCCTGGTCTATGGCTCACTAACCACCAGCCCTTACTGGGGTCAGACAATACGTAGGACGAGCAGTACCCAGCACTGCCCTCATTCTGTTCCCTCCACACACCTGATACTCTTTGCACTGGTATGGGGTTATTTCTTTGCCAGCATGACTACATCCTGAAATGCTGCTGCTCACCAGGGCAGGAAGCCTGGTGCAGAACACCAGGAAGCCTGGTGCAAAATTATTCTGGGAGGCAGGAGAAGCAGCAGAAATCAGAGCACCAGCTGACTGGTACAGCACCTACGAAGAAAAAAATCTATTACAAGCTTAGGCAAGGAAATAATCACAATAGTGAAACAGTATAACACGTATAACTTAACATTTAATTCATAACATTAGTGATAATGTTTGGAAATGCCAGTAAGAATTAATATTTAGAAATAGGCCTGTAGTCACATTAAAAAAAAAATCTTTCTGCGTGAGTGGCCCAATTAATTATTAACAGTGCAATTGGGTCAGTAGTTGTGATTTTATTCCAATGGCCAGTGACTGAAACTCATTGCTGTCTAGGCCGAATGTCAGTTGCAGATAGCCACGCATCAAGCTGTTATAAAAAGCCCAAAGACTCTAGCAGACCCAGAAATAGAAGGGAAAGAGAACGTGCTTTTCACACAAATGCAGAGATCTCATTTCCACTTGAGGTCACCCTGTGTGCCTCCAGAAGGAGGCCCAGCAGGAGGCCCTCCCTTGCAAGAGGCCATGCAGTGGAGGAGAGGGATGTGACGTTTGAGTTCCTTGGCCATTAGCTGAACCCTTGCTGTCATTGCCCACACAGAGTTCTGAGCTCCACAAGCTGCCCTCGATTTTAGCGCTGTTTCCAACCAGGTGTAAAACAGCACCTACAAAGCCTGGGTGAGGCCCAGTGCTGCCTTTACTCACACCTTGCACTACCCTTTTCCTTGCACTTCCATGAGCAATACGAGCAACTTCCACGAGCAAAATGAGCAACTTCTATGAGCACTGCATACAAACCTGTCTAGAGTGCACGTGGAGACATTCACACTCCCTAGGCTGATTATCTACACTGTTAAAAAACACACACACATATTCACAAAATCCTTATTTTTCCCAAGTACAGTATTCAAATTAAATATTCATCTCCCTTAAAAACCAATTAAATTTTAGTCTCTAGCAATTTGAAGATCTAAACAGCAAATGTAGAAAAATAATTAGCATAGTAAGAAATAAGTTATATCTCTGATAAGCTCATAAACCCTTTTAATTAAAGTTGCAATATTTTTAATTGCTAAGGGGAATATTTTGTTTATAATAGCAAACATTTCTAAGTTTTAATTTAGGTTTCAATCTAATATTTTGATAACTGAGAAATGGCCTCCAGGGGGCAACAGCATCCACTAAACAAAATAATGTGCGTTTCAACTTTATCAAAGGATTTCCTTGCATGCATCTTCTTGGGATACAGAAAAGTTAAGCTAGCCGATGCAAACTCCGACTAGCCTCCTGTGAGAAGACACGGAAGAAAACAATCACTATTCATTCAAAACTCCACTTATTAAAAATATATATTATTAATCAAATTACAAGACCATACTTCCAGTAACTTTATGCATACAATCTAAAATTCCTAATAAAATGTATAAATAGACATTGCTTGTTTTTTAAGCTTTTAGACATGCTATTTTGAAGTTATCTGAAACATCTTGGAATTGCTGCATTGTGTCACTTTCCCTAGTTGACACCAACCTATTGACGTGCAAAGGATTTACGAAACTTCGGGGCTGACAGAGCTGATGGCCTGAAAGAGGTCAGGGTGACACCACCCCGTGTGCCAGTGCGAGGGCAGGGCCAACCACACAGGCAGGCATGCTCAGCCCTCACGCAAACACCAGTGCTACAGGTTGTTCTCCTGCTGGCTAGTCGGGATGACTGTCTCTTGGTGAGAAATCAATCCCTATCCATACACAGTATGGATCCTTCCAGCAGGTGGCTCCTGGGGCAGTCATGGGGAGATGGAGCAAGGTCCCTCACAGAGTTCTTGGGGTTCTGCACCACCCCAGCAGCACACTGGCCTGCCCAGTCAGGCTAAGGAGTCACACATAATCACATAATTAATCACACAATCTAACAACGAGCACATCCAAGTTGTACGTGTTGGATGACAAGAAGCACGTGTCTCAGTGGCAGGCCACCAACACTCATCAACCAGAAGAACGATTCTAAAAAACGGCATTGAGATTCTGCCAGGAGTACCTTTGAAACTGGGGAGTTGATCACAAGGTGTTGCTATCAGGCCACTCCTTACTGGCAGCTTCCAGACAGTAATTTTGTAAAATGTTGTCATCCTCATTTTAAGTAGCAGTCACATTAAAATCTAACTCTTCTATTACAGAAAAAAAAAAAAAAAAAAAATGCGATCATTATTTACTGTGCTGTTATGTTTAAGCATTTAGTCAAGATTATGCTGCCCAGCTTTTTGGAAAAGGAATTATGCCAGAAAGTCTGTAGTCTAAAACTGCAAGAACACATATAGGACTGAAGGTAAACACAGGTGTCACCTTGTGGAAGCAGTATGAGACATGAGGTTAGTAGCCGGGAAAAAAAAGAAAGGCATCTAAAGGAAGGAGAATATTGTGATATATCCAGATGCCATTTCTTTAAAAAATAAAGAAAAATGTAATTAAACCAGGAGACTCAGGAAAGGAAATCAAGACAATCAAAAAGCCTCCCATTCAAGGAGGGAGAACTCCCATCTTCCTTCCAGACTCTATCCACAAAGATCTAGACTAGAGGTACATGATAGGAGGAGAGACAGGAAAGTCACTTTAGTCCAGGAATGTGGTCAAATACCATCACTTTTCTTTTGACTTTTCAAGATGCTTGAGCAATGACGAGATCCAAAGGTAATATTGTTGATCTGTCTTGTTCTGTTTGATTTTTCTCTTTAATGTCTACACAGCAGTCAGAACACAATCTTAAATTAACTTTGTCATGTTTAACTTGGCAGTTTTATTTTGGATTTGGAGGCGCTGGTGGAATATTTTCTTTCATTTTGATCATAAAGAAGGAACTCTATTTTGAATCACATTTTAAATTCCATTCATCATGTTGCTTTTGTAGTTTACCATGTCCAGGCTTGACAGAGTGTTGATCAATCACCCATTGAGAACATGACTCAGATAGGAGAAAGCACAATGAAAGCTGTGTTTCTCTGACTGCAGATTTTAATAAAAGGAAATTGCTCTTTGAAGAACGCCAACTTTTTCAGCCTACAGCCAAAGGAACATCCAATAAACCTTAGGAAAAAAAAAAAAAAGTCAAAATAACTATCTTCCTCCACATGAACCAGTATTTCAGAGTCCCTTTCAAATGCCTTTAGCAGAAATAACTCAAATGAAGTTGGATTAAGCATCAATTAGCATGGTGTTAGTAAAGTTGTCCTCAACAAAATAAACAGGTTTTTTATTGTTGCCATTAGCTAGAAATGGAAGTATTTTCATTATTAAAGGTGGCAAATTCTCTGTCATGTAATCATTTTAAATAATTTTTACATTTTAACATAATTCTGTGTAATAAAATACATACACTATTTGTCTTGGGAATTCTACGAAGACATATAAAGGTATAATTGCATTAAGAGAAACTTGGGAGAATAGAGCCACAAAATCAATATATTCCTATGTTATTTAATCAAATAAAGCCTAAGGTAACCATAGTTCTTTCCAATACCAAAAACATATTGGCCATTTCATTTTGAGAGGTATTCCAAAATGCCTAGTGCCTCTGTGCCTAGTGATCTATACTTTAGCCATTTACTTGTTCACAGCTTTCTTCTAGCAAGTTTTCATGAGTACAAAATTTCACATTGAAAAAAAAACGAGTGGGACTTATTTGGGCATCAGCTATTCATGAACTGTTTTGTACAATTTCTGACCTTTTGTAGCCAGGTATTAAGATACATTAACATAGTCCTTCATACATGCAATGAGAAAACCCACACTGTTAGAAGACTAAGAATCAAAGGGAAATTGGGCCCCATCAGCCAGCTAAACTCAGTAGAAAGATGAAGAAATGCTGATAGGTAACACAGAAACCCAAACACCTGAAGCTGTGTGTATTAAGGAGGAACTTATGTGGGAACAGCTACCACTGTGAGGTCATTCTCCTACAACTACTGAATAGCTGAAAAGTGGAAGCTGAGAACATCTTTTGCTACAGGTAAGTGGCTGGGAGTGTGGGACTGCCTTGCAGGGCATGTCTGCACATATCACACATTAGTTGTCATGACAACACGAACTTTCCTTGCGTCAAAGTGCACCATTACCGTGGCTTTTCCACCTGATTCTCGCCAACACAACACATCCAATCAACTGTGCAACTTGTTTAAGTGATTTTCCACAGACGTTATTAAAGTAGAATGTTTACTATAAATTCAGGCCCTGTGCAAAGCTTTTCCTCTGGAGAGCATCCTCATTCATGCTTATTAATTATACTGGCTCTCAAGCTCTTTTTTTCTTATTATTTCCTTATTTAGCAAACTAGCATTGTTGGATAATAGAAGAATATCTATCTGATAGTTTCCGTTTGGAAATCATTACCCCAATTTAGAATTTAGCGGGTGTGTCCTTGTATTTTTTTATTTTCCTTTTTTTTTTTTCATAAATTCTGGAAGCATCTGGATTTGTTCCTTAGCAACACTTTTTAGTTTGCCATTTGCTTTTATTCAGCTCCCCAAAGAGTGTTTTTAAAGCTGCAGTAAGGTTGGCCATTTCAAAGAAGAAGCTTTTATTTTTCCTCTTGAATGAATGGTGAGATCACACCCAGATATCACAGCCTGACAGGAACATTCTCCAGTATATGAAAAACTATCCTTGAAACAATGAAATACTTTCAAACTGAGATAATAGGTGAATTACTGGCAAGAATACTGATAACTTTGTCTATTGTGCTTGGGAAGGGCACAAGAGGAAAGGGACAGCTAATTACTTTATGTTCTGTATAGAAAGCTAATTTTGACTAAATGAAAGCTTAAGACATTTTCTGGGCCTCCAAAGGTGCTTCTCACCTCGTTCATATACATCTAGCACCTAGCTTTGCCTACCCACACACAGAGGGCAGTCTAGTTATGCATACCATGCAGAGGAGCTTAGCTATCCCTGCATACTGGTAAATATGAAATCAAATGCACAAATTTTACATGTAGTGAGAGCAAATCACTTGAGAGTAGCTTCCTTTGGACACGATAGGTACCACAAAATATACATCACCCATACAAATAGTGAAAGTCCTTCCAAATAACTGAAGGTGACGCCTGTCTCTGTACTTGGCAGTTCCACCCTTAATCACACAAAGAAGAGTTATACACTGTTTCAAAGGTGAGTTTTTTCACAGCATGCTCAGACAATGGTAAACCTGACTCTTTTAAGTTAATTTATAGTGAAATCGTAGAACAGAGCAGAACAAAGAGTACTACAATGGAAAAATTGTGCCAGCAGAAGTCTGTTCACCCATTAACTTCTGTGGAAAGGCCCTGAGACATACAATGAACTGCTGATTAAACAGAGTCTGTGCCTGCTCACTCACTGCACAGAGTCCCCAAAAGGTATAGTGCTCTCTTTGCTCCCTGGCACTCCTCCAAGTTTAATCAGTACTGATCAGTTTATCCATCAATAAATATATTCCAGAAAAAAGAATGTTCAGTTGTTCAAATGTTCAAATGTATGCAGGCTTCAGCACATTTGGTGACCTAAACTATTTCTGTCCCAATGAGTACATTACCAGAACCCTGAAAAAAAAAAAAATCTCTTTGGCTAGACCCTTGTTCTCATCTACTCTCCTTCTACTGTTGAACCTGAACTAAAGACACTTCACATTTCTGAGGAGAGATAATAAGTTTGCTACCCACCACAACTCTTTGTGTAGCTGCTTTGGAAGTCGTTTCTGGCAGCAGCATGGAAATTCAGGCAATGAACTCCAGCATGACAAGGAGCAGCTATTATTGTGTGCAATGTAAAATGCCTTTTTGGCATCACTATTTTGCCCCAACACACAGCATAGAGAAATGCAACTGGAGATTCAACACATCTGTGTGTTTATTTATTGAATCAAACTGAAATTCAGAAAGTTGTAAGACCAATATAAATCTTCCTTCTTTAGACAGACTCTTGTGGATGAATAGAAAATCTAAAAATCCATCAGGAAGTTTTAATCTATAGGGAAGCCAGGATGAAACCCTCTAGGAGGACATTTGACAACACCTAGCTTGTTTTTTCTGTTGAATCTCTGATGTTCATACACACAAGTCTCAGCCTTGCCCCCAGGGCAGCTATTAATATGGTCAGCATTGGGATCAATAGTAGCAGAAGAAGGGCCAAAATGGAGTTGTTAACAGCCGGATCTGTAACAGATGTTACCTGTTAGGAGGTCCTGTGACACGTACCAGCCCTGCTGAAGAGAGATAAGGTGTATCACACGATCACCTGACACAGCACAGCACAGCCAGAGATAGCCCAGTGTCAAAGCTGAACACTCAGAAGATAAGCAAAATGGAACAGACAGACAAACTGGACGGATACTCAGCATTGTCTTTTTTTCTGCCTCTACCACAGATATTCACCTTTATCAGCTTTCCAGAGTTTGCTCTGGCACTTCAGTGGAATAATAATTATAACTCCTCTCACTCTAACAGAATTCACTGCCTCTGAGATGTCTCACTTAAAATTACAGAACTTAATGGCGCAGTCTTGTTTTTGCTTCCGCTTAAGACCTGGGCTTTCATATTCTGCAGGAAAACACTTGGTGGCACTCATTCAACATCATTTTTATTTCCCATACCACAGAGTCTCTGGGTTAACCTAAAAACATGGAAAAAATTCCCCTTAGTAAGTGTATCCTATGAACTCTGTAACTAAGACCAACTTTTGCAGTCATTACTCACTTTTAGACTTAATCATTAATGATGTAGAGAAATACTTCATTTTTTTTTGTTAAAAAAAATAAAATCACTTTGTGATAGGAAATTGATCACTAAATTTGAGCTGAGATGTTTCATGCCTACCAATTACTATGAAGAATCTTCATGTTTCTACTTTGATGGGTACTTAAAATTTACTCCCATGTGTAAAGTGCAAATTCTTTGTCCCTTAACATCACTGTTCACCGTAAATTGCATATAGCTCTTTGAAAACAAACAAGATAAACAAACCCTGACTGAACCATCTGGTAACCAGGATAGTTACTCAAAGACAACTGCAAAGGTGGTACAGAGTTTCACTGGCAGTACCCTGTACTCCTTCTAATTTACACTCCTGAGTGACAGCCGTTTGCAATCCAGTATTCATACTGCATTTTGAGAAAGACATAGGAGAACCAGCAGCACCCTGACCCATTTAGATTAACAAATACCTATAATCCCTCTATAAAATCCAGCTTTTCCAGGAACTACCCCAGTAGTTCCTCATGGACAGTACCCTAAAGTGCTGCCAAGGACCACAGCCTTATCACAGACACCTGGCAGTTATTCTTATCAAGGCTGCTGAAAGATCTGACAGTCAGGAGGGGATTTATTTATTTATTACCCTTAACAGCAGGACAGTATGACATTAGCTAAGGATAATCTAACACCGTTAGATAGCCCAAAGCTTGACTGAAGGTGCCTCCTTTGTGGGAGGGGGAAGATCATGCCCAGATGTCCCTGCAACTCTCCACTTACCACACTCAAAATAAAACTTCCGTGAAACAGATTACAAATAGGTCAGTGGCCACTCAGTGGAAATGTGAGTGAAAGCAATGAAGCACAGCTAAGCACATTCTCAAAACACAGATAATGCTTTCACCAACAGTGTAAGTGGCCTTCTTACGAACAGAAACAAGGTTCATTGCCCATCCCCACCATCCTTCAACAACAGCCAGAAGAGTGACCCACAGCTGTTACTCCACGGTCACAGTGACCACAGAGCCTGATTACTCCATGGACACCCATTGGTCCTGAACCTATGAAATCCATGCTGCTAGGAAACTCCTTTCCCAGCAGTTTTACTTTTGTTCCAAGTTTCACCAGCTGCACCAGGGAAACGTTAACTTTTTCGGACAAAGTGACCATGCCATTATCTTCATGTACTTGAATGCAATTTGTTTGTATACTCTGTAGTGTTTACATACCTGAGGAAATGCTTTGCTGACAAGTTCCACGGTTGTCTAATAATCTTTAAAAACCCAAGAGGCACTTTTCAATGTGAACAAAGATTTTTGCATGTTAAATGTGCACACCCAATGCAATTTTTTTTTTAATATATTTCAGAACATTTTACTTCCAGCCTTTCTAGAAAGAGTATTACATTTTAAAATATGAGAGTACTATCTTCCTTCCCCTTTTTCACACTTATGTGCAGCTAAAGGGCTTTTCCTCTAGTATTCTTCTAAAAGACAACCCACTGTTTTAGCAAAAACACAGGAAGGCAAAGCACAATCCAAAAGTGAGTTACAATTAATCAGCTGAATATCATACTGAGCACCATTTGACCACATTAAGCACATCAAATACAGAGCACTTACATGTGCTCTTCACACAAAGCCAGTATTCAGCGTATGCAGTGTCAGACGTGTTTTGTCACCATAATCATACAGCCTTTCCCATACCAGGTGCCAGAGCATGAGCCACAAAGGGCAGAGCCTCTCAGAAACGCTTTGATGACCTGTCCCTTGCAGGAAGGTGGGGCTGCGTTGCACAGAAATGCAAACAGCGCCATTTCTGTGAATTCTAGGTACTTCGTATTTCATTACGGTTATTGTTTTGTTAAGGGTTCGTTAATAGGAGAAATGGGGGAGAATCACGGGGAGCCCAGTCGACCCCAGTCCCGGGGAGGCTTAGGACAGTAGGAGAGCAGACAGCAGTGGTGTTTCCGCCCGGCCCGTGGCCGCACACCGCCCAGCGGGTGGTGCTGCGGGCACAGGTTGGTCGGCGGCCCAGCCCGCGCCCGCCGCAGCCCC
>VWYP01001529.1:0-15038 GCA_013400435.1 Pycnonotus jocosus | reverse complement strand
AAAGAGGGGGAGGGGGGGAGGAGGGGAAGGAAGGGCGCTGGAAATTAAAAGTGAGGCACAATTTGAAACTCTGCCTACACCACAGCTTTTATAATCAGCTTGTGACATGCTTGGCACTAAACACTGTTTATGTCCACAATTAATGCAGTTAATACTAGGTTAGTAACTGTGGCAGCCAGCCACGTGCGCCGCCTGGCACATGGGTGCCTGCTCCCAGCCGAAGAGGCAGGCTTTGCTCTTCATGCACACAGCCAGGCCAGTTCAAGCACATCTGGAGCCAGTTTAACCGGGGCCTCCCTCCAATGCAGCACTCAGCATTGCCAGTGTATTCTTTCACACAAAACGCTATGAAAAGGGGAGAAGGAACTAAGACAAAAATGGGAGTGAGAGAGGATTTTAAAAAACGGGAGTGCGAGGCTCTTTCCAGTGGAAGGCACTCTGTCACACCGGGCTTCACAGCCTGCCTGAACAAGACTCAGCATCAGGGAGCCCCTAACGGGGCCTCCAGAACCAGTCTGACCAGTTCCTGTTACTCCTATCTCTCCGTGCAGTTGGACATCTCAGCGAGCATTACACACCTGTAGCAGCTGCTAGGCATCTGTTGTCTCCACCTGATGAGGGGAAGTGGCAAGGCTGTTCTTGATAAAAGGTGGTTCACGTAAGGGCTATTATATACCTTCCAATCATACGCATGCAATCCCAAGTAAAATCTTCCAAAAAAGCCTTTCTCAAGACAGTCACCAGGTTGCAATGGGAAGATTTTATGAGCTGGTTGCAAAAATTCATTTGTACTTTTTGGGTGGGAGGTGAATTTTGAAACTGAATTTTTTAAAAGCTCGAAAGCTCTAGTATGGCTTCTGCATCAAGTTCAGGGCTTCCTTGGGAAATCCAGTAATTTCAAACATTCCATCTATGTCAAGGCATTCGCCTATGGACTAATACACCAGGCACAGCCTACATGTTACACCCCTAACATGACCTGTTTTTTCTTTTGTGGCCACTTACAGCTCCAGTGAGAGCAGAATATATGTGCAAATCGGTCACACATTAAGTAAGGTCACTATCATCTGTCACGTGTTTGCTCACTTACCTGTCCCCCAAAGAGAGGAGTGTTTGTTTTGAGATTTTACATGCCTCTAAACATTTATTCCAGTAATGTCAAGGTCAAAGAAAGGTGTTCTTCACTTGCAGCAGGAGCTGCTGTAATCTGAGATAAGGTCCCTGAGGAAAGGAAGCCTACTTCACAGTCACAGCTTGGCCATGGAAAACAAACGCATTCTGCAGGCACACATCACTCCCTGTCTGGAGGGCCACCTCATGCTAGAAGAACATCCCTGTCAACTCTCATGCTATAACCCAGTTCTTCATATAGTCTGAAATGATCTGTCATATTAATTCCTGCTTTTCTTGGCATGGTTGCATTAGAGGCAAACTCTGTATCTCATTTCTGTTCAAAACAAGTCCACAAGTCATAGCTTCTTCAGTAATATTTTAATCAAAATTATTACTATTCTCTTACTTCAGCTTGGGGAAATTCAGCTTGCTTGTTGTTTTGGTTTTATTTGGGGTTTTTTGTTGTTGTTGTTTGTTTGTTTTAATTAAGCTACAAATTCACTAAAGGAAATTAATACTTCCCAGGATACAGAAGAATAAAAAAGACCACATGTGTTTGCTCCTACTGTTCTCCAGACCTCTTTCCTTTATTGCGTTCTTAGTCACCCATTACTGCTTTTTCACCTGCTGCAAGCTATAAGCAAGAGGGTAACAAATACATGGCAACACCTGCTTTTAAATGTGTTCTTCTTTCCTGTTTCAAGGTTTTAGAAGTAACTTTAATGCATATGCCTCCAAAATGCACCAAGAAACCCAAAATAACTGTCTTCTAAAAAAAAACAAACCCAAAAACCCCCTAAACAAACAAACAAACAAAAACACAAAAAAACCCCACCACCCCACTGAAAATTATCTTCAGCTGTGACGCTTTTCATTTAGCCATGCTTAAATATCATAGAATTAACACTGCATACAGAAAACAAAAGGGTCACACACTCATCAGCAATTTAAAAAATAATCATCTAGCAATGCAAAAATGCAAATGTATGAAAAAGGATTGTGCTCAAACAATGCATGGATTATGAGGAAAGAAACTTCTATGTCCATTGAAGGGAAATGGCATCCTATGCAATGTGCAATCATTTAGTATACTAGAGAGATATTTTATCTCCTAAATGATAAAGAAGGGGGATTAGCTGGTGTCCCTATGCATTGCTGAGTAAAACTTTTCACTATTTTTTCAGCAAAGCAAACCTGTGTTTAGGAAGACAGGATAGTGTATGACAAATATTCCCTCTCCTTGCTGTTGAGCTCCTTACTATATCAACTCAGGTAGGGAGACTTCCCCTGTTTAAAATGTCTTTTCTATCCATTTGCCTACTGAGGATAATCAAGAGTGTTTAAGCATGGTGCATAGCCCCCACTCCTGGGGACAGGGTGGGGCTGACCAAAGCAAATGAAGCTAATATTATTTAATGGTTTTACAAGTAGAATTCCCTGGACTCACTGCTCCTCACTATATATTTTAAAACTTCAAAGATGGAAATGCACAGAGCTGAGAATGGACATGGAGTACACCTGGTCTTATCACTGCAATCATTGTGTGTCAATTATCATGTCCGTACTAATGAGGTTAGTCAGACACGCTCTTCTACCTGCAGCTGGAGGGCACTGATTGCTGGTGTAGCTCTCTTGGATAACTCTTGAGGGAAGAAATGTGTGGGAAGCCCTGGTTTCAATACAGTGGTGAAGACTATGGAAGTCATTACAATCAATTGGTAGAGAGGTCATTATAATTTATAGCAAAATCTAAGAGTACGTCTGATGCATTTATGTGCTCACAGGGAGCCTTCCTCTCTGCCCAGTTGGCTGCAGCATGCTTTTTCTCTCAACAGCATGTTCAGGAAGAATCAGAGTGGGAGAGTGAGCTGAAGGACAGCTAGGCAATGGTCAGTGGAAGTGGAATGTAAATACGGAAGGCAAACAATGCCACCACTCACTGCCAGGTATCAGATCCATGAGCAGCTATCAGCCCTCAGAATAAGCAATGCCTGTGGTAGTCAGTGCACAGTCAAACCACATTTTACCAGCTGAAAGAGGAAGAAGAATTTTACTCACTCTCTACTTCTTCATCCTGCTTCCTCAGATATGCAGGAGTTACAAGAGAAAGGGATCATTTTAAGATAGCCTTTGACCCACAAAATAGAATAATTGCCCTCTTAGTTATAGTTGCAACTGGGTTCTGCTGTACACTGTGTGGGGTAGAGCTGATAAAATGTGTGCCTTCAGTCATTTGTTGACTAACCCGGCCTTTGTGGCTAACTCGTGCAGGATCCACTGCAAATGTTTTTGATAATGCTGCTGTAAAGGCATGAATGTCAGTGTAGGAGGGCAAAATATTTTGAGCTGCTCAGCTTCACTTTATAAATATTTTTGGAAGCCACCAGTGTGAAATGCTCCATTCACATTCAGCACTGAAAAAAATAATGGTTTCTTCTAAAACAAAGACACATCTGTCAGTGCAGTAGAGTATATGAATTTACATAATCTGCAGCACAGAAAAAGTACTTTCTCAAACAAATTAAGTCAAAGCAGGCAGAGAAAGAACAGCATGAAGCTCTCTATGCAATGTCAACAATAATTAACAGAGTACTTTGTAGTCTGCCAGTGCTTCCCGTGAATAAGGTACTCTCAGACATTTGGTATGAACAGGCTGCCCTCCTGTTTCGCTGCTGCAACCCAAAGCTGCAAGCCTTCACTTTTACTGGCTAGCCTATCATTAACTTTTAAATGTTGTATGCCACCCAACATTTCCCCTTAGAAGGACAAAGGACAGAGGGCATGAGATTCTGTTGCAACTGCTGCAGGGATTTATGGAGTTTGCTTTGCCATGTCAAACTGGGAAATTCAGGGAACTTGCTTCTTTCTGAGATGCATCAAAATAAAACTTAAAACAAACTCAAACACATTGCACCATACACAGAACTTGTTAATCCCTTTATTCCTCAGTTTCCCTGTTGATACCTTGGGAGAAGGCAGCTTTCTTATTTCCCTCACATATGCATAAAACCCCTGGAAGCTTTCTTCAACTCCTGCTGATTCTCCAGGGACACAGACTGCAGACATTTTGAATCATGGAGTCTCTTCTCCTAGGCTGCCCATGCACAAAATCCAGAACTGATGTGAGCCTACTTTTGTGCACAGAATAGTATTGTATTGCTCTTGTACCTCTGATTTAATCACACTGCCTTTGCATGTACTTACAGACTAAATTTCCAGAATTGCCAAAGAATGGGACACTCCTGACATCTTTCTCTCTGTACAAATGGTAAAACTGCAGCCTTGCCTAGAGCAGAGGGATTTCCACAAGTTTTTTCCTTATGGACTAATTCTGACTGATTTCTTCCACGTGTAAGAGTGCTCAGAAGGTTGTCAGGGAGATAACTGTTGACACAGCTTTACCCTGATATTTGAAGGGCTTGGGCAGTTGAGTGCTTTTCAGCAGATTGTGCATTCGTGCAGATGCAAGCACGCTGGCAGACTACAGACCTGACTTTTTCATTTGCCAGTCTGAGCTCATGAGCAAGCACTACCTACAAACTACAGCTGTAAGAGGAGGCCAGCATACCTCAGCTAACGTTATTTGAACTGGTTTGAGCAACAGAAAAAAACCTGGTGACCAAAAGTCAAGCGCAGTCAGTGTGAGACACAGGACTTATTTGGAAGGTTGGCCTGCACTGTGTACATTGCTGCTAGTAGCTCAGCTGGTTGTTTAAACTCATCCAGACCAATATAAAACACTGTAATAATGCTTCTCTGATGCCAACATCCTTTGTAAAGTACAGGCCTGAGCCCAGAAATTCCCATCAGCCTGCAGTCTGTGTCATTACCTCCAGCTCCTCTGTGGATCTCAGTGCTTTCTTCCTTTCCTTCCTGCAAGCTATGACCAAAATTAAATCAAAACCAGCCATCACATTCCCTGAATTGGTGTAAAGGTTGAAAACAAGTATAATAAACTTTGCACTGACTGTGGCTAATTAGCAGACAGGCAATCATTTATGATTAAGCCATATAAAATGTTTGTTATTAGCACAAGAGCTGAACACTACAGTACACAGCAAAGGTCCAGGGCACAGAGAAGTTAAGTGACTTATTCAGTTTGATGCAGCAATTCAGTGATAGAGGTAGAAATAGGCCACTCACTTTTCTCTCTCAGAACAGGTCTAATCTCTAGATCATACTTTGATCTCCCTTTAGCAGCAAAAAATAAAACTCCTCTGTTCACGGTATAAGCCTTTACAGAAATTACTTTCAAGTTACAGACTCACCATTATCACAACACTGCAAGATCAAACAAAGAGAAGGGCAGTAGGAGAGGAAAAGAAGGGTTACTTTGTGTCATTTACTTCTACAGTCTGCTCAACAAAGCCAAAGAGGAAAAACATTTTTTTTTTTTTCAGACAGATGTCTTTTACAGCACATCAAACACTTCTCATGGGTGTGTGTCAGAGACATTTTACTACAAAGCCTTTGTCCTTTGCATTCACAGCAGCCCAGATGTTTATCAGGATTTTCCATTCCCTAAATTCAAGATCACACTGGGATCTGTGTTAAGATGGCAGCAGAAGTACATCAAGAGAGTCCAAAGCACAAAATTCTTAGTAAAAAGAAAGCATTAACACAACTTGTTCCTGTGCTAAGGCTGTGGTGGGGGAGTTCCTGTCATCTCTAAAGCAATGTCTGGAGAAGGAAGCCCTATTTTCAATGCACTTTATTGGAGAAAGTCAGTATGAGGGAACAATTGTCTTTCCTAATGGATTTACTTCTAGTAAATGTAAATCTAGTAAATTTTAAAATTCAGTAAATTAATCTAAATTTAGTAAATTAAAAAAGTTCTAGTAAATAGTCCTCCACGCAAAGCATGTGGCCGCAATATCACAAAGACAACATCCCATTATTTACTGTGTAACATCTCATGCATATATTGTGCTCTCAGTGTGCCTGCAGCAATCCTCTAATTTGTTTACTCACGAGGGCAGTCTGTAATTCTTTAAGTTATCTAGCACAACAAAGAGCATTACACACAGAGATAAATTAAATTTAACATTGCTACATAGTCTTCCTCTCTTGGGCCAAGACTCAACAGCGTAGTGCATTTCCTCTCTCCTCACCCCATGCTCTGGTGTGCATAATCTCAGTACACAAATTACTACAGGATCCTTCAAAAAACTCTTGTATCCTTCCTTGGTGAGGTGTTCTTCTTTCTAGGAACAAACCAGGTCACTAAGTGTTGCTCTAAGGCAGTGCTCCCAGCCTCCCTGCCAGCAGAATGGCACAGTAGAGGATGCTGCACGCTCCTCCAGCAGGCTGATCTGCTCCACTCCCTGGGAATGGTAATGCCTGAATCAAATCACCAAGACACAGCAGCAACAGTAGAAGCACCTGCCCCCAAACCCAATACTTCACTCTTTTCCCTAAGGCAGACACTGAGCTTCCACAAGACTTTCTGTTCCCTGGCACCACCACAGGTTTAAATGCTTCACTTGAGAGGAAACTTCATTGTAAGCCAGAAGGACAGCATGCTCCAACAATTGCTGCAGAAAAAGAGGATAGGCAGAAATAGCAGAGATGTCTGAGGTCCCTTCATTTGCTTCTGTTTGGAATATAAAAAAATCTCACAATTCTTCTCTACGCCAATTCCCTTGTACGTTGAAGTAACTGTTTTCCTGTTTTTGGTGATCCTAGTTTATCAAGAAGGTAAGACATCAGGTAATCCTATACTTTACTGTCTGCCTACCACCACTACTACTGTGTAGACTCACACAGCATTTGTGCATTGCCCTTGCATTCACCAGCACAAATAGATCCATCCATCAGGCTCCAGCAAATGTATATCTACAGACAAGGGAACTCATGCCTATTATTGCTAGTAGTAACCCCTTCCCCAGTGAGACTGCACAGCCTCTCTCTCCAGGTTAAACCAAATGGCTGTGATTGTCTCTCAGAGATGTGAGTGAATGGATGTGCTGTCCCAAAACTCCCACCTCTCAGATCATATACTACTTATGTGAAAACAGTGGGTAAGCTTCTGGCAGCTCTTCCTGTTTAAAATGGGCCGGGGAAAAGCAGCATGTAATTTTCTGGCAGCAACACTGGAACAGTAAAACTAATGAGTCCCCACAGCTATTCCCACCTGTTCTTAGAGCAATATATATATTGGATATATACCCACCCATGAGTCTATCTGTGATGCTAACTCAAACTATAAAAAAAAAAAACCAAACCCAAACAACCCAACCCAGACCCTAGACTTTCCTATATAGGAAAAAAGATGTAAAAGAGCAGGTGGAAATTTCACCTGTTTTAACATCTCACTTAAGCTGGGTCTAAACTTCCATAGAAGGGAATAAAAGCAGAACAGATATCAGCAGCAGCATCAACCCAAGGATAATACTGACCAGATATTGTAATACAAGAATATGGAGTAAGATGAGGGTGAGTCAGCAGAAGATGTTTGTCTGTAGATGCAGAGTCCTAAAATCTGGCTGTCTGTTACAGGAAATTACACTAATACTGAATCACAGTTCTGTACACATCATCATCCTGTACAGATGTTTTCCATGGGAGGAAGTTGTTGTTAGGTAGGCTTTACAATTTTATGCAATAATTTAATTTCAAAATTTATCCTAGAGCATCCAGTTTTCCTTGTGCATGAAAGTATCTGCAGTATTTATGATTTCTATTCTCTCCAGTAAAAGCTCTACCTGGAAAAGACAAATAGTTTGCATCTATTCTCTAGCAAAACACACAGAAGAGAAGATGAAAGAACTGAAAAGGAATGCTCATAAAATGGAGACATATCTCATAACAAATGCACTAGGATTGCCTGGGGTTTATTCTGAGATGTTTTAAATTTTTTCCATATAAATTATTTGTTAATGGATGTATCTTCAGAAGGAATACACTAATTTGAAAATGCTCTCATTATGATTAGAATAGGCAAGCTTTCTGTGCTCCAGAAACTTTTTAAAAAGTCTTGGGAAATAACTGTTTAAAAAGTCCCAAAGATTCTAGAGGTTAACAGAGAGTGAATTCAACTTATCTGTAGCAAAACATGTTTAAAATTTATTTATTTTAATAGCTATTCAATGTTGACAGTGCAGTAAAGAGATATGCTGATAATAGAAAAGTCATCCCTTTTGCAAATAAGAACAGTAATGAGGCATTATTGCACAAGGAGAAAAAGAAGAAAAGCATTTCATCCTGGAGAGGCTTCCCCCTCAGACAATATGGCCTTAGGCAAAACTGTGATGTTATCCAGGTTTTAAATAGTGAAGTTTCCAAACAAAAGATTGTGTAAAAAAGATTTGAGGAAGATATATTTATAATTAATGATGGAGCTTGGAAGAAGTCCAACAATTAAAGCAATTCTTGTTTTCTAACCTGGAGAACAAGCTTTCTATAAAACACACAGAGTGAAGATTACCCCAGTAAAGAAGCAAAGTGATGAAGTAAAACAGGGTACACATACAATACTCGAAAATGTTTCCAACCTTCAGATATTGTCAACCAAGATGCAAGCTATCTATCACAGATAGAGTTGGGACGTAACATCTCAGTGGAAGTCTGTGGAGACAACTTTGCTGCTACATCAATGCAGCTCCAATGATCCTGCTTCCTTTCATAGTTACTTCTAGGTAAAAACAGTTCTACTATCTTTTCAGTAGCCCATAAATCAGCATTGCACAGAGTGAAGCAGCTGAATTGCAGTTATTCTTTTAGTGTTTAGTGTTTCATTCTCCTGGTGTGTGCTGTTTTTATAACTGCTAGTTCTCTGATTGAGGCTTTAGCCTAAATACAGTGGGGAAGGGGTGGTTTGGTCTTTGCAAAAGCCAAACCAAAGCTGTTTCAGTTCCAGGTCCCATTTTTTCTGAACTCTGAAAGTTAAAGCCAGGATGGCTTGGATAAGTGCTTCTAATTCTAGCATACCCCTATTTAAAACAAGAGGGAGGATGTGTTTTTAAAAAGCTAAAACTAGTATGGCCTGGAATGAAGTCTCTGAAGACATTTAGGGAGGATTCAGATAAACAATTCCAATCCTCTCCCCACCCCTTATATCTCTCATTAAATTTTATCCTATTCCTTCCTTGCTTTCTATCTCTCAGATATTGTTTGCTTCCCCTCAATTTCCAATGGAGCTTGAAATTAGATTTCCTTTACCTGCTTGCTAGGGAACAAAGCTCTGAACCACACATCCCAGTGAAAGGTAACTCCCAGACTGAGTCACTGACTTATCTTCCACCTCTGTACCTGAACTGGCTGAAACCACACAAAAGAAATTACTGTGTAGTCCTGTGTCCATCTCATACCATCATTACTTGATTGTGGGAAGGATAACTTTGAGTTTAGTTGGACAGAAATAGAACCATCTAATTGTAATGGTTTTGGTCTCCATTTATGACAGCAGAAATTGGGCCACATTGTTACTCAAGATAGAAACAGCACTCATTGTCACATTTTATAACTTCATCAGGAGTTAACTTGGGAGCTGCAAGCTGGCAGCAATAATTCATACATTGCTGCAAACTGTATTTTCATAATTTCTGTTGATACTGGCAAAGTGCTTGTTTTGGCTTTCTGCATGTTGCAGTCATTAGTATAATATAACATAGCCACTCAGATATATTTAGGGGAAGGTCATTTTTATACAAATTATTATGTTCTGGGAAGTTAAATAAACAACCAAGTTAAAGATATCAACAATCCCACTCCTTAATCCATGCCAAAGTGAATTTTAAACACTAGTTGGTTCAATCAGAGGAAAAGTCAAGCAGTGATTATGTCAGTTGGAAGAGAGAGAGGACACTGCATTCCCTTTTATTTGAGGACTCACCTGGAATGTTACTCCTTGAAAACAGCTAAATATATCTGTAAAGCTAGAGGTGTTCAAAGACAAGCTAGGACACACGTGGTCACTATACCATTAGCAAGATCACTCATCCTGTTCATAATAAGGAAAATTCCTATTGAGACTTCACTGAGCAGAAAGTACAGTATTCTGACTATTTATTAAAAGAGCTTTGGAATGCATTTCCAAGGCACAAAAGGACACTGACCTTGAAAATAGTATTTGGGTGTAAGTAAATGTCCACGGTTTTCATTTTGCAAGTTTGTAACCATAAAAGTTACAAAACAAGTCACTTTTGAGAAGTACTCATCTTTTACGCTCATTAGATTGCAATCCAGAGATGACTGAACATGATATTTAAACAGTAGTGTTTTTGCCAATGAGTTGCATGATCAACACGAACTGCTAATGTTTTCTATTCTAAACCTTCTCAAAATGTCAAGTGTTCTTGTCAGCTGAGTTTAAGTGGCATAAAAGTAACTTTTGAAGTTGTTGTTGATGAGATACCCTTGGGAAACTCAGTATATATACTAAAATGATATTCACAATATTCTCTAATCTCCCCTGCTGCAAAAGAATTAGGCTCCCAACTCACATTTCCATTGCTCGTAATGTAGCGCAGTCCGGGTCTTCCTCACAAAAAAGACATCGAGCATTCTTAAATAGCACAGGTCTTGTGTCCTGATTTTTCTCAAGTGGCAAGAAAATAAAAACTTAAAGAAATTCCTTTTGAAAACCTGGACCTGATAAATAACTCTGTTACACCCCTTGTAATGGCAGTACTGTTAATTTTTATATAGGTTTTTCACACAGCAGTTCACCAGCACAGCAGAAAAATTCACAGTTGTCTGAGTCACACTGGCTGTAGCAGATCCACAGATTTCTTCAGTCCTACTTTTTTCTGTGCCTTGCAACATCAGAGAAAGGTAAGGAAACTGGTGCATTACCAAAGGTCCTTGCCAAGGATGTGGAAGACCTGGGCTCACTCCCTGCTACTTATGTTTATCGTGTGTGAAACTGTACAAGCCATACAGAACTATTTCCAATAACAAGCTGAGGTGGAACTTTGATGTGCCTGTCCAGAGGTCTTGCAGCCTCAGTAAGGTATCTCCAGAGCTCTTTTGGCTCTTGCAGGGCCTCCTTGATTTCACCCTATTGCAGCAGAAAGGACCACGGGCGTCCACATTTTTGGGCCAAACCAGTGCTGATGATATTTGTTACACCATTTACAGCAAAAGCCATGAATTAATTTGCTTCTAAAGTTTCAATTAAGTCAAGATCATCACCAACACTGTATTTCCAGTGTATTTCCAGTATTTGATGCGTTGCAGATCAGGAGTATCTTGGAGTCCCCTTTTTGACTACCAAACAAAATTTTTTTACTCAAAGTATTCCCAAAAGTTTAGTTAGACAGATGGAACTTTATGGACTACTAGCATATGGACTGCACACATCAGTGTTTGGTACTTTACTCACACATCAGAGTCACAGAATGGGTCAGGTTGGAAGGGACCACAGTGCATCATCTGGTCCAACTTCCCTGCTCAAGAAGGGTCATCCTAGAGCATGTGGCACAAGATTGTGTCCAGAAGGTTCTTGAATATATGAGATCTTTTCCTCAGAAGATGCTGAAATGCCCTAAAGTCTCTGTTCACTTGTTGAAAGGCAGATTGGTATTTTATGCTGTTTCTCCACGCACAAGTGTCTGATTGCAGTAATAAATAGTATTTTGGACAGGGAAAGTCAGTTTTCAGTTTTAGCACACCATAACAACTACAGTGGTGCAAAGCATAAGCATTTATAAAGACAAGCTTTTGTAAATGGCACTTCATGGGTAAAGTGAAAAGAAGCATAAAAATCTAAAAGCAGGGTAGAATTTTTTATGTATATTTATTATCTGATTCTGTATCTGCATTTTTCACTTGACCTGTGGCAAGCATTAGTTAGGATATCAGTTCCATTAAATAAACATTTCAGAATTTGAGTGCTTTCAAATTGCTAACTGCTCATTTGTGATCATTTAGTAACACTTGGTGATGATGTCTCTCTAACAAGTAATTCATGTCTAAACTGGCTTTCACAGTGCTGAAATGTAAAAGTTCAAGCATGCTGGTAGAACAAGTTGGCCTCCTAAGAACATTTCAGGGTCATTTCACATGTTTGATCACATCTGGTCTTTTAACTATGTTATGACACTCCTGAATCTAAAAGCCTGTTTTCACCCAGGTAATATACAGTACTTCAGCCTCATTTGCATTGTATTCACAAACTTACCAAGTGGGCTGAAAAATGCAGATAACTGCAGGTTCAGCAGGTTAACCCACATCCAGAGATATCCAGAATGTGGGTAACATACAGGTAGAAGAGGGACAAGAGCACAGCTGCCACATCCAGGTCAATGAGATGCATCTGGGTTCTCAGCCCATCCTTGCCTCAGCTGGCTTTCTCTGTAAACCAGGCAACTGGGCCAGTTGGCGATGCTGCTTAGCAGCTCACCCAGCAAGGAGGGCACTTTCACTATTAGCCCCAACTGCTCACACAGTCCTGACAGTTGTGAAACTCAGCATTTTGCAATATCGACCCACTGCCATGAAGTTAATCTTTAGAACATTGCAGAAGCTAGGAGCTTTCCTAATTACTAACAAGGATCACAAACTCCTCAACAAAGTACAGAGCCATAAATGCAGCAAAAATGGCCTACCAGTATGATTTTTTAACTGAAACATCAGAAGCCAGGTGGCTGATTAGAAGCAAGAGGATACTGTTTTTTGTATAAAGTAATAGTAACTCTAATGCTTATAACTTTCAGGTGGTTGATTTAATCTTCACACATATCCACGATGAAGGACAGCAAAACGATTCTGTCTGTGCTACATGGGGATGACAAGAATACGGACACTGCCCAAGACCAGCATGAGGAGTCTGGAATGCCTGGCTGCTAGCCCCATTCTCAAAATACATCGTTCCTTTCTAGAGACAGCAGCTGTTTGTTCTCTGACACTTACAGAGCATGTAAGATTATTTCCATTGAAGTTAATAACCTGTGCAGTCCAGTGAGAACAAAATTGGGTCACAGATATTTAAACTGGCCTAATTTCACTGAGGACTCCTGGTAAACTCATGGTTACACACAACTCTGTAATTATCAGGTTCATTTTGGGAAGATGAGTGGCACATGTGGAAGACTGGGGCAATAACACAAAAGCTGTGCACTCAGCTTTGTTCTGCAACAAGCATGGCCAGTCTTTTGGCCAGGGCTTTTCCTGTAGCCTGAAATTAAGCTGAGGGTTGCATGCACTCTGTGTATCCTCCTATGCCTAAGTGCCTAGACATGTGCACCTTCTGCAAGGAAAATGCAAACATTTCCCCAGCCCATGACCGATGCAGGCAGCAGAGATGTGAACGCACAATACCTTGGGCAAAAAGGTTTGCTCTAGGATAAATGAGCATCCATCTGCATTTCAGTTGTGTGATGGGCTTGTCCATCCCATGACAAAATTGTGGGGTTCTAGGGAAAGCGACTAGTAAGGGTATAGACAGGAGAATTGTCCCAGCAAAACAGGAACCAGATTTGAAGCCCCAGGTAGGATGTCCTTGTCATGCTCTGGTCTCTTTGTGAGACTTTGGGCAAAACATAAGCATTTAAACTTTTTTCCACTACCAAGCTGAGGGGGGGGGGTTTGTTTTTTGGTTTTTTTAATGCTATGTTCACCAAAATTTGATAATTTTAAAGCAGCAGAATTGTATTGAAGATGGTGGACGATACCTTGTGACTGCAAGAAAGACCTCAGTGCTTCTGACTTCCATCAAGCTCCTGCACAAGCAGGACACAGAAGCCAGGAGCCATGAGCCACTGACATTTGTATATCAGGAACAGCAGCATTTAAACAAACATGCTAATTTTCATTGAAGAAATTTGTCTGATTACTTTCTTTTTTTTTTTTTTGAGTAGTGGTAGGCAGAGTGAAAAGGGATTCAATTCATTTCAATGAAACCTTCTCCTGCTTTTTGTATCAGATTTGGCCCTTACTCTATGTCCAGAGGGCATACTGAGACACTATAGGCATTTCACTGGGGCAGTTCTGAGTTACTGCATGGCACTTAGGACATCCTCACTGTCACTGAAGAAATGCAGGTACCATGAAAGGATAATTAAGCCCACCTAAGAATCTCAAAGTGTGTCAAACAGCTAACGCTGAGTTTTGTGTAATAACCTACAATTAGCATGTAATGCCCAAGGCATTTGAACATTGACAACATGGTTTAATCCAGTAATAAAGTAGGCTAAAATGATTATTATAGCTAATAGTATTTTTAACAGAAGTGAAACTACAGAAAAGAAGCTACAGAAACATATTGATTTCAGCTGTGCCTCCCTGACAAGTCTGTATAGATTTTGTTATTTATGGTCCATTTTTTCAAAAAGGACCCAAGGCAAATGTATAAATCCCTGGTTGTATGAAATGGATGGTTGTGCATCAAAATGAGGGATTTGCATGTTTAACTGCCCATATTTGTATCCTTCTATCCAGTTTGCATATGCAAAGGCAAAGATTGTTATATTTATCAGTGCATAAATGAAAGGAGAAAAGATAAATGACCTGGTTTGCAGAGGTGCTGAGCACATGCAGTTTCCATTTATTTCAACTGGAGTGTGAAAAACAGGCCCTAAGTGACTGGCTCAAGCTCACACAATGCATGATTGTCAGTGCCAGGAAGAAAACCCAGAAATCCTTCCAGTCTAATCCTCCCAGTCTAAATCCTCCCCAGTCTAAACTCTAGACACGGTCTCTCCAAGAAATAAAATAATAATTGAAAAAGACACCCAAAAAATAAAAAAAACCCACCCCAAAAAAACAAACCAAATCCAAAAAACCCCCCAAAAACCCCACCAAAAACTGTCCCATAGTCTGACCACACTCTTATTTCTATCTTAATTTGCTAAGAGAATAAAAAAATGGGACATGAAAAACTCCTGCATAATCTTTAATGACTAGCAAATAATGCCAAGTAGGGCAAGTAAATATGTGTGAAGCATTGCTCACACACCCATCAACTTGCATGTGTGTCACAGATG
>VWYP01001528.1:26525-54799 GCA_013400435.1 Pycnonotus jocosus | reverse complement strand
CAGCCTGTCCCTGGAGGGCTGCATGCCATGGAAAGAGATCACCACATGGCAGCAGTTTGGGGAGAGCTGTGTGCCTTTGGGAGGGACTCACGTTGCAGCTGTTTTGTTAGGACTGCTGTTTGTGAGAGTGGACCCAGGCTAAAGAAGCTCACAGAGAGCTGTGTCCCATGGGAGGGACCCCACGCCCTCACAGGGGAAGGACTCTTCCTCTGGAGCAGCAGAAGAAAACCTCAGGTGATAAACTGACCAAACCCCCTGACTCCCTGTGCTGTCAGTAGGAAGGAGGGAAGAGCTGGGGGAAGAAAAGGTGTCTTTAAGGGCCTCTTGTATTTCTCATTTTCTTCCTCTGATTCTGGTGGTAATAAAGTCACTTTGCAACTCTAAGTTGAACCTGTTTTGCCCTTGAAGTGTTTTGCCCTGGTCTTTATGTCAACTGATGAACCCTTTGTTAGTTGTTTTTTTTTTCTTTTCTCTCCTCTGCCCAGCTGTGGCAGGGCAGGGTTAGTGAGCAACATTCATGGGTGCCTGGCATTGGGCCAGTGTTAAACATGGTTTCACTTGGTAAGCTTGCTATTCCTGCCCTAAAAACCAGATTTTATATGGAAAGTTTTCCTGCTGCACAATCAATCTCAAATAAAATAAAATAAAATAAAATAAACATCAGTACAAACTTACAGTTCAGGAGTCATAAATAACCCAATTAATAATTTTCTAGCAGTACTGACATGTCATAAAGAAAGGTTGATACTTCTCCCACTTCAGTACATTGGTAACACCTATACCATAGACATGGAATGGAAATATTCTATGAGAATAGAATTAAAATGTCTAATTATATGGATTAAAAATCTGTCATTTTTTGCATTGCCATACACTTCTATTAAGGGCATATGAAATCATACATTTTTACAAGCAAAACTATCTGAAAATTCTTCCATCTTGAGGAAGATAAATAGCTGATACCCTTTTATATTTATTACTGAATTTAGTCTACACATTTTTTTTGTTAAATTAGCAGAACATAAAGTTATTTGAATCACAGTATAACTTAATGAAAAACCTTTTTTTATGCATGATGATATTAAAAAACATCTAATTATGTATTGGCAGCAGAATCATATACTTCAGCCACTGATATCACATTACTAATTTTAATAATCAGCAATGGTTCTAACCCATTTAATGAATTGCTTAGTAGTAGATATAACAAAGTTTAATCCACGTTGCAACTACTTGAAAAATAAACCCAATGGTACTATAATTTGATATGACAGTCAGGACTGCAAGTGTAAGATCATTAACACTTCACAGGTTATACCCTGAAGTAAATCTTACAAGAAGTTCACATAAATAAGGACAGATTTACACAATTATGTAGTTATGAATATCGCTGCATTTCTAACCATAAGTGAATTCTTCTCATTTTGCTGTTCATTTGACTTTGATATGCATAAAAACCGCAATCCCACAAAAAACAAGTCAACCCATTTTTCCTTTTTTCTTATTTGGTTTCAGGACATTTATATATCAGGTAGAGGTATATGAACCCAGACAGTTTCATCTTAGAGGATTTTTGCTTGTGAAAGAATTCAGAAAAGTTTCATTTGTTCCACTTAGGTTTGCATTTTTCCCTATTGTTTGACTGGAATGCTACAAAAGACTTACAAGGAGTTAAAGAAAAGTACAATTTGGCAAATATAAGACCCCTCTCTTTAAAAAAAAAAAAAAAAGAAAAAAGAAAAAAAGAAAAAACTGCTGAGAATAATGATAAAAAAATAGATAAGCTCTATGGTGGTAACATCAATATTTTGGATTGTTTTTAAAATAAAAAATTGCAAAGACAAGGGAACTCTCTACTTTGTCAAGGATTTCATTGATATTTGAAACTGAAAAACTCAAAAACGTTACACTAGCACATGATACTGATCTTGTAATCTACATTATCTTGTAAAATTTCTCACCTCTTTGGAGTCACTGATGACATTGTTTGGTTTTTTATCTGATAGGGAGAGAAGGGAATTGAAAAGGTATTATTTCAGGATATTATAAATAACTCTACATTAAACACATAGCCTTGAAAGATGGATGAAGTGGAGGTTAAATTTGCAGTGATACTGACTTTGTCACACGCAGACTTTGAGAAATAGTAGATTTTGTCTCATTTTTTTCAAAATAAACACATAAACACACAAATAGTATTTTATGCAACTGTTTTAATATTTGTGTTTATCACCATTCTGAACTATTGCTCTTCCTTATGAAATATAAGAGGAGCCAGTTGCTCAGAACTGTTGTATGTGGAACTGTGAGAGATTGTGTTTTTATCAGAATTGATAGTTATTTATTTTTTACACTCTGCTTTCAGAGAGCTCACATTTGGAGCAGTTTGGTACAGTACACAAAACTATTTCTATATTGTTTTCAGCATTTTGGAGCCTTTTTTCACGGAAAAACTTCATGTTACTTCACAACACAATATACTGAAGGCTAGTAATTATTAGGACATGTGGTAGGCCTTTATCAGCACGAAAACCACACAACCCACTCTATGATCAAGATAAAATAGGGCAAATGGTTCAATTAAAGGCACATTCTTTGGTGCAGAACAATAGAAGGCTTGTGACATGGCAAGACTAAGAAAAGACTCAAACATCTTTAAAACTACTCATTACCACCAGTTAAAAACGTGCATGTCTGACCTTTATGGTAATCAGGAATACTGCATTTGCACACTATAGAACTAAATAAGCTTTATTTTAGACACACAGAGTAACTTGTGGTGGCCTGCAGTTAACTTAGCTGATCTCAGGGCTGACGCTTGCAATGAATCAATGGCCATAATGATAGGCCATCATCTTTATCAACCCATTTATGATGACAGGAAGAAAACAGGACCGTAGATTTTCCTGACAAGTGGAGTAGTATTTAAACGTTGACTGCTACATACATCAGATTAACAAGGTTGCAAAGTTACTGAGAATCCCATTCCCTGAGGTACAGATTCACCCTGTGGTGCTATTATACCATAAGGTATATCAAAGATAATTGCTTAGTTTATTATCCTGTTGTCTTTTATGTCAACTCTTAATTGTGAATTCAGAAGCCTCTTGATCTCCCAGTTCCTTATGGACCTGTTATTAACCCCAATCATTTTCATTAGGATTTATTACTATTTTTATTGTTGAAGTGCAGATTATTTTTAAATAATGTTTCCAAATAACCCACAACTCCTTCATATTGCTTCAGTAAAAGAGAAATTGATGAGATGTTCAGTCAGCATTGTAAATACAGGTCTCTCGAGCTCTTTTCCTTCCTCTGAAAAAAATTTGCGTATCAAAGTTCAGATTTTTTTACTCAGTTACTTCAATATTCAATTAAATAGTTCATAAACATACAAAGATTTTTGTGGTAAAATCAGATTATTATAGTTCTGTATAGCTTTATAGAATTATCCCAACAGGGAAGTGCAAAGGTGGCAATGTCACTGCTGCTATCTTTCCCCATGGTCCTGAAGTATGGTGGTCAAGCTTTCATACTTCTTGTGCTGTCCTTCCAGAGAACAATTTAAGCACATTTCCATAACATACCACATGAAACCTACAGAACCTAGAAACAGTTAAAAACTATGGTCTGGCTAGTACAGATAAGTAGTCATTCATAATTCCTCCTAATGTATACAATATTAATCTGTATGTACCTAGAAAATCTGACTACTTCCTATACTTCAAAGTCATTGCCTTTGCTACGAGGCCTAGAAAGTGCTTCAGGATTCATTATGACATGTGGAATATATAAGCAATAAGGCATGACAGGGAGTGTGGTTATCATAAGATAATCACACCCCTGGGTCATTACAAAGCATGAGGTGCAGCCGAGCACCTCTCATTCCCCCTGGGGTGTGATTATATCATGATAAGCACACTTCATGCAGTTACCTTATTGCTTTTATAAAAAGTCTTTGTTGGGAAGAAAAACTGTATTTTTTACTTAAAGATGATAAAGTTGGCAGTTTACAGTGTTGAGCAGTACTTTCTGCTAAGCTCAATGGTTTATATGTATTCATCTACTCCTTTTTAATGTGCATCTGCCAAAGCTGATCCGAACTCATCAATCAAAGTGAGTTTTCATAATTCAGTATGTGTTCGACTGATCTTGCTGGAAAAGAACAACTGCATGTCCCAGACAATGTCAACAATCTCATAGTCATTGACTGTTCACTGGACACCCATTTCTGTTCTTAGAAATAAAAAAAAAAAAAACAAACAAAGAAACAAAGGGCAACAAAGTCTTAACTAAGAGTTAAATGATGATTTAAACACATACATTACAAATAAGAGAATTCAGCAATTGTAATACTTGAATCTGTAAAAAAAAGAAGTTTCTAACTTGTTTTTGCCCCTGGTAGATGTTATCCCACAAATTAAGGGTGACAACTTAATTTAGGGTCCTAGATAAACTACAAAATCCCACTGCTGTCATTCAGGTTGTAGCCTAAGGGGTCTAATGTGATCTTTTGGATTTACAAACACCTGCCTTGGATTATGCCATATGTCTTCTGAGTGGCTCCAGGGGTGTATGCTCTGTCCAGTACTTGGCTCATTTTGTAGTTTAAGAATGCATAACTGAACACAGAAATAGGAAGGTTTGCATCCATTTACGATTTATCAAGTGTGATGGCCATGTTCTGATTTTAGAGGCATTCAGTGGTCTGGAAAGGGGCATATGTATGGGCTGAATTTGGCCCTGGGCCATTTATGAATATAGGTAACGCTTTTCACCTAACATGAGCAAGTCACAAATTCAACTGTTTAATTTAAATAGGTCGTTATCACCACATCTTTCAGATTTAAGAGGCAGGGTTAGAAATACTGTCAGTATCCTGGATGAAAAGGAAGAACTCCACTAGACTTTTATTTTCCAATATTTGGTTTGATACAGTGCTCTCACTACACAAAGATGCATAAAATTTTGCTTCTTCCAACAACTGTTTGAACTCTACCATTTTGCCTTTACATTTTAATCACATAGTGGTACAATATTTTCATTTTTTTTTCTCTGAAATGCTGCTAGTTTGTCTTTCAATTAGAAATTTGTTTCTTAATGCAGAATGGTATATTATAGTAAGTTTATTCCCAAAAAAAGGGAAATTAAATAAAAATATGTATTTCTTATCCGTTTCCTTAGAGATCTGTAGACTTATTGCAAAAAAAGAATCTGGTCTTTCAAAAACAATAATAGTAATTACAAGTTCATTTAAAAGACATTACAGAAAACAGTTAAATAACAGGTATAAATGCAAAAAGATAATATTAAGGTAGTAATTTTTGGCCAATTTTCCAATTTTTTCAGATGACACTTTTTATGTAATAAATTTGAAGTGATTTCACAAATAAATTTGGAAACAGAATGGATTAAAGGTGAGAGTTGTGGCTACTCACTTCATTACAATTAAATGGAAAGGGTGAGATGTTAAAACAGTAAAGGAGAAGCAAACTTCAGCTGCTTTGTCCTTAGAGCTGTTTTAAAAATTGTAGCTGGTAAAATTACTGTCTGATGGCTCCTAAAGCATTCCTAGCATTTTCTAACACTAGAGGTATTGACATATAGATACTGACCTCTGTTGATACATCTGTGTTCAGAAAAGAAAATTTTGTTTCCAAACTCTTACTCCACATTTTATATTAATTCTTCATTAATTAAATAGGAACCTGAGTGTTCTAGGGATGATAACCTGAATAAGATTAATTTGGACAAGTGCTGTGTAGGGGTTTCCAGTTTATTTGAGGCTATAGAAAAGGTTATATGATGCTTATGTATACAAAAATCGATCTTAATTTTGCTAATATCTAATTCGAGTTTTACTTATGGGTTATAAGTATTTAAATATAGAACTTTTGTGTATAGTATAAAGTATCTTGGTTCCACAGCTCAGTAAATTATTCATAACAATATCATGAAGCTTGTGTTGATGAATTACAGCATCATATAGATAGAAAGGATGGAATGAATAAGAAAAATAAGGAGGTGGGAATTTTGGAAGAAATATCGCTTGTATTAATGAAGTACTACATAAAATAAATGCAGTACCAGTGAAATTTATTTATTAATGCACTTCTACATATTCAATTTGCTCAAGTCCTTATCTACCACAAGGACCTTCCATAGAGGGATGAAAATACTGGCATTACACAACGTAAGTGGAGGTATATGCAAGTAGCTCTCAATGGATAGGTGACTACCATCTTGGGAGAGCTGGCTATTAGAATGCATTTGCCCAAAAGATTTTTCAGTACTTTTTGCATAAAACCATCAGAGGGTATTAACATATTTAAAATCTGCTCATTCCCTGGACTGGTAACCATGGCTACACTTGCCCAGATTTTCCCTCCCCCTTTGCATTTGGAGCCCAGAGCAGCTAGGGGTAGCTAGGCTTGGAAGTGGCTAGCAATGGCTAGCCAGGGCAGCCTTACTCTGAGGAGTCCAGGGAAGGCTTGTCAACTGGAAAGGATTTAGCAGGAGCACAGGAAATATCTTACTAGAGAATGGTTTGCCAAAATTCCCTTCATTTATTGTAGCATATGCTACTCTGACACTTGTCAACACCACACGCCTCCTCGGAAAGTGGGGCAAGAAACTCCACTCTAGTCAGAAAGCTGACAACCTGTCCCCAGGAAAACAGCCTCTGTATTGCGAACCGCTAACATTTGGTACAAAATCTGAATCTGAAGAATTTATGTTCTTTCCAAGACTGGATTCTTTTCCGATGAGTGATGTTCTGTGTTCCAGGAGTTTTTTAGTTCTTTTAGGATTATCTGGATACATTTGTTAATTTAATAAATTTCCACCCTGTACTGGATTTCCGTCAAACTTGTGACCTCCCGACACCAGTTCCTTGGCTTAATCTGTATGTGAAGATATATTTCTATTTACAAGATTTGGATTCACTGCCCATTAATTTTGGCCATCCTTCTGCTTTGCAAGGCAAGAACAGACCATTAACATCTCTTTTTCTTTTATCTGATCCTAAATTGTTCTTTGTTATTCTCTTCTCTAAAGCAAAACACACTAAATTCCCATTGCACAGTTTTAAGATGCCGCTCTTGTTCTCGGTGTTTTCCCCCAAATCTCTATGAGGGCAACAATGACACTGCACATTATCTTGTACGAAATCATACCTTCACTTCATATCTTGACTCTAGAAAGCTTTAAATACTTTCTCCATCTTGTTAATATATGAATATTTAATTCCCTTTTTAACAACAGTCATATACTGAGCAGATAAGTTCCTCCAACTGCCCATAAAGTTTTCAAGGTTTCTGAAATAATAATTTTTGAGTTTTGTTTGTCACGGTGTTTCCTATTACCTACTTTAAATGGGTCCTCTTGAAATTCCTCACAAGTTTTACTAATGTTCTGCAAAGTTTGATTACTTGCTTTACTCTACCCCTGAAGCAATCACATCCTGATTCCATAGTAATCTTCTGTTCATTTATAATATATTTTCAAGTGTAATTTATTAATAACTATATTACATAATACAGGACCACAGATTAATCCATGAACCATTGCTAGCCTTTCTTGTGGAAAAAAAAATTCTTCCTATTCCTTTTCCTTGTCTTGAAGTTCCTTGTCTTTTTCCCTAAAATAATTCTTGTCCATTATCCAACAACTGCTTAGAGACTATAATAGTCAACCTGAAGAAGGCTTGTAAAAGCCTTTTTAAATACAGAATTAGAATATAAAAATTTGTTTTCCTTTTGAAAAACTTGAGTTTTGCTTTGTAAAGCTTATCTTACTAGAACCTATGTATTATCCTCCAGTGACTTTGTTACTCTTTTCTATGTTATGCCAGCCAATTAGGTTAATGAAACTTTTACTGTCTTTTAATTATTTTTCTAAACACAAATATGACTCTTGATGCATTTCAAATTTTAGTTCCACAATTGCTTCCTAATAAGAAAAGAGGACAATATAAGTGCTAGCCATTTGGCCTGTTCATATTAAAGCTCCTTCCAAGATTCCCTCCAGATACAGGGCATGGCATTTACATCTATGACAACTTCAGGTCTTCAAAGTATTAACAGGTGTGGCACTTTTTGTAAGTTCCATATATGGAACAAAAGTAGAAATGGTATGGAACAAAAGTTGAAATAAAATGGCTAGAATGAGTAAATGCTTACCTAGTAAGCAAATGTAAGATTAATGAACAATTAGACAAACAAATAAGAAACATATAAGTAAATTCAGGTTACTGGTTCAAATGAAAAATATATGTTTAGGTCCTTCTGCTGCCCACTTGTTCCCAGGGACAGAGTCAGAGTCATTCTGCCTCACCAGCAGTATATCTGAGAACTATTTTTTTTTTTTTCTCTCACACACAGTGTTGCTGACATATAAAATATATCAAGATTGGAGCAGAACTGTAATTAGGATAAATATTTGATGTCCAAAGTGCTATCATGATAGTATAGCTGGGGAAGACAGAGATTTATACGTAGGTAGTGTTGTTGCAGTCTTATACATCTGCTGTGTTTTTAAAGATTAAACAAATAAGAAAGATGGACAGAAGCAGGCAATAGCAAAACAGCTTGACTTGTTAAGAGAGTCTCAGAAAATGGGAGCAGCAAACCAAATATTTACACCTCGGCAACGATACAGTATTGCAATCTATTGGTAATGATGGAATTAGGCTCAGTAGAAACAAATTCCTGCTTTTTTACTGAGATCTCATCTATTTGAAACATCTGGGCTTATTATAGGGGATGATGCAGAAAACATCAAAAGGCCAGATAGGCTTCTGTAATGCTGGGGCTAATTTGATGTATCTCGCTTTAGTTTCAAAACTGAGCACTGCTTCTCTAAGTCAATACTGGATCAGTCTGGCATTCCCTGTATACTCAAATTTTACCCTTAAATTAATAACAGCTTCAACTAAATGTGAAGCAAAGGTTTGGTAAACAAGTAAACGTTATTTTTTCCTGAATATAGATATATTATTAAAAAAAATATATATCTGTGCTTAATCTTGTCCATAATTATAAAATCTTAATGATGATTATATGCAACACAATTACATAAGGGTTATTAGTGGTAATTTTAAAGGCAAAAACCCGCAAAATAAAAGGGTATAGACTTCTCTTTTTACAGGGATTTACAGTACTCATCAACTTGTATAGTTCACATTAGCATCCAGTGACATTGCTTTGTCTGTATATATTTCTAGCTGTCAACAGAATGTCCTGAGGCAATCGCATCCTGATTCTATAGCTATCTTCTATTCTTTTATAATACACAAGGGTCTAATTTTCCATCAGCAAAGCATGAAATCATGTAAGAATGCCACATAACCAGCATGTGCAAACAAGTAGCACTTTTTCTACACATAAAAATGCTTCATAAAATAACAAATAAATTAAATCTTCTTGTTCAAGTAAAGTGCTTGAAACCTAGACCCTTTTTAGAAATTAGAGTACTCTGTGCATAATTTGCCATGCCACACTGTTTCTCTAAACGTGTGCACCACCTTGCAGCATTATTTTCTGTGGTAAAAATCATTTCACTCGGGCTGATGGAGGAGCTTTATATTTCCTGGATGAATAATACAGTTGCAAATATCAGGCATATTAATTAAATTAATAAAAATAATAATCAGCTAGGAAGTTAACAAAAGAAGTGCGTTTCTATTTGATGATGCCAGCTTATTTTTCCAACAGTAGCAGCCTTGCCCTCTGCCTTTGCAGAATTCTACAAAGTGCTTTTAACAGAATTCACGGGAGCAAAAGGGGTACAGTGACTCTGTCATTTGCTACTTCCAGCATATTTCTGTGGAGCTGCCAGAGGAACCACCAAAGCTCAGCAGTTAAGCAATTTTAAAATGAACCAGAACATATGTGCATATGTGGTAAGCAGACTCTAGCTCCCTGTCTGGAACCTATGCCTCCTTCTGCAGCAACATCTGCCAACAGCAATCACCTCTGTATCAGCTTGTGTTTGCAATATACTCAAATCACATTCAAGGCATATGTCTTTCTTCTTGGAAGGACCATATAAGCAAAGCCCAGTTCAACCTCAATGTATTGACTACAGCAGCCAAAATCTTCTCCTTCTTTGCCTCTCATATTCCTACAACTTCAGGGGATTTTTAACATAATGTAGTTTATTTAGCACATGGCTTTCAGATGTCTGGCTGCAAAGTAATTTATTGTAATTTAAGTCAAACAATAAAGCAGCTAGTGTTTTTAATCTCTACTTCATCTAGCACAATGGAAGCTTTCAGGAAAAAAAAATGGATTTTTCAGGAGGAGGAGAACCACATAGTCTCTACTCATGAAAAGAACTGACCTAAAAATTATATATGAAACTTTCAATAAATTTGCTTTTGTCAACTCATTACCATTTATAGCAATACCTTTGAGAAATGTGCCTGTATGTGATAAAGTCAGACAACTTGCACCTGTTTTTCCAACACACTCTGTGTTCATGGAACCATTTCCTAAACATTACAAAATAAAACAGGATTGATTTTATCTGCCTCTTAAGTACAGGGGATAGGAACAAGGATACTGGTTGCCAAAACATAATGAACGTGACTGAAGGGCTCAGTGGTGACTCACTGCAAGCAAACAGCACCAAGCTTGCAGGGAAAGTCCTGACCCCCCTCCCCAGCTGGGCAGCCCTGCCCACACTGGAACTAATGAGTTTGTGAGGCTGCTAGCCCACACAGGTGCAAGGATTAGCTCTGAAATCAATCCTACAGAGCAGGAGTACAGAGTTGGCATCACCACAACCAAGATTATGTGCTCATTAATCAGGGACAGTTTTCAGCAAGTTTTCGCTGTTGCTGGTCCACAGAGGCCAAGGAAAAAAAGACCATCTGCAACATGTGAAAATCTGCCCCTCTAATGTTCCTCTCATTAAAAATGGAATTAAATGAAATAATTATGTAGCACATAAATACCCTTCAGGAAAGAGAACTCATCCAATATAACCAAATTAATCTTGAATGTGAGTATATTCACTTCAGCACTAGATCTTTTCTAGGCTATATGTGGGACTTTGCAGTCTACAGTGAGGGAACATTTGTGTAAGCAGAGGCTGGGCAAGTAGTGAAGCCAGCCTGTGTCCCACACATGTGCAATTGCTGTGAATCAAGACAGTCCCCACTCAGTTCATCTGTGCCTCCACAACTGCGACAGAGGGATGCCTCTGTTCTCACACTCATGCTGTCTGCATTGTAAAAAAAGCCACAAAAGTAAGTCCCTTTTTCCCAGTAGTACTGCAGGAGCCAAAAAATGGAGGCTGAAAGGTTCAGCCACTCTGTCTGTTGCTTACCTATCTGAGATACAGATAAATCCTCCAAGTGTGATAAGGCATGGTGTCTCCTCCAAGCAAGCTTCAACTTTCCTGCAAGTTATATGTGTCTTCTCAGCAACAACAATAAATGTAGCCCTCCTTCACCCAGATTAACAGCAAGAAGATCAGAAAATTTGTGGGAGTTATAAGTTGGAAAAAAAAAATCAAAGACAACGTAATCACCTATGCAATCCTGTCTCTAGTATTCTTTAAGGTTTAGCAGCTGTTGAATTACTTTTCGACAGTCTTTAGACTGTGTTGACAGGCATGCATATCCAGAATATGCTCCTTTTCAGGAGCAAAATTTTCATCTATCTATCTATCTAATCTAATCTATCTATTTGTCTACCTACCTACCTACCTACCTATTTACATTTTTACCTATATACCTATCTATCCCATTATGCAACTAAATAAATCATAATGACATATCATTTTTAGAGTTGGAAAAGACCTACGAGAAAATCAGGTTCAGCTGTTAACCCAACACTTCAATCTTCACCACTAAACTGTTGTCCCCAGGTGCCACATCTAGATGTTTTTTGAACACTTCTAGGGATGGTGGTTCCACCACTCCTCTGAGGAGCTTGTTCCAATGCCTGGTTACCCTTTCAGTGAAGAAAACTGTGATCTTAAAAGCACATAATCAAATTTTACATTTCTCATTTACATACAATACAGACGATGACTCAACTGTATGCAGATTTTCTGATTTACACTACAGCTTGTGCTCTAATGGTGTCAAAGAACCAGTTGAGCTTTAAAGCCAAATTGACTTACTTCATACAATCTGTAGCCCATATGTTACACTGAAATTCTCCATATTCTAAACTTTCAAGTAAAATCTTTACTATGAAAAGAAAAATATTATTTCTTTTTATAGTTGTGAAGTAAACTTGCAATTGCTAACAGACTGTAAACGGATGCAATGCCTAAGGCTGGAAACAGATGGAAAACTGGGCTTGGGAAGGTGACAACACTATTTCTCCTATTAAGCTGCCCCAATGTTGATATTAAACCTAATTATGTCTCTTTAAAACTTAACACTATCTGTTTAAGTGAACATTCAAATACACAAGGAAGAAAGTGGGAATTAAGCCCTCTTAAGTCATAGTATGAAGCAGAAGAGACACAAGGCTGAAAAAAAGAAAAAACTATAGTGGAAATGCTTGTGTTTTTGTAATGTATAACAAGGAAATAAATGAGTTATACATTTTAAAAAGCTAAAAGAATGACAGAATTAGGAAATAGTAGAATGAGGACAAATGGTAGCCATAAATTTTCATCTCAAAATAAGAAACTTAAAATAGTTTAGATAAGCAATTTAGTTTAAAATATCTGATTTTAATTGTATCTTTTAGGAACATTCACTGAATCTAACCTATTTTTTTTAATGATGTTGGTTGAAATTGGCTATTTCTGTCATATTTTCAATAAATAGTGGGATGGATAAATTCACTCAAAAGCAAAGATAATTTCAGCTATACCTGCAAAAGGAGTGCACAACTTGTCAAGGGTGGATTTGTGGAATGACACCACTGATATGTGGAATCAACATCAAATTCTTTGTGTTTTGGAGTTTTTATTCTGGCTGGCTGTTATGGGGTCCCAGAGCCTGGATGCCTATTATCATGTGGAACATCAGTTCCAGTATTGTTTATCTCAAAAGAATAGAGAGCTGTGATCCCTGAGATACCCCACAAAGTCAATGAAAGCTCAATAAAAGAGGGTTATGAGGAAATTTGTTCTTGAACTCAACTAAAACATGAAAGTAGGTGTGTCTTTGATTTGGTTGAGTAATACTGTGCATATCTGTACCAAGAGCTGGGTGCAAAGTAAGGGTGTTTGCATGGGCTGTGTACCTGCCTGTTGTATTGCTATCAGCCAGCTCTTCCCATCTGTTCTTGCCTGGCTGGGAAACTATTGGAAGAACCTTGAGGGTGCCTAACCACTTAGCTCACCTAGATCTCCCTGGGACAAAACTAGAGGGTGAAACTGAATGCAGATGTTTCCTACCTTGCTGCAACATGACTAGGCATGGCCATGCAACCTTGAAACACTGAGGTGCATGATTGTTCTGTGCCTGCCCTCTTCATTCATTTAACATACAATTCACCCCTGCTTCTGTGTCTTCTTTCAGTCTTTTCCTGCACTGTCACCTGCTGACACATAACTGCACCTATGATAGTCTTTGCACTTCCACAGGAGACACCTGGGAGAAGAAAGCTGGGTTTGCTGGACCTTCTCCCACCTCTTTTCTTCTCACAACTTTCTCTCTGTCTTTTTCCTTGGCTGCTGGATGCACTGACATCCTGTCAGGACAGTGAGTGGCGAGGGAGGGAGATGAGGCTTTCTGCTCCATCAGTACCAAAAGTGGTCCCTGGCAGGTAGGAGAAACCACGGTAAAACTTTATTAGATCCAAGGCTCCATCTGTTTCTGCATCTGTATTTCAGATAGATACAGCTTGGGAGCAGAGGGGTAAAGAATGAGGAGCAAGTGTATAAACGCTGTGCAGAATGCTTGTCAGGAGTTGGACTGTCTGGTTTAGCTGCCTCTCAGAAGAGCTCCTCAGCAGCCTCGTCAGTAAAAGGCACGTTATCTGCTCACCTGAAGACAGCACATGGTCCACAAGAAAGGGAGAGGGAGTACAATTAGATTCCCAGAAGAGCTGAAAGATTATAGACTCACTTCATCTCAGTGCTGCCTGCTCCCATCTCATCCTTTCCAGAGGCCCCACCACACAAAGACTGTGGCTTTGCAGGAGGGGAATTAACCTCTTCTCCTGTACGTTTACTCAGATTCTTTCTACTCAGACCATTCACACAAAAAATTCTCAAGGGAAAAATGTGCAGGCAGATGCAATTTTAAGAATTACTTAATTTCAGAATTAGATCTAGCCAGAAAACAAATTACGTATCCCAGGAAAATGATGACATTTAAGATATTAAAATAATTTTCAAAACCAAAAAAAACTCAATGAAAACTAAGGCAGAAAAAAAGAGCTCTCAAATTTCTCTCTAAGTATCATTACAAGGAATATGCTGTAATATTTTTAAATAATTTGAAATATCTCTTTTAAATGTGCATCTATTTCTGCAGAAAATCAAATTAAATTTCAAAACAAAACTGCTTGAAAGTAAATAATTTCTTAGTTGACAAAGAGAAAAAGGTAGTTCCATCACTTCAAAAAGTTTTCCGTACTCTCCCTGTCAGGCTGTATTCTTATAAGAAAATTATCTAAAATTTGTTATGACATGGAAACATTTGTCTGTCTGTCTAGAAGTCTGTCTGTCTGTTTACGTCTATACATTATGTTTTTATTTGGCCTACAGCATTTCTCAACATTTATTTTTCTAATAAAATAAATACGAACTGAAATCCAAACTGTTAGTTATCATACCACTAGTCTTGGGATAATCTTAAAAGATTTTATTCAACTTCAGAAATTATCAAGTCTCTTGAATATAACGGTAGCTGAGGACAATTCACAATTTCAGGCTGTTCAGGATTTTATATCACAGAGGGTATCACAATATATTTATAAACCAACAGTGACAAAGGATATCACAATATATTTATAAACCTACAGTGACCAGTTTCACTTGCTCTTAGTAATAATGTAATTAAGAGTGTTAATGAAGCCTAAGGAGAGGCTTTTCCCTAAAACCATCCTGTTTTCAAACTACCTTAATGACCTCTTTGATATTTGATTTTTATTATTATTGCTCCTGAGACAGCCCAAATTTTTACCAATACCACCATCTTTTAAAGATATATATCAAAAAACAGCACCACTCTGCCTCCAAGCAGATTTATTAATTGCAGTGCTAAGCTGACAAGATACCAACGATATAAGCAGATCTTCATTTCTCACCAGGCCTGCCCCATTCAAACCATTCATCCAGAGCCACAGTAGCATCAGTTTTTAAGACAGAACCTTTTAAAGATATATTATGCACTTTTTCTCAGAATGGGCTAAAACCTCTTTGCATGATTTTTTATTATATGCAAATGATCAGTATCTGATTAGGTCCTGAGGCAGCTTCACCTAGGTGTTCACGGGAATAGTAATGGGAGCTGGAGAAGAATATTTCATAACTGAAGTATATTTTCCCTTGGGGAATACCACCATTTGATTTTGACATTTATTTGTCCTGTGCTGTTAAGGACAAAACTACAATTACACTTTATTTTTTCTACTGTGCAGTGGGCACAGTGTCAAAAAAATTAAATCAAAGGTAGTGTGTTCTCACAAAAAAAAAGAAAAATAACAAGCTTTAAAACCAAATTTAAAGAACCTATTCAGTTAAGTCACACTACATTAGAACAGCTTAAGTGATTGAAAACACGTATCATAAATATATTTTTCAAAATACCAGTAAGCATAAAATTAATGTATAGCCCTGCATTTGATTTTTCTAAGTTTATTATTAATATTATTAATATTCACCTATTCATCATTTTACCTTATTAATATTTTTCATTGACAGCTTTAAAAATGAGATGCATAAAAAATAAATAGGTTGCTTGAGTTCATTTCTGTTTTAATTGCTACAATCGTCTTCATGTTTGGAGGAAGCTGGCGTAAATTAATTGAATACAAGATTAAATGAATGATACATGTGATTACTCTTGCATCTTGCATTTCAACTGTATAAAAATCTCTTTTTAGTATGTACATTTTCACGCAACAAATAGTTTTTCTTTCTTTCTTGATTTCCACTGGCAAAATTCACACAACCTGCAAAGAAATTTGTGCACGTTTTATACACATCATGCCTGGAATTTACCAGTATTAGGAACATTTTGTAAGCTACCACTGCATGGTTTTCTCCAAGAGTTCTCATTGCAAACCCTTCAAGGGAAACTCATTGCACATAATTTCCACAAATGGACCTAATGTTTCCAGAAGAATTCCAGAATAAAAGTGTTAGAGAGCTAATCAGAAAGTGACATTTCAAATTTATAATATGCTGCTACATGCAAATCTCATCCAAATCTCAGTCCAAACTAGAACATTCAAATGTCGTAATTTCTTTCTTCCCACAGAATTTAAATGCAGTTGAACATGAAGAGTTCCTAACAGATCTCTATTACATGAAATTAATGTCTTATATCTTATTGAACCCCATATGTTGGAATAAATAGCAACAAACATGAAAAAAAATTAGCAAAAAATGTGAAAACCATCATATTAAGCAAAATGTAAGAAAATTTAAACTCACACTTGGGGTAGAGATAGGCTGAACTACAATATCAAGATGTCTGCAAAAAGCAGACATGGTCATTGTGATCTGAATGCAGGTAATATCTGATAGGAAAATAGGATGAGATGAAAACAAATACAACACATAAAAACTGGGAAGTTTTTGTTTGTTTTTTTTTTCCATTTCATTTAATTTGGTTTTGAATCTTTCATCCTTTGCTGATTCTAAACAGTGGTGTTTGATCAACAGATTGGAGTGATGACTTCTCTACTAGAACATTTGCTTTCTTCCTGCACTGGGCTTAGTTCAAATAAGAGTTGCAGACTATCACTAAGTCCTGCTAAAGAAATAATATTATTTTTATGCTTGCATTGCACATTTGCTTTGCAGACACATATTTCAAGCAGGTCACCAAAATGAAAACAACTTATTGGTATACAAGAATCTACCTAAGATCTGGAATATGTGTTTTTTATGAATTGCATATACAAGAGGCATTACATTCAAGTCATTTAAAGTGGATGCTCTCTATTTCTAGAAAGGATTTGTAGTAACAACAGTAACATAGAAGTGCTCTATGCCAGATGTGTCTTTAGTCCAAAAAGAGGCCACCTCTCAAGAGTTGGAAGGCCAGGTGATCTTTATATCCACTTACTTAGTTGCTGACACTGATGACATTGTTAATAAGAGCACTAACAGGTTCAAGGGAAATGTGTTTTGTTGCAAAAGTTTTATCAGTGAAGTTCCTTATATATTGGTGGGATGCATATTTAATTGGTTTGGTAATTAATAAGAAATTTTTGAAAGGGCATAAAAAAAATCTTTTTTAACATTAGCCTTAGTTTTGTTCTCAGCAGTGCAACAATGTGGAAAGTTTCCTTACCTGGATAACTCTCATTATGGCATGACATAATGTGTGATAGATTGAAGTACAGTCAGCTTCAGTTCTGGAACTGGGGAGAGGGAATATGGTTTATTATACACATTTATTTCTTTAAACTTTTGATACTGAAAGAAAGTATTTTTACAATATGTAATTTTTTTCCATAACAGTCCATGCTTTCTACTGAAGGTTTCAAAATTTCACTGAATCTCCTAAAAACTGAAATCTACATACTGCTATGATTTCATATTGCAAATTTTAATAAAATCCCCACACATATTTGCTCTTTAAAATGCAGTGGTTTATAATAGGATATTATAACATTTAGGGTTTTAATACCAATGCTTCAGTGTAATAAAACTTTTAGTGATTCCCTGGCATGTCTTGCTCAGACTTAAGTTCCTCATTTACATATCTGATGTCCCCCAAGAGACAGACAAGCTTCAAGTTAATTATCCATGTAGCTGTAAGAACTCCTGTTTCCTTGGTAAGAACTCTCTAAAAGAAAACTAACAGTTATTAAATATTACTTTGAGTTTTCAAAAGTAATCAAATTGCATTAAAGAGACACTAAAGAGATACTTAAATTTAATACTCTTTGAAGACTAAATAATATATAAACCATGTACAGCTCTCACATAATTCACAAATAAAACAACTGTTAAAAACTAACAACAAGCCCAGCCTTCAAGCACTACATATACTTGGAAGCAAAAGGGCTCTTCAGCAGCCCACTCACTGGTTCATAACACACTCATTTTACATGAAGACAAGACAGCACCTGGTGAAAGCAGTGACACATTCCTGACTGCTTCTAGTGGAGCAAGATTACATTACTAATAGTTCAGAAAAATGTGGAGCCAACCATGCTTTTTACAGAAAATAACAAGTGAGAGAACACATAGTTATGAAATTAAATTAAACTACTGTGAAGACACAACATATCTCTTTAATCTCACTAAACTATAATTACAGGGAGGAGCAGTGAAGAAATGCTGTAGCATATATGTTGTCATTTGTGACCAAATGCATCTTTAAAAAAAATGGTTTGATGTATCATGGAAAAGAGGAACACAATAACTGGCTAACATAAAATGGGCTTTAATTGTAACCATTCTGCACTGCTTCCACTCACATAGTGTCCAAATGCCTTCAGTAGAGTGGTAGACCATACCTAATATATGTCATCCGTGGCTCATTTTCATCCTCAGCTTTAGCTGGCAGTTTACAAGTACAGATATCAGGTGAAATAATTAATCTGAGTATTTTACAATAAATGAACATGTGCATCTATTTCCCAGAGTCTCATGATGACTTGCATGAGAGGCAAATTCATTGACTGTCTCCAAATTATTACATGCATCCTATAATTAAGTTACAATAAATGAATAGAGTGTGGATGCTCTTCTGTACACAGAAGACAACAATCTCATTCCACAAAGACCTTGGAGGTCATTCAAGAAACAATTAGATGTCCTGCTTCATATACTAAAAAGAAAGAAGGTTGAAGGCAGAATAGTCTTGCTTCTGTTTCCTACATCTTCAGAGCTCACACATTCAAAAGAAGCCAAACAATATTAAGCCAAAGAGCAACACACATAGAATACAAATGCCTTGGAACAAGTTCGTATTCTTCCCAGCAAAATGAGGTGGGAAGAATCATGTCTGACATTTTACAGAAAGGCATTTGTTAACAAATTTCTGTTATTTTAGTCTCTCAGCATTACTGAGTACAAAGTGAAAATCACTAACTAAAACCATTGTCATTATTCTGCTAGGTTAAGACAGAAGAGGATACATACCAATGTCAGCTATGCACACATTCAGCTCTGGGGTAAAAGCATTACCATGAGAACAGAAAGAGGTAAGACCTAACTTTTACACGTCAAGCAGGAGTCTTCTATAGTATGGAGAAAGCATATCTGATATTTCCTGGCACTTTACATTTGATCAGAATTTTGATCTAATGCAATAAAGACAGTGAAAATTCAGTAATGCTCACAGACTTTGAGAATGCAAAATCTTGCAATCCTCAGGCAGACAATGCTGCCACTGACTTCAAAGAAGACAATAGAAGATGACTTCAAATAGACAAAGTCTATTATCACTCTGGGATGATGCCTTCTGGCTGAAACACAAAACAATGTTGACAGACTACTGCAAAATAGCAATTTCCAGGTCTCCTCAGTGAAAAGAAGGGTCACTGAGTAGTAGACCTTTAAGGGTGCTTGCATGATGGTATGGAACTGGTTCCTCCAGGAGGCTCTTCTAAACTGTGGAAATCTTAGCCTGTGAAGCTTACTTCTGTAGGATAGAATGCAAAAAATTACGAAAAATACCTTCTAAGATACAAATGGTTCACAACTCACTGCCCTGAAATATTTCAACCTTTCTTTCCTTTCTTTTCAGATTTTTTCCCTCTGTCTTCCTATTCCTAGCAGAACCAAGAAATAATTACGGGGTGAGTGGAGCAAGTATCAGTAATGAGGTAGGCTTTGCAGTTTGATCTGAACAGTTGCCTAGGTGAAGTTCAAAGAACAATGCAGACCACCAGAAGATTTGCCAGTAGAAGTTTTGCCACTAGAAGATTTGTCTCAGAAATAATGGCTTGTTTAATGTACATCTTTAGATCAGAGATACATAAAATACTAAGAAGATGGCATAGTCCTGGACTTTCAGGAGAGTGAGATTCTTGGAAAAGAAACATTAACTCCAACCACAAAAATAAATGAAGCTAATAAAGAAAAATGCTTCCAGGTTGTCTTTTATTTTTCAGTTGTAACCATTAACATTTCTTCTCTGTTACTATTCAAGTCCACCAATAAAGAGTCAAACTTTGCAGGACCTGAGTACTGAATTAACTAGGGAAATATAGAGAAATTGAACAATATAGAGCAAATAGAAGAGGAAATTAAATTATTACTCCTGAAAAGAAGATATAAAATTAAGAGGTTTTTTCCCTTGGTCTGGATGAGGACCAAGAGTGATTACACCCAGCATTCCCATTATTTAGAATACAGAATCAGTGACTAGCAAGAGAGAACCTATTCTAAAGAGAAGATGTGAAATAATCTGTTTTTCAAAGAAGATGAAACTGTCTACTTGCTATTAAGATTGAAGCTGGATTTTCCCTCATCAGAACAATGTGTAATTACCTTTGGATTCTTGCCATTGTTTTCGGTCCATGCAGTAGTAATTTCAAATGAAGAATCCAAAGCTAAACAGAGCTCTCTATGCTATTGATCCTATTTATGACAGTCTTGATCCTGCAGTGAAATGAGTTCAGACACGAACAGAGCACATTCTTGGATGTGCAATTAAATATGTCTTGTGAAAGCTCCTGATTAATAAGTGCTAGGTTCCATATTTGTACCCTTGCATCATTCTCAAGACCATATCTCATCACATCATTCACAGCAAAACAAAATTCAGATTTAAATTCATACCACAGCACAGCATTTAGTATTTGCCACCCATTGAGAATTGAATACTCAATTTGAGTATTCAATTGAGAATACTCAAATTCACTTCAAATTTCTTGCCTAATAGGAATTTGAACATTTTGTGCTGTGTTTAAATTTACACCAGTGTTGATGGCATAAATTTCCTCACATTTCATTGTAGTAGTGAAATTATTTGGACACCCTATGCAAAAGGCAGAGAATCCATCCTGTCTCCTCCTTGTGGCACAGAGACAGGCGATCAATCGAAAAGGTGCTCGGAGTCAGACAAAATGGCCGTATGGAGCTTCAGCCTTCAAATTATGTGTGTTCTTAAAAAAATTGAATGCTGGATAATGATTTTCCACACTGCTATACTACAGGTAAGTTCAAAAGCAGTCATTGTCAGTATGCTGATTGATGTAAAGCTTTCAGTCTCTGGGGGGAAGAGTATAGCACTTCCTACTGCTTGATCCATAAAGCAGCATTTACTGCAGCCCACCTTCCTGGTCTGCGCTGCATAATACATTGCCAGATTATGGGAGTTAGGGAATTAAAAGGCAAAGAAAAGAATGGATGAAAAAGCCCTGACCCCCTCCTCCACAGGTGAAATATTTGAGTCCCTGCCTCAGGGTATTGGAAGTTGACGCTAATTGCCATCCAGATACCCACTACTCACATTCACCTAAATATTTCCCACTTCTGGCTGATCAACCAATGTAAAATTTAATTGAAAAAGTTTTCATTTAATGTTTGCATCCTGTGATGACTAGATGGGACTGGAAGCATTCACTATCAGAGCTACAGTATAAAAAGGGAGAATAGCACCGTGTGAAGAAGCCCAAGTAAAAGGTAAGAAATGAAAAGGGGAGAAAAAAGGCTCTTAAAGTTACACACTTCAAGTTTCTTTTACTAAGAACCAACAACTTGCTCTTCAAGTGATACTTCATGTTCAAGGTACTGTGCCAGTTGTTTGATTCTGTATTTGCTACTTAGTGATCACTATCTGGATTTTTGTAGGCATTTTCTTATGGCTGTTGAACAGAAACCTGCAACACTATCCAGAGATAGGAAGGGGAAAGTATTATTGATCTGTGTCTGCTTTGATGTGCTGCTTTCTGGGAGTGAAAACCAATCTGTTACAATCAGATGCTGCACAGCCTGAATTATATTGAGGTTCCCATCAATATATAGAATATATGGGAGCAAATAAACAGTCACAAAAGAAAGACTTGACCAGGTTATTAGCCAACTCTGGGTGTTGAAAAAAAGAAATTCATGTGGGATCCAGACAGGTCTCATTCTTAAAGACCTTTTGGGGACAAAAGTACAAGAAAGGAAGCGTTTGATATTGGAGACCATGCAGAGAAGTCAAAGAAGAGGATTTGTGCTTTATGAAGCATTAAAGTTACTTCTGTAATGACAGTCTATTTGGAACAGAAATGTCCCATTTAAAAAAAAAAAAAAAAAGGGAATGAAAGCAATCGACATTTAGAACTTGCAAACCTTGTTGGAAGCCTTAGAGATATTTTCTGTGTTAGAGTTTTACCTAAAAGGGATAAATGGAATACAGAGCACCAAACCAACAAATAACTTGCTCAAAATTATTTACAGTCCAAGAGAAGGAGCATAAGCACAATCAGTCCTTAGAAATACTCAAAGGCAATAATTAGAAACAAGGGGAACAAGATCTGAAAGACTAAAGAGTAAAGAGGTTGATAGAGATGAGCAGAAAACATTCTCCCTATCCCCTTAGAGCTTGCCACCATCTGCATATCAGCCTCCAGGAAGGGCAAGCAGGCAAAAGGAAATATTTGTTACAAACAGGGATGGATGCCAAAATAAGATTGGCCAGAGCAGGAGGAACAAGTGACAGAATGAAATTTATTCAGAAACAAAACATTTCTGGTAATGATTAACAGTTAAGCAACAAAGTTGAAACACAAGTGTGTGTGTGCATGTGTGTGTTGTGTGTGTGTGTGTGTCTGTATTTCTTACAGATTTAAAATATGTTTGGATGTGATCACACAATATTTTGCATCTTGCTTTCTTCCATAAAAATCATCTGCCAATCAAAACAATACTAATTTTTGCAGAGATCTAACTATATAAAGTTTAAGAGTTAGCCTTGTGCAAAATCAGCTTTGAGCTTCCCCTCCACGTAGAGATTTCTTGTAGGTATCTCACTGTAAATGCAGAGATGCTAATGCTTTGCCAAGCCAAAAGTATTCCATAATAGTGGTAAACTGTGGCATGAAGGCTGAATTCATCTGTAAAACAGGTACAATGGCCAAATATATGTTGATGACAATAGCTGAATAGAAGCAGATTTACATAGACCTAAGGACATGATGAAAATATTGGAGGATGAAATCTTGGGGTTTAAGGAATATCACTTGCATGGCTAGCACAAGTACTAGAGCGACAAAGTAATATGAGGAACAACGCTTCATTTTGCTTAGCTCATTGGATGTATCTTTTCCTTGCGCAATGTTAGAAAACACAGATAACTGGAACAAAAAAGGAGAGGCAATTTAGGTACTCCAACTACTGCCAATGCATTAAAATATCTGGGACAACATGTCTTCTTCTGTCAGAAGAATCCTATATTGAAGCCAAGCAGATTACCTTAAAATTAATCAAATGGCACTTGACATCTAAACGAGGCACCAGAAATAATCTTGAAGAGTGAAACAAAAAAAGAATTTTCTCCCTAGGAGTACCACGCAAATATTTTCCTAAACACAACCACCAAGACAAGATATCTTTGGGGTTCTTTTATTCTACCTACCTAGCTCTATTGAAATATCTTTAAGTGGAGCTCTTAAACAAAAGACAGGTTCCAGAGATCAGGTGGATACCTCTGTACACAGGTTATTTCTCTTGCAAATGTATGTGGTCATGACCTAATGAGATGCAGAGCAATATACTGCATCATAAAGACAGAGAACTCTGAAACAGGGTCTTAATTTTTTTGGACAAGTTTATGACAATCATCTATACTTGGGGCTTCAATTTTTCTTTGAAAGAGTAAATAAAATTAACTCAATTTCCAGCTGTGGACAGATTGTGAGCAGATAGATAATTACCCTGCCATACCTGTGGGTTGCCAACTTCCCCCATTGTTCAGTAGAATTTGAATTGTTTGCCTTATATCTCACTGATTTTGACTTTGCTGAGAAGAATGCAGGTGACATTTATCTCTTAACACAAACACGTATTTGCAAGCTATTTTTAGATATACAACCTAATTGAGTGACCATAAGGCACACATAAGGGCAGACCCATATAGCAATTTTTGTAACAACAAAGATCAGATGGAATTGTTACATTTGGAGAGAATGTGGTTGAAAGTTAAAGGATAAATTCAGGTATGTGTCACTATTCTCTCAATGCTAAAAGAAAGCAGGAAAATAATGACCTTTAATTCCAACAGGGAGCAAAAAAGAATCAGACCTTCTACAGCCATTAAGGGTGCTTCACCCCATACTCCTCTTTTCATTTCCACATGAAGCCATACACTGAGTAAATTCCTGGCATAGTTCTGTCAAATTTCCTATCATTGTAGCTAGTTATTAAATACCTGGGCTCAACAAGAGAAGGGACAAATGAGTATTACATGAAAAGGAAGTATTTTGGTATTTTGGTAGTTTCTTTACACAGCTGCTATAACCGATAAGATCTTGATTAATCCAGATGGCAACGACTTAATGTTAAGGAATTACATTAAGACTTAAAGAGCTACAAAAAACAGGTAGGCAACTGACCTCACTCAAGAGATCCAGAATGTGTTACCCTGGTACCAAAATGCTCTACAATCAATAGACAGAGTGAACCTACTCAGAAGAGAGATAAAAAAGCCCAGGGTTGGCTAGGGTTGGTCAGGATCAGATGTGTCTGAATTTTGGCCCCTCACAAAAGTTCAGAAGGTGTGGTTCTGCTTTGAGGCTCCAGCCCCAGACCTCATGAATGGCTTTTTGCAAAATATCTTAATGACCAGAGCACTCAGAGAAGTGAAATCTGTGTTCCAGCTACTCCTCAGCTTAAGGAGAGTTGATTCCCCAAAATGCCATGCCCAATGATCAACTAGAGCTAGCTGCAAGAACGAGAGGCTAGTGAGAAGATTCTCTCTAACCTTTTTTTCCAGGCTGAGCCATTGTGTAATCAAAAGAGGAAAAGTCTTGAAGTCAAAAGACAATACAGAATTGAGAGGATTGGTGCAGATAAGTGCAGTTCACCTGTGGATAGATAGGTTAAGTCTACTCCCTAACCATTTGTAACATTTTTAAAAATTTATTTATGAGACATACCATGGATAAAGACAGTAGAGATAATGTCCATTCTAGTAGCTTTCAATATGCTGCAAGATGGAAGATGACAGAAAGAAATGTATATGATTAGAAAGTTAGTCAAACTGACTATTTTTTAATATTAACTCATAAGTGATAATAGAAACCAGCACTGGACATATTAATGCCTAGAGTTAGGGACAAATTCTTCTGAAAAATTCTTTTGACTGCTTAATAAATTCATAGTATTTGGTAATTAAAGGGTTTTCAATTATATATTAGATTAAATTTCAGTATGCTATCTGTACATTATTTTTTATTATCATTTTCAAATGATAAATAACAAGAAGGCAAAAAATGCCTTCACTCTCAACTCTAGACAAGAATATGGAGGTAGTTAAGAATGAACAGAATAGAAAAACACCATGACATCTGAGAACTGGTTTTGACAGAAATATTTCTAGCATTAATTGGAGCATTGTAAGTAAAATGTGGAAGACTTTGCACAGATTCATAGTCAGTGCAGCAGTAATAATCCTTGACACACATTATTTTTAAGCCACTGCTGCCCCTATGCAATGTGTTAAAATGAACTTGCAAACCCAATCAGAAGATGTCACAAGCATTAGTGCTCTGCTCCTCAGCACACAGTAGTGAGTCAGGGCAGGCCTCTGGGAGGCTTGAAACCAGTGCTGAAGAAGGGCAGCAAGGCAAGAGGAGCCCTCAGAGGTTTAAACTCTCACACTTCTGTAGCTGCAACTTGGTCTGACTGGGAACCAGCAAACACTGCAGCTGCTGCTCTTTCTCATGCTGTCTGTAAACATACATGCCCTGTGCATGTAGCAGGTTCTTCTGTAAAAGAAAAAACAACATGACTAAACCTCCATGTTTTTTCATATCAGAAAAACTATCTTTCGTGTATTGTTTATTATCCACAGATTTTACTCCATCAGACTTCTTTTTAAATTGTCTTACAGTATTGTACTCCATCTCAGTTTAAAAGAAAGTAAATATATATATATATGACCTATATGGATCACAATATTTCTTTGCATGTGTTCTCTGCTACCCAGTTTAGGTGGACAATAAGGACAATAGAATTTCCACAGTTTTTTCACCATACCCATTCCAGATTCTTTGAGGTTCTCTGAGGGACTATTTTAAGCATGCTATTTAATCGTCCATAGGAAACACAAATCCACTAATCTGAGTTCAAAAATGCCTGCTTACTTTGGTACATGAGGCTATTTGAAAAGTGTTTTTTTACCAGAACATACCTAATATTTTTTGAGTAATTACAGGGATTGTGAAAGCACAAGTACAAAATGTCTGTTGTATATAAAATCCCTGCATAGATGGAACCAGATATTGCTACTTGCTCCTTATTTAAAGTTGTCATTATCATAAACAAAAGGTAAATACTTTCCAATTGCTCCATACCCCTTCTATCCTTAGAGGGTCAGGATCTGTGAGTACCTGATTCAGTTCTGGAGGGGTCCATTTTCCACTGGCACACAACTATGGCATCAAGTACTAGCACTGAAATATGTTGAATAGCTGAGCATGTCAAGGGGTCAGATTTAAGCCTGAAGCAAATCTCAGTTTGCAGACTGAGTTCATCTCTAATATATGCTCAGGTTCAAGTAGATATTTATTTTAAAAATGGTTCCGGAGTAGATACACACTGGAAACATCAAGGATGCATTGGTTTTGCTTTACCTGTCTTCTGAAGAGTACAGTAGTGCTTGTCAATGGATGGGCATGTGGAGAGGATCAGTCATCCATCTGATTATAGCTGCAAGGTATCGGGTGCCATAATCACAGTATATGAAATGCTGGACTGAGGAAAGTCCTCAATATACAACTGTGTATTGTGGGCATTTCTTACACAGTAATATTTATCTCTAGAACAATATTTCCTGTATTTTAGTAAGAAACACTACAAACATGATAGTAAACAAAATTACATACAAGCTGCACTTTGTTATTTTCATAAGCAAGAAGGTTCTAAAAAATTAAACCTTTTATGGTTCTTTAGATCTAGACAACCACAAAAAAAATCTTCAAACAAGTGTTCTGTGGGCTAAATTCTGAAGTAGTTACAGACCCAATAGTTTTATCAATTGCTGATTCATCTGAGGCTGAAAAGATCATGACCAAATGTCTTGTTCTTCTACCAGTCTCACCAGAACTCAAAGGATCAGTTTTGTATAATCAACCCCCCCTGCTCTCTTCATAGGTCCAAACTCTTCAAGCCAAATCTCCTGACCTGGCCCTTATTGTTAGAGATCAGGGCCAAATTGTGGACTTAAATGCAGGCATTTGTAGTTTATGACAAAGTCATTCCTTGCTTCTCAGAGTGAGATTTAGGCAGAAACAATTTTATTCAAAACAAATCTGATAAAAGGGAAAATGACAGGAGTGAGACATGGCTCCTCCTTCCACAAAGGATGCTTCCTCACTAGCAGAATCCTACTCTCCTTTTCCCTCCCTCAGTTTGACAATTTCAGAGTGCCAGGACATGGAAATCATCTTTCCACTGGTGACATCTGTCTCCCCAAAGAGCTCCGGAGGCCATTATTGTGATAGCTTTGGAGTCTGTCATATGATTAGGTGAATATCGAACAATCTGGGACTTCATTTTCTTAATGCCAGTGGCTCACATTTGACTGTCTGGTGTCCTGGTTTCAGCTGGGATAGATTTAATTTGCTTCCTAGTAGCTGGTACAGTGCTGTGGTTTGGATTTAGAATGAGAATAATGTTGATAACACACTGATGTTTTAGTTGTTGCTAAGTAGTGTTTACACTAAATCAAGGATGTATCTGCTTCTCCCACCACCCCATAAGTAAGGAGGTGGAGGGGCACAATGTTACAGCACAAGAAGGTGGGAGGGGACGCTGCTGGGACAGATGACCCAAACTGGCCAAAGGGATATTTCAGACTATAGGACACTGTGCTCAGTGGAGGGGAGGGGTTAGAGAGCATCTATGTGGTGTTTGGCTATCACTGGGTTAAAGTTCAAGAGCTGGAAGTAATACTATATATGTGATTTTCTTTTTCTTTTTCTTTTCTTTTCTTTTCTTTTTTTTTCTTTTCTTTT
>VWYP01001528.1:292-26478 GCA_013400435.1 Pycnonotus jocosus | reverse complement strand
TTTAAAATAAATTTATGTATTTATAGAGTTTATAGTTTAGGAATGCCTTCCTGCCTTCCCTTTCATTAATTGTAATGTATATATCTGTCATAACTATCAGTCAGCATTGTCCATTTATGCATCTACTAAAAACATTGAGTTCTCATTGTGGAAGGCGTGATGCTTATGAACATGTTAGAAAGCTTTATCTGCCACTTAATTTTGCAAACAGAGACTTCAGAGTACTCTCATCAATGAAACCTAAGTGAAAAAGATTTTTTTTAAGTAATAGCTCTCCTAAGGAATGGCATTTAAAAGGAGTAGTGATTATTATCAGAAACAAGTCAAAAAAGAGTTGAAGAAGTTTTAAGCATTATCCTTTTCAGCATGTCTATCAATAGAAAGCTGACAATAGTATTATTGCTATTTACATATTGGTAACACACTGGTATGAATTTGCATAACGTATTGTAGTTCTGTGCTCTAGGGACTTGCATTGTAACATATTGGTGCTTAATGAACTCTGAAAAAATTGATTTTCCACAGAGTAAATTAAGGAATGCATTATAGCTGTTAAAGCAATCTTAAGGGAAATCTGAGGCTTCCACTGCAGCACCGTGCTTAGTAAGTAATAAATTACATGTTATACTTATTTGCCTTAATTCATGCTAATTTTGTCCAATTAATGTATCACAGTAATTCAGAAGCCTGTCACAGGAGAGCTAATTATTTATTGGATTTTTGTGTTCAGCTCCCTAGGAGTCTACTAGCAAACAAACTTGCGACTGTCTTTCTGTTAGGTCCACAATGACATTCTTATGTCTTACTGGGGAAAGAAAAAGAATGTTATTCTTTTTTTTGTTTCAGTTATATAAATGGATCGTTACTCATTTAAGTTAGTTTTTGTTTACAAATTGGTGTCATGTCAATACAGACTGACATACTGTTAGGACCAAATCCAATGTTTTTCCTCTTTCTGTAAATGCCTGAACATGACATAATTCTTCTTAAAGACCATGGCAGTACTTTTCACCATCTGAAAGCTTCTTCCTAGTGGTGTGTAAAGTTAAAGGAAAAAAAACATTTCTATTCTTTTCACTGCAACTTGCTTTTCAGAATCCACTGGCTTGAAAAATCACAACATGCCCATGGCAATTGATACTCCTTCCCCAAAAAATTAGATCTTTAACTGTGGCAGAATGTTAATTCACAGCAAAAAATGAATTATTTATGAGATTAATTTGTGCAATTCATACCTATAAATAATATGGCAGTTGCTAAATAATTTGCACAGTGTGATAAGATGCAGACACCACAGTTAAACAATAAGAGAGTCACCAGCTGTGAAATACCCACTATCTGCTGGTATTCTGTCATGCACAAGCATTTACAGGAAATTATTTGTTGGGGGTGGAAAGTATTAGATTTGATACTTGGCTTCTTCTCATGGATAGCAGGAGAATACTTGTCAGTTGATTACTGTCTTCTACCCCACGTGAAAAGAAGTGGTATTTCTTTAAATGTATAATGCAAAGTGATGTTACCAGCAGGCTACATAAAATCATGTGATGCAACCTGCCATAATATGATGCACATGACCGACTGTGTCACAAATTTAAAGAGACTTATTTTAGAAGCACTGTTGAGAAAAAAAAATTACCCCTTCTCCTTTTCAGTCAGTTGCCATTGATCTGTGTTTGCCTATAGCCAAATGAATACCTGATAGCTCAGTAAACGTCCCTGAGCAATATACAATCTTACATTGTAGCTATTATCACTTTAAAAGTATCTGTCAAGTACTTCAGAGTTTTCTATCACTGTTCTTCAATCTCTACCTTCCTAGCATGCACACAATAGCTCATCAAGGAATTAATTATCCAGTCTTTGTTTCTTGGAAAACAGTTGTTTTATTGTTTATGGCATTTAGAATTTGAAATTGTTTTCTTCATTTTCTTTCTTGATTTCTCCACTCTGGAAAATATAAAGCCTGCACTTAAACATGTTTTCAACACCATCAAAGCCAGAAGAGATAATGACTGAGCTTTCCTCTTAACTAGGAGGTTTATTTTCAGAACTGCATTACCAGAACCTTCTGGACAAGGGGACAGAGTATGTGCACTCCTTCCAAGGGTGGGAGCACATGTGGCCAACCATACCATGCAAACATGATGGCTGTTTGATGACTGATTCAGACAGAGGGGTGAACTGTGCAAAAGAGCAGCAACCAGTAAAGAAAACTCAGGAATCGGGAAGAAAAAAATCTGATGACAACATCAGAAAATTCTTCCTGTCAGCTAATACATCAGCTTTGAAAACCCAGTTTCCTGAAAGTATTCATAACTTCTCAATCCTTTCTTTCCTATGAGTAGTCTGCATCATTGCCTAAGATAAGTGTAAACAGCCTCTTCTTGTGAGCCATAACACACAAAATCTGACAGGAAAAAACACCTTAAATATTAATGGTATGGACAGGTGGGTTTGCATTTTAAAAATGTCCCACTGTGGATAAATAGAATAGGAAAAAGTCTAAACCAAGAACTGGAATCCCTAGTTAGGATGAATGTTTAAGGTGCCATGCTTACTCTCTTGTTATGCTAGTACGTTTGCTTCTGCTAGACGTAGCAGAAACTTATAAGCTAACATTTGTGTTACTTTAACCTAATAGAGAAACTTTAAAAAACCCCCACAGTATCACATCTCTTGGAGAGGGAAGGCTGGTGATGAGGAACTAGATATTCATTAGAGACACTGTCTGTAACAGAGACTACATTTGCTCCTTCCTCCTCTAGGCCACCTTCCTGTAGAGCCCAGGTGCACAAAGAAGGTAGGGAGGAATAGTATTGTACCTTCCTTCTTCTTTCTGGTTGTGTCTTCTAATAAAGACCTCTCTTTAAAAGCCTCTTCTTTCCATGGAGGCAGCTGCTTTTCTGCTAGCTGTTTCGTTGGGTTCTTTTCTGGTCATTCAGAATATGACAAAAGAAATCTAATTTCAAACACCTTCTGGTACCTCAGAAATGGATGGGAACCTTGAGTCACGCAGCAGCAAGTCACACAGCAATGACCAAGAGTTCATCTGCAGCCTCTGGAAACACCTGTAGATCCTAGTTTCTGCATCTGTAATTTTCCCAGCACCAATGTATTTTTTCATTCCTCATGACACAAGACATGTCCTGACACACTATTTCTTTCCAAGGCAAAGACAACACCTTTCTCTACACCCAGAATATCTTTGTCTCCCTTCTTTTTCTCCCATGCCCTCCTGCCACTTCTGTGGCAAAGACCCATCAGTAAAGGGTTCCATATCTTTCTTTTCAGGCTGCCTAGATTCTAGTAGTCTTTCATCATGCAACAAATTAAGAAAAGCTTCTCATGAAAACAGAAATATGTATTTAAAATAACATTCACAATGCAGATTATTTTTGTAATCAGTGCCTGTAGGGTTTCTTGCCACACAAAGTCTGTCCTGTAATGTCAATAAGCTGTCTTTGTCAGAGCATTAAAAAAAAAAAAAGTTTTAGAAATTATTAAGATTCCCAAACCAATCCTGGTCTCAGCAGTTTCAGGAAAAAGTAGAGTACTGTTCAAAATAAATGCATCCTTCTAAGCCATAACTGGATGCAGAGCCTGCACAAATGTCTTTTTGGCAGTTCCTGTTACCATGGACAAAATCAGTGCAGGTATCACTAGAGAGAGAGAAAGAACGATGTAGATAGTCTCATAAACCTGCAAGCTTTTATAAACTGCTTTCATTTATTCACTGAATTCAGAAACAGATTATTTAAATACATGGAGAACAATGACAGCAACACTTTTAAATAACTAAGCAGTACCTGGACCTCAATTACAACAGTAAATTAAAGCAGAAATTATATAAAAGAAAAGACAACTTAACTCAGCATTAATTGTAGAAGGACATAACTATGCAGGTTAGAAGGAAGTTCCAGAAGTAATCTGGTTTGACCTTCTGCTCAAAGCAGATCCAGTAAATCAGGTTTCCCTCCTGGTGAATGATTATCTTACTGGAGCACAACAGGAATCAGAGATAGCTAGTCAAGTAAAGAAGTTAGTGGTGTCCTACAGAGTGAATTGTAGCAATAGGGAAGACAAGAGAAAGGAAATTCAAAAGAGGATATAAAAATAAGGCAAATTATGGCTACAAAGATAAGTTGGAGGTGACCACACATCCTACATCTTGCTTCCATGCTGCCTTACAACGTGGGTGATTGCATGATTTGTGCTGATAGATACCCATTGCAGACCTTTGCTTTCCTGCCCACCAGCAATCAAGGTGAGGAATACCCAGATTCCTGCTTAGAGGACTCATTTATGACCATATTCCTCATCCTGAGTACCATGAGCAGCTCAAGTTCCTGTCATATGTATGAAAATATTGCATTCCTGTTTCATGTCTCTCAAAACACTATGAAAAAAACCCTATAATTTTTTTTCTGTAATTTGAAATGTGACTTTCCAATTTTGTTCAGTTTGAAAACAAGTTTATTTCTTTCTTTTGATAAAATCAAGCTGGTTAGCAGAAATAGCAGGAGTTCTGCTTGCTTATCAGGACCTCATATTATTGTAGATTCTTTTTATTTCATCTTGGCATATATTTAAGTGCTTCCTCAAGAGAGAGGAGAGAACACAGGCATTGATTCTATACTGCTGGCTGCTACAACTGCAATTGCCAACTTTCTACAAAACTATTTCTTGCAAATGATGGTTCCATATGTAAATAGAGGATGTGCAATAATCACCTTCAAAACTATAATTCAATAAAATCACTTATGAAGAGACCCATTACACGAGTGATGCCCCCTGATGTGCAATTGACCCTGTAGTGTATTGCAGGGTTGCACCTCACCTGCTGCTCATACAAAACTCCTGTTTCCAGCATCCTACTGGAGTTCACCATTGTATTTTTCAGTGTTTTATATTGTTCTGCTGGAATTAACAGAGGGACACGCTTGAGATCTTCAGGTGAAATGTGTGATAGAAATGCAAATAAACTACTAGCTTGCTATTTGATGCAGAGACAGCTATATAGCTCTACTTAGACATTACATTTGCTTTCCATGCCCATCAGTATGCACTCAGAGATTGATAGATGATGGTTTCATAATTCTTAAATACTTTCTTGATATCCTAAACCTATAGAGCCTTCAGACATTTTCTCCGGGAGATCTGGAATACTTTGCTACTTGAAATAAAAAGAGCTTCAATTGCCAGGGTTTTAAATCCAAACATTTAAGGCATTGATTTTACTTAGTTTTTCTAAAGTAACTCCTTTAGGAAATTGAGTGCTACATTGCTAATTTTAACTTTATTCATTTTAAAGTGCTCCAGGATACTAGCACAAAGGGCACTGTAAAAATTGCATTGTGCTGTATTAGGTTTGAATAGGATGAGTTATAGAACTGTTTGAGACTTTGAATTTCCAGAATGTAGTTATTACAATGCTTATAATACTAAAGGCTTCTTACGTGTGCATTTTATGTTTGGTTTGTTTCTTTTTTTTTTTAATAATCATAACTTCTAAGTAATATCAACTCTACATAGTCTGTAACTAATGCTTTATAATGTTTTTTATAGCAATACATCTTGTACATCTGTACCAGAGGATTTTATACAATGGTAACTTGCACCTACATAAATATAATTTAAAATGTAAATGTTTGTGGTTAAATTACAGTGGAAATTTACTTCTTTTTATGTAATGAATCTTTACAATATTTCCAGTCTTGATTAACCTGCAATGGGATTTTTCTTGTGGAATACAATAATTATGTCCACCTTGTATTAATTTGAGTATAGCATGCAAAAATATATCTGAATACCACATAGTAAGTGGTTGTTTACTCAGAATAAGCAATGCAAAATGAAGTAATTTGTAATGTATTTTGAATTTTAGAACATTTTTTCAAAAGAGATTTGGAGGTTTATGACTTACAGTATCTCAATTAAACATACAATAAAAATGCAACAAATATTGTACTCCTTTTCATTTGGTGATTATACAAATTTATCCTGAACTGTTTCATTGATTTCAGCAAAAACTAGTTCAGAATACTATAGCTTTTAGAAAAATAATGTAATTTCATCAGTGTATCTTTCCCATAAATATTCTCTGAAAAAATAGATTACAGTGAGAAAATGTAAATGATGATGATAAAAAGAGATTCTCTTTTTTCCCAGTTATTCATCCCAATATCACGTATAATCTAGCATTCACTGGAAGATACAAATGTCTAACACAAGAAAACATAAAATTACTTTAAAGGAAATGAGTAAAATTTGAAAAATACTATGAGTAGATAGAGGAAAATAAGATATCCAAACAGATAAATATTGGCTTTGGAAAAATAAATAGAACATTCCTTAACTGCTCTTTCAAGACCAGTGGAAAATATTGCTCACAGACACACGATTTTTTTTTCCCTACTCCCTCTCAACACTGGATAATTTGTGAAGGAATAACTCAGTGTAGAAAAAACAAGGAAGATGAACTTAAGCAATGTTTTAATAGATATACCACCAAACTTCAGCAGGTCATTGGGGAGACAGATCGATGGAATGTATGTTATCACTAACATCAAAAAGAATAGATCTATCACAGGAAAAACACCCCAAACTATTTAAAAATTTAAAGCATTATCTATAGAATTTTTATTCAAAGGCTTTTTTGAACAATTGTGTTTGCTTGCACACCTCTTTGACAATAGAAAGTTACCACAAACCCTATCTTCATTGTTAAAATAATATACAAAGTTTTTAAATTCTATGCATAATTAGATTTGATATGTATTTCAGTTCTGTTTAAAAATATATATGCATTAGTGATTATAAGTTTTCTTTAAAGAAAAAGAGTAATTTTGCTGCCATCCAACAGGAAAAAACCCCCAAACTAAACCAATATCAGAAAATTATACACATTTTCACTTTTATTTTCTCTGTATTAAAATATATGGTTATCATAATAAACCTTGTACTACACAGCGTAACTTGTGTTATCTGCCTGAGTCATATCCAAAAGAGACTGAAATCCATGGTTACTTTCTCACTGGTGTTCATACTTCTTGGAGGATGTCTTTTCTGTATTCCCAGTGTGTCCTTCATTTTGATCCTGTAGATCCGCCCTTTTCCTTCCTCCTTGAGGAATGAAAATTCCTTGATGGAATTTGTGAGTTTATCCCTGCCCACTTGTTCTGTTCTGCAGTGCAGCAGGCCCTTTACTGGTGAACTGAAAGTGCAGAGTTTGTGCTACAAACACCCATTGACTTGAAGGGCACAGGGCCTCCAAAGACCTTCACCCTGCTCCTCAGATACGGGCAAACACGGCCTGATGGGCCAAGGAGACTGGGGAGAAGAGCAGTCAGTACCAACACAAACCAGAATTATCACCTGGAGCCGTGAGCGTGTTGGTAATATCCACATCCTGCTGCTGAGTTGGGGAGACCAGAGAATGCTCTTCCTGAGAGAAATAATATCCACAAATTTATTACATTTTTTTAAAAAACAGAAGGTGTAAATAAGATACATGATGTGTTCTACAGCTTTTACTGTAAAATAGTCTGACTAATCTAAATTAACCTAATATAATAAACTATTTACTTTTCCAGTGGTGAAATCTGCAGTGGGCTAGAGAAGAAGAAAACTGCTTCACACTTCTTTTACAAGCTGTATAATGGCTGCTATTGTATTTAGAAAATAGAATTTTACATACAAGTGGGAAATGTTGCTCATCCCCATAGAGAAAAATTTTCATTAAAATATTCTTGTTGTCTGATGAAAAGTCAAAATTTTTTCTATCAAGCAGAAAATAAAGTTATTTTTAAAATGTCTTGCTTTTTCCATCAAATTAGTTTTGATTAATCATATTCAGTTTTATTTCTATGGGTTGCTTTGCTTGAACAAAATATTTGTACAAAACAATCAATGTTTAAAATAAAATCATTTACGTTGGCTGAATTCAGCCTTTTTTCATGTCCTAATCAGTTCAAAAAGTTTCATTCATTGTGGTTATTTTGGATAACTCAAACCATTCTTCCCTTTGGGACGGGGATAAAAAGTAGAATACTGGAACAAAGCCATTGAAAATGAATTTGCAGTCAGAATTAGCCAGAAAATTTACCCTATGGAAAATTTCAAATAGGAAAGAAAATGTAAGAAGTGGAAATATTTTTGTATGGAAATTGTCTGCCAAGAGTTGTCCCCCAATTCTCCTTTTCCAGAGGAGTGTTGCACGATCAAGACATTATACATAGAGTAGTAGCTTTTCTCAGCTAATCTGACTAAAGAAAATCCCCAGAAGATGTACCGTAGCTCAGCAATCCAGCTCTCCATTTATTACTGGAGAGACAGGGAAGATGACCTGCCGCCCTTCTAATCTCTGCACTAAAAGCACTAGAGTAGCAGCCTTCCAGCCTTCTGACATGTGATTCTTACACTCTTTCTTAATACAAAAACCAGATCTCTTCCATGAAAAAAGAAATGGGTTTAGGTCACAAACCCAGCTGGCCATTGAAAAAAAACCCCAAATAGTGAAATATAACTTCTCACACTCCTTTGACCCAAGACTCCCTTCAGAGTTACAGGGAGCAGCAGTCACATCTGAGCCACTATTCCACTAAAACAAGTCAGAAAAATTTTACCCAAAAGTGCCTATTTCTCTCCACAGACTCCCACAATTGTTGGGGTAACTCGTTCAGATATAGATCCACAAAAGTAGGTGAGATTAGTCCCCGTTCTGGTCTTCAGTCACATATTGTTTTAGTGGAAGGAGAGAAAGGAAAGGGAAAAAATACTTCACTTAAATTAAGAAGTTACTTTTACTGTCTCTTCTAAGCTTCTTTTGTCCAGGTCTAAAAGCTATTTCACAGATCTCTTTTGGAAGACTTTTACACTGTTTCCTGAAGAGTGGAGAAACAAAAATTTTCAGTCCTGAATCTTCTGTGTACTTCCCCGTGGCTCCCACAAAATTTCAGCAATCAAAGCTACACTGATATTTTGTAAAAGAAAACAAAACATCTTTGTTCTCAATAGTGGTTTTGGTTCAACTTCCATATTCAGCTTAATGAAGTAAACAGTGAAATTATGTATGGACATTTTGATATATTTTTGCAAATCTAATTATTTTAACTGTATTAATATTTTTGAATCACTAGTTTCAAGAAATGCTAGTTTGTGGTCTGTATTTACATCTCAAGTAAAACACTTTTAATTTATATGGACTTCTTTGAAGCCAGTGGACTCAGTCCTGTGTAAGTGACAACAATGTCTGCTCTGTGGCCATAACTTTTTCCTAGTAGGACTCCATCTGTAAATGTACTCTGGCATATTACACTGGAGGATAAAAATTTGGTGCAGAAATCCAGTTTTTAACTTTGATGTTTTTTTTCACTTAAACTACTATTTTAATGAAAGAATTTAAGGATATTTTGCCAGCAAAGTATGTAAATAAAGAGTTGGCTGAATGAAGAATAAAAAGAATAATGAGTGCATTTTTAAATCCTTCCAACATTCCTAAACAGCTGTTCTTACAATTAAAATAGAAAACAACTATGATGATCTAGAGAGATCTCTCCACTCATCCTCTACCCCAAAAGAGAGGTCAGCATTTAGGATGTCAGCCAGGATATACAATATAGCTTTCTTTTTGCCTATTACAACATGGAAGTATCAAGACAGTCATATTTTCAATATTTTTCAGGAGTCCAATCAAGGAGCCTAGATATATAAAAGCAAATGAAATACTAGTCACCTCAATGTTTGTATATTCTAGTTCCAGCTGGCAATTATCTACATCTGCACATAAGGCCTGACCTAACCTCCACTGAAATCCACGTGTATTACTTTACTATTAAATTTCATGAACTTAGGAATAAGCCTCTATCCAGGCCCCCACATGGAAAAATTGCACACACAACTGCAAACATGCAAGGTTTCAAACAAGTTTGGCTACTTAAAACCTTTTTTCTGGAAGTTTGATCCCCAAACAAACACAAATCACCTTGTTAGAAGAAAATCTCTCCTGCTAAATTGAAGCATCATTTTCAAAATCGGAATATATTAATTAATAAAATCACTAATGAAGGGCATTTTCATCTCTTCTCAGATGACTTCAAACACCTGAATAACTTGGAGTTTCTTCAAGCAGCTCTAATAACAGCTCTTAACAAAGCAACAAAGACATGAAAAATTTAGATATCTACAGAGAACCTTTTAAAAACACTAAAGCTCTGTTTTACTTCTTGTTCCTTGAACAGCAACGTTTTACCATCCTGAGTATTTGCTGTACAATGGAGATGTTAATAGTTACCCTCAGACTGTACCTTATCTTTTAATGTAAACCTCTTAGGCAGTGCATTCACGTCTCATGTCCTTTCACAGTGCAGCTCACTTAGAGACAAAAGAAAGAGGAATTTGTTTCAATTGAACTATTCCTTTTTAACAGGCAATTTCCACCTCCCTTGCAGAAACTGCCAAAAAGAAAATCAAGGATTGAGATCACCTTTTTTTTTTCTCTCAAGATTTGAAAAACCTATAAGGTCATGGGGATTTTTAAAACTTGTTTGTTATTGACCAAAGTGCCATTAAAGCATTTGCTTGTTGATGGGCTGTCAGCTATGAGACAGTCCTACACCTCTAATCTTCTAATTGTACAGTCTTTTAAGATGCTATCATCAAATCTTACATTTGTCCAGTTGGAAACTGCTTCCAAGTTTTACACTTTTCCAACCACTGCAAATGAATTTGTTTTACTACAAGAACAATAAAAGACTAATTATGTTGATCATATATTAGTCTCAGGCTGGACAAAGTGCTGAACTTACATTTGTTTACATGTTCAAATCTAATGTTATTATAGATGTGTATGACTAGGAAGTGTTCTGTATAGATATTTTAAATATCCTACTAAAAATTACAATAGTACTTTTTATAAGGTTTTCTACTTTCATATGTATGTTGCTTATAGATAATAAAGAACCATCCAATCTGAATTTAACCAACTTAGAAATGTACATTTTTGCTTTTTATGTTACACAGAACATAATAGAAAACATGCATTGCCTAAAGACTTTAAAAATTATGACAACCTTGTAAAACAAAATATTATTCTAAACAGAGGTGTACCCAGTCACTATTTCGAAGCCTCATTACGAGAGAATTTATTTAATCAAGAATTTGTGATGAACTTTTTGTCCATCACTTTGCTCTGTAGAAATGCTCAAAATCATATAATAATGCTCATTATCTTTCTACTGTATTTGCAGACCCTGCACAAAGTCTCAACACAGAGGGACTGCTGGTGTTCATGGAGCCTGAAGTTCAACATTTTTCCTTGTCTCTAAAAGGAGAAGTAAAGGTTTTCTCCAACATACATCTTAGCACGTGGTAAGCACAGAGTGGAAAAACCTCTGTATCAACACCCAGAATGGTGCTACAGCTGTTTTCATGCTATATTCTCTAAAGCTCCAACAGTGTGACCTGTCTCCAGCCCCTTTTGATAAGATCTAATTCCTTGGCTAAAAACTGTAACAGGGTCATAACTAAGAAAAGGACTTTAGCATGTTTTGTATTAAAACACATCACATAATGTACAAAAAATTCAGAATTATTAAGAAACAAGAGGAGCAGAAATAGAATATACTGTAAGTAATACAGTATGTTTCAATAATTTCTTTTAAGATTTGTGACCAGATCATGCAAGTGAATTTTATCAGTGCAAATATTATCATTTGGTATTTTCTGTATATCTTCTAAACTGGGGTGTTGTTTTTTCCTCATCAGAGGTCTATACTGAGCACTATTGTCAACATTCCCACCAAGGAAAATATGACCAAAACTGGTTCATAATATCTAAGACCTACACAAGGGACACGGCTGCTTTTGGGAGACTTTAGCTTAATACTGGCATTGGGCATAAGCCTGATTTAAGTTCCCAGGCAACGGATCTATTAAAGCTATATTACTAAGGTTCACACTGCCCCTGAAAGCTTTATTAAATGATTATTTCATAGCATGGAGGGAAATGTATTGAAAATTAATATGCAGCATCAGCCAGTCATGGCTCATAACTGAGGTATGCTCCTTGTATCCAAAAGCAGAAATTTCCAAATAAGAGTGGGTACATGAAATTTCTCTCATTAACTTTACTTTTCTAATCTGACTTCTAGGGCTACAGTGAGAGTGAGGAATGGCCATTTCTACAGCTGATTCCATTTATTTTCTGTCTTCAGAGCCCAATTTCACGTAGGATGCATTGCCCTCCGGGAGTGCCTCTCTGCTTCCGCTGACCATGGAAGGAGCTCAGCTGCCTTACTTTAATGGCTGAAGCGAAACATGAATCCCACTTTACATGAAAAGGGTAAGTATCCATCCAACCCATGGGATTCTGACAGACTCAAAGAAACACTTTGAATATTTACAGAATTCAGTGCATTCTTTTTGTAGAAAACAATCTGAGACAACTAATGCCAAGCAAAATCATGCCCACATGCATTTCTTCAAAAGGATTTTTCAGAAACAGCTAATTAGCTAAACATCTACAGTGTTGCCACACTAAGAATATACATAATTTCTTCTCTAAAAACACAATTACATGTTTTATGAAAGTGATTTTTTAATGAATAGTTAAGACCTCTAAATAATTTAAAGATACAATTCAAACATAACAAAGTTTGTAATTTTACATTATTAAACTGCTAAGAAATGTATTAATTCGGATCATGACGTTCTAAAGTTACGAACAATTAAGAAAATGGGCAGGTTCTCTTGTTGACTTCAATTAATTTGGAAGGTGAGGGCTAGGAAAAGCCCAGGCAGGTAGCTCCTACCTTACGAGCACCAGGTGGCAGCCCAGCGTAGACTGATGTTCTCATTCACCCCCCAGGCCAAAAGCTTTCCTTGTTACAGCACTTCTCTGCCTAACCCTGTTCTGAAAGTCTTCCACGCGTTTCTATATGCTGAATAACATACATTCACCCTGGGATTTAAGGGCAGAAAATAAGATTAATGTTTTTCATAAACTTGCCCACACTGCCTTACTGATGCTGAAAGGACAGGGAATTACTTAAAGCATATTTCCACAAACTGAGCTCTGAATTTTGTGGATAGACCACATTAGTACAACCCCAAAAGTTTAAACAACCTATAAAACCATGTATAGGAAAAATGAAGTATATAAGCTTTTTATCTACTAGAGCATGATGTTTTTCACAGAACATATAGCAAAGACAATTTCAAATCTCTCTTACTCAAAATAAAAAAAAAAAAGGTAAAAAAAGTCTTCTACAAAATTAACACTGAAAAATCTTACAAAATTGAGATCACATATACAGATAGATGCAATTTCTAAGCGGGAATAATAATAATAATAATAATAATTAGTAGTAGTAGTAGTAAAGTAATTTCAATGTTTTAAAGGTCATCCTCCTAAAGTGCAGCAAAAACTGTCCTATGAGGACATAATCTTTGAGATAAATACATACAGACCTTTACCAGAGCTGTGAAATGGATCTCTCTATAAATTTCACCATCATATTTCACCCATCTGTTTTCAGGGATCTACAGATTTCACTAGTTTAATTACAGTTTATCATTTGGTATCAACATACTCAAATACTATTCAATAAAGTTCAAATAAATTTAAAAAAAAAAAAAAGAAACATCTGCCCAAAGAAAAGACATTAAGTCATATATTCTAGAAAATATCACTAGAGATGACCAAAGGAACAGGAATTTGACAAACTGCACTAGCTAACATCAATGAGCCACAGGTAAAACAGAGTAGTCCTGCCTTTCTCAAGCCTTTTTTTTCTCCTCTGTCCTGAAGTGGTACAATTTCTGAGTAATAATAGCATGGTTTTATTCCACAGAGTCAGTCCTTTTGAGCATTCTGGGTGGAATCTGCTGACTTTGGTAAGGAAGAAAAAGAAAGTTTTAACGCTTTTTAATGCAGCTAGACCTGCAAAACCATCACAGCTGAGAAAGATGGATTCTCTTCCTCTCTGTTCATCTTCAATAGAATTCTTTAAAATGACAATGAAAAAATGCCTCGTTGATCATTAAATGTGGAAATTCCCAGGCATGAACTGTGGTAAAGAAGCAGGATTCTGTGCCTGCAAATAGGCTTGTAGGACAGGTGCCCCATAAATGACTTGGTAGCAATACATATTTTCTCTGAATGAAACATAGATTGGGACACACATCATGCACCGAAAAACAGCTTGCATTCCCCAAGTCACGTAAAGGTAATTAGAGGAATTTTCCAACCAGAATCTCACTGGCTCTGAAGCAGCTGAGGCAACCCCATATCAAGTCTTGAATGCACAACTCTAGTCCAGGCTTTTGTGTCCAGGCTGTTCCCCACCATCTCCATACCATCCTGTTTCCATATAATCCAGAATGCTGACTCCCCTTAGGACCAAAGGGAGAGAACTGCTGGCAGAATGCTTTGTCCAAAGGTATACTGACACAGGAACTGACCTTTTCCTGTCATCAATATGTAACAAAGCCTGCTTTCCTCTTGGGTCATCTTTAGCATGACTCTGAGCTTCATGTAGAGGGATGGATTTTTGTTATGAATGATTTGCTATTATAATTGCTTCAAATTTTATCCATAGTATAAATTGTGGTGACTGTTAATATTAACATGGCGAGTAGTGCATAATATAGGCACCCATTGAGATTTTTTCATCAATCAGAAATAAACTAAATTTTTCTAACCACACATGCAACACTTGCTTTGCTGTGTGTTATACAATGAACTATCTGCCTGTCAATTTAGAAAGCAACTTTAATTGATTTTCAAATTTCAGGTACCATTACAAAGAACTATTTTTATTTTATTTATTTATTGTTTCCTTTTACATTAGTCTGTTGAGGTTTATTTATATGAGGTATTTTCTTCTTAGCCGTATTATATTGAAATGCCAACTAGTACTAGGGAGCTTTCCAGTTCTTTTGAAACTTAGAAATAGTGTGGCTCTTACATGATATTTTCATAATGTTGCCAATCCTCTGATAAGTTGTTCACATCAGATATTTAGCCCCAATACCTACTGCTTGAGAATCTACACTGATTCTCTTCACGTTTTGCCTCTGCATTTCAAGATTTATGAATATTAAGTTGTGCTTGCCCCAAAGCAAAAGTATACTCACTAAGATATTTGCTGAGATCAGGAGTCTCTCTGCCCCATTTTTAAAACAAAAGCATTAATAAGGAAGCACTATAAAATGTACGACATTGAAAAAATAAGTAAAATTCAGTATCTTTAATAAAGTGAAAAAAAATTTCCTCTAGTTCAAAGCACCCTATCTGAGCTACCCTAAATAATGCAAAAGAGTAACAATTTGTGGCACTTGTAAAGAATTATTTCTGCTAAGTGTGACTATACCCTGATTTCTAAAACTATGACCATTATTTTCTAAAACAATGGTCACCTAGGGTAAAAATTATAATTATCTATAATTCTAACCCTTCGAAACACATGGGCAGATACTATATACAGCATCTATGTAGGTCAATTAGACCCAGTGGCAGTGGTTGCATCATTACCCAGCACATACATAATCACTTTGCCTACCAAGCACAAAAGTCATGGACACATTCAGAGGGTACACACCTACATATTCCAATACTGAAGCATCTTTCAGAAGGACTGACACAACATCAGAATTTAAAATGCATGTGCAAACATATGAACTTAAAAAAATTCCTGAAATATCTTTTATTATTATATTTCTTAAATTCTATTCCAAATGCTCTCAGCTGCCTTTGTGATTTGGTCTAATTTCATGTGTACATGAAAATAAAGAACTTATTTAAAGCAAGCTGAAACTGGTCCATATTAAAATTTAAAAAATCACGGAAGAAATATGAATGAAGAAGTTTATAAGTCTACAAACACGTGGAATAAACGTGCTGTGCTGAAAACATCCTATTGAGATAAATGCTGGAACAAACTAATGGAGACTTGGTTTCTAAACTGTGACGACATGATATTACTTCTGCCCCTCTGTTTGTAATTACATTGCTTTCAGTTTTTACATTAAACAGTTCCCCAGCTGCTCTTTAGAAAATAATAAATTGGTTAATTCTAAGAACAACCACATATGGTTAAGATAATTCAAGAGAGACAACTGAATAATGCAATTCATCTCCTTTTTCTTTTTTTTTTACACAAATCTTTTTATTAAACTGAAAATAGAGCTCTATTGTATTTATTACAGCAGATATTCTTACTGAAGTCAACAGCATATGGGTATTCACAGCAGGTTCTGTATAAGTCATTACTGAAATATTTTATTGCAATTATTTTTCAGCAATTTCCTCCCAGTGTTATTCTATATATTACAATATATCGAGCACAAAATAAGATGTGGGTATCTGTCAGTATAGCTTCTATTAGTTTATAAATGAAGATGAGTACAAGTTGGATTGTCAATCAAGAAACTCGAAAAGTCAAGGCACCCCTTGGATTTAGAATGCTCACTCTGCAACAGAGCTCTCACCTCCCCACCAGGGTCAGGGCTGAAATTCGAGCCACTTCAGGATAATTCCCTCACTCAGCGTACTGGCAGAAGGAAGAAATTTCCCTGGCTTCCAGAAGTAGTGTTAGAGAATTTTTTTCCCTTTACTGGCAATTGCTATGTAGGACATTATATGGATTCCCAGATAGCATTAATGGTTCTGTTTTCTGCATGCCTCAGGCCACAGGGCTGTGATTACTTTTAATCAGTTTCAAGACTCCCCACCCTCAGCTGTGCTTTGGTTATCTTCAGACTGGATCAGTACTTTGTAGCCTACCTACCATAACACTTGGAAGTTTCCCTGAGGCTTTCAGGCTATGCAGAATGCAGCCAAAATGAAAATTTAGGTCCCTTTCCTTCCCCTTCCTCTCCCTACAGGAACTTTTCTGGCTGCTCCCTGTTTCCCATCACTAGTCCCAAGTACTACATAGCAAGCAGAAATCCCATCCTTTTTTCTGCAACATTTTATGCAATACCATGAACCAAAACCAAAACCAAACCAAACCAAACAAAAGCAAAAACAAAAGGAAAATAAAAATATAATAGGTAAAATAAAATTTGCCTGGAAGTTTGCAGTGCTTATTTATATCAGTCTTAAATTCCTTCTGATTATATATGCAAATGCACATAAATTCACTCCACACATATTCCTTATAAAAAAAATAGTCACAAAATCATCACTCTGTGTTATCAGAAATAAACTTTACAAGTCAACAACCTCAAAAAATCAGTCTAATGAGTGTAATGGGGAGACACTGTGTGGTACTCACCCATAAACACAGTAAAAAAGATCCTGTCACTCACAGACAGGCTTGTTCCTCACTCATAAGCCTTCTTCATTTCTGTCAAACTTATAACTTAAGTGTAATTGACCTCTACCAATATAACAAGCATTCTTTCTGTTCCATATGATCTCTAAGGTAACAGCCCCCGTACAGGGATGCCAAAACTTAGCATAAGTGCTTAGAGGGTGAATATTATTGAAAACAGTAATTTTCATTATCATGTGCTAACTATCAGCAGCATAACAAACACTAATTTTTTGTAGTAAAATCATGTCAGTGTAGGGGGTGGGAAAAAAAAATGGGAAGATGTAGTGACAGTACTCTGTGAATATCCAACCCTTATTATACAGAAAAAGGTGGGAAGTAAGGGTGGAGGAAATTTATTTATAAAAATCCCTGGTAAATAATATATTAATTATCGAAAGGGGCTCAGCCAAACACTTAGACAATTATATAGGACATCATACAAAATAGAGCAGCCATTCAGAAAACCGAGGCAGATGAGATTAGGTTTGTGCAGGTTGTGTCACTGACATGCATCCTTCTAGACAACCAAGTGAACATGCTACTAGACAAGCAAGTGAACATATTACACAAGGACCTGCGCAAACTACAAAACGATCAAAGACTGCTTCAATATCATAATGTAAAATTGTAATGGGAACGCAGACAGGATGATAAAAAGAAGCAAATCTCTTTGAAATGTGAATCAAGAGGGAAAAAATGACAGGTTCATAACATTTTCAGATGAGGGTTTAAGACTATGGCACTTTCTGCAAGAGAAACACAGAAAGTGAACACTAACACATACAGCTGTTAAAACAACAAGATTAGCATAGTTTTTTACAAGCTGCATAACTCCACTGTTAGAGAACTGCCAACTTCAGAAAGGAAGATATCCCAGGACAGGGAGATGGAAGGTCCAGTTAAATGGAGAGCAGTGCTGCTAAATAAAGCCAAATGGTTTTTAACCTCCAGTACAGAAACTGTATCTCCTACAAAATAACCAGACTGGCCTTCACTGATTTCCCAGCAGTAATTCCAAAAGGAAATGCAGCAAAATAGCATTCTCTTTTGGTGCTTTTGTGATGACAGCCATAAACTCAAATTTAGCCAAAAGGAGAGTTTTACAATTGCAAAACCATGGGTTGCAGTACCACCAGTATTTAAAGGTTGCCACTTGCAGCTCTGACTGTGGGAAGCCTAACGCAAGACTAAGATTCCAGCTGCGGGAAACCATGTGTTTTTATTTACTATTGACTACAATATTTCACTTTACTCATTGTTGAAATATGGGTTGCTGGAAGAAGAGGTTTGTCCTGTAACTGGAAAAGTACCCAAGTTCCAGTGAACTTCACTCTGAAAGACTGGCTGGCTGGCCACGCTGTGATGAACAGAATAAGGACAGAAGCTCTGTACATGGACACAATGCTGTCATGAACAGCCATGAAAAAGACAGGCCTAAACACAGTGCAATAAAGGCAAAAAGAACAATAAATAAATAAAGACTATTAAGGTGAAAGACACAGCAAAGTTACACTGTTAAAAGCAAACCCCAAATCACTGTTGTACCATCTGTGGGAAAACATGCCTTTCAAATTATGGGAAAATGTGTGCTTGGCTGCCCCAAGTACAAGTGTTATAACTGTCTGGTTTCAAAATAGCACAAATATTTCTGTTAAAATCACCAGTAAACTAAAAGGAGAATTGGGACAATTTGACAGTTTTTGATGGATGCTAAATTTGGCTGCCTCTTATAGTTTTTCCATAACATAAATCTTCATACTGAGGCATAACAAAACACAAGGCAGCAGGATAAAAATGCTTCTTGAAGTAGTCAGTTTGGTCCTACCAAACTGAGACAGTCTAATATATAAATAATATAATATAATATAATATATATAATATATTATATATTATATATATAATGTATATAATAATATAATATATAAACACAACACAAAAGAACTAGCAAAAAAGTGTTGCAGGCTCAGATTAAGGCTCTAATAACTTCATTATAATTAAGAAACACTTGCTATTAACCAGAAAACAAAGCAAAAAACTTATGGTCAAACTTATAGGGACAGATCAGATGTAGAAGCATAAGCTGCTTCTGCAAGGTCTTTTGTGGCCTCACGCACAGGATTCAAATACTTCAGGCTGAGCACTGGTTACTTTTCAAGATGAAATATTGTGATAACCTGTTTGAATATCTCTTTCTTTCTTTGCTAGTGAACACTGGCTCAAGCCCAAAGTAGCAACAACAAGAAATCAAAGCAACATTAAAAAAACCAAAAAATTTGCAAGCTTGCATACCAGGGAAGCAAAAATGGGAGGAAGATAAGAAGCACTAGATTTTCTCTAGTGCCAGCTGGTAGGATGCATGCTGCAAGCCTCATGAAGAGGCAGGTTGTCTGACCCACAGGAGCTCCAGTACCCACTGTGATTTGAGGCAGGGAGTAAACTCTAAAAACTTAAATCAAGAGGACCAAATTCAACTATTCATAGTACCAATGACTGAAAAATAGATTAAACTCCCCATAACTGGACACTTATTAAAAAATTAAATCTCTTTTTTCCCAGAGAGAACAGCAATCCACTCCTGCTATGGATTATTCTCTACTAAGAGTGGTGATTTGCCAGTATGTGCAGGGAAGGGGAGGAAAGAAAAGGCTTTCCAGTTTTAACATACATGTCTATGAACAAGCATATGGCTTAGGTTCAAGTCTTTTTGTTTACTTATTCTGACCTTAATACAGTCCTAAGAAAAGTAGTTTCTACAGAACTAGGAGAATGCTGCATACAAAAGGGATACAAGTTTTGTTGCCTTGACAGGTCAAGGTGGAGGGTTTTTTGGACCCTGTTCAACATTCCTGTTGAATCCTTAGGAATGCTCTTCTGCAGTTTAGCTACTATTGTGAATGATTGCTTTACATAGCTCCACAAGCTACCCCCATACAAGGAACAGAAGAACAAGTTAAGAAAATGATAAGAGAACTGCCTAGGGAAGACAGTACTGCACTGTACATTACAAAGATCAGAGGCAGCCCAGAAGCAGAATTAGAAAAAAACCTCTCTGTTCACACTTTCATCACAATGCAGAAATTCCCAGAAATCTCAAATACCATCATTGTCATTTCTGAAATCAAGAAAGCTGGAGGGAAAAAATTGCAGGAGGGACCTCATAAAAGTACAAGTTAGTGAGTCACTTTTTTGGAAGGTTTTACCGAGACATTTGACCTTAAATAGCAGATACAGTAGATTTTTAAGTCAAGTCAAAAGACTATCTTTCTGTGAATCCAAACATTTTCATATCTGGTGAAGAAAGCTACTAAAAATGAAAGTTTTCTTTGCTTCTTTGTAAGAAATTCTCTGAAACAAGAAACCAAACAAAAATGCTTTCAGCTCAAGCAAACAAACAGCAATTGTGTTAGAAGGGTTCTGAGCAGCATGCTCTTTCTAATATGTTGATCATAACAGAGTAGTACACATTAGGTGAAAGAACTAAAAGATCTGTTCAAAACATAGAACGTGACAAGGAAATAATCCTGAAGTTTGTACATGCACAACAATATTAATCCCGTTTCATTTGCTGTCACCTCTCCTTGACTGGCAACCTCAATTCATAAGAAGTAGTTACAGAATATATTTTTGTGATATGTTTACATGTCTATGACTGTAAGAGAGAACACCAAGAATAGAAAGCAAGTTATTGTTCTCTTAGAAATAGAAACAAAATTTTAGAGAAATAATGTTAGTGTCTTTGATAGCTAACTGTAAGAAAACTGGAACAAATAAGAAATTTTCACAGCAACAGACAGAAATTTGAAATCTTCAGGATCATTTAGTGGTCTAAATGACTTGGAAGACCTTTCAGAAAAGCTGAATACAGAGATCCATGCTGAACTTTTTTCTGCTCTACATGAATTATAGATCAATAAGCTAAGAAACACAGAGGCTTATTATTCCATAATATTTACAATGCTTCTCTGAGAAGCATGCTGTGAGTTTATTATGTTCAAGCAACATCTGGATCTGGCACTGGGTGATTCTGGCCAGTAGTTTAGGGGTGGATAGTTAGATTGGATGATCCTAGAGATCTCTTCTAGCCTTGATGATTCTGTGAATTTGTGCAAAGTTTGCTTGTCAGCATGAGAAGGAGAAAGAAGAGGCCGCAGCTAGTACAAATATTGCTAATGAAATAAAGATAAGTCTTTGTGCTGATGCCTGGTATATCACTGCAATTTGTATAGTATCTTGCATTGTCTTTTAAATGCCAGCTGTTGCAATAAGCAGTTCACAGGATCACAGACTTTTTTAGATTGAAAAAGACTTTGAGATAATCAGGTCCAACCTATGACTGAACACCACCTCAGTTAGACCATGGGACTGAGTGTCGTATCCAATCTTTCCCTAAACACTTGTAGGGATGGTGGGCAGCCCATTCCAACGTTCAATCACCATTTCTGTGAAGGATTTCTTTCTAATGGCACAGCTTAAGAAAAAGTCCTCTTGTCTTATCACTTGTTGTCTGGCAGAAAAGACCAATTCCCACATGGAGACAACCTCTTTTCATAGAGAATCTTTGTTTTCTTGACTTTTTCCTTAAAAATATTTTTGCTACAACTTTTTAAGGAAGTATTAATCTCTGGTTTCCAAAGATTGAAAATAAAAGTTGAATTCTCAGGCATCCAGCTACGTGTGTGTCACCCCAAATCTGGATAGTTGTAGATCACACAGTCACAGATCAGTGATCCCTGTTAAAGATATTGTAATACAGAGTAGTTCATAACCATTAATACATACAGGGGTTTTTCCTATATAAAAAATGTAGATATAATTCTCATTGTGATATTCTGACATTTGGTACATTTGGTTCATTTGATGAAGGAAAAATAATCATAAACCCAACATGAATTATGGTGTGGCTAAGCTGAGAATCAGAAGTTCTACAGGAAGGATGTTATAGTCTACATCTGTGTCAACTGGGAAGCACACATTAACATAAATTTTGCTCTTTCCTGGATGGCTAGACTTGCAATGCTACTACCAACCAGAGAAGTCCAACTTGCACATGCTTACATGTGATATTCCCTTGATGCAGTCTCCACTAATCTTCTAAGTGTTGTATGTGATTCCTTCTGTGTGCAAAAGCTACAGGGCAAACAGCAATCAATGTGTAATTTGACTTGATGCCCTTTGAGTTTCCCAGTACTCTGAAACAGGCAAAATCACTTAGAGCAGATGATTCAATTTGTCAGGCAGCACTGTGGGTAATGTGCATCAGCCTTAATTCAGCTGCAGCAGAAGAGGGTATCTTGTCAGTCCGTCAGCATAGTGGGCTGGTAATTCACAGGAGCAAGGCAGAGTAGGATGTGAGCCATAAGCAATCCAAGCAAGAATATTTAGTTAGAGAGGAACTCATGTGCATGAACAAATATTAACATTTACAGTCACATAGCCATACATTTTATAGACATAAATACAGTGATTGTAGCTATTGAAAGGAAAGTTCACGGACAGGTGCTTTCTCACATACCTCACCAAAGCTCATTGAAGGAACAAAGAAATTCTCCCTTTGGCCGTTTTGGAACATGGTTTCCAGTTTTCCAGGCCACCACCTCTCAGGGGGTTTTTGTTTTGGTTTCACTTTGGTTTTGGTTATTTTTGCTCTCAAACTGCTTGGCTCCATCTGTCCCAGAATTCTGAAATACAATTCTGAGAAGGAAAAGGTAAGAGGGAAATGCAGGTTCCTCCATTCAATATGGGTTTCAGTGGTGAAGTTTTCCCATACATATGAGCAAAGACAGAAGGACCTCTTGCTACACTTCTGCCATACTTGTACACAGTGTTTGAAATCATATAATAACAGAAAATGGTAAGAGAGAAAACAATGCATGTCTGTTGTTTCGTATATTAATCTCAGTAAATAATAATTTACACTAATTGTATCTACATATGAACAATCAGTTCTGCTGTCTAGGGTTTAAAAGCTCGTTAAAGAAGACTGTGTATTGATATGATACCCTTGACTCCAGGATTTAGCTGAAGGTTATAGTAATATTCGTACAGGTAGGCAGACAGTAGGCCTATGCAGATGCAATTTATAATTCCCTTTTGTAAATAATATTTTTATAAAATAAACAAATATGGTGTTTGAGAACGTCCCAGGATCATATCATAGCTTCTCTTTGAAATATGCTAGAATATCTTTGGCCTCTATTGAAAACACAAAAAGATCTAACCTGAAAAAAAAGTGAGATATCCTACAACTATTTAAACCACGTAAGACATTGAAGAATCTTTTATCAAAGATGCAGGAGTACTCACCTTTCCTGATAGACTATTTCTTGAAATGTCAGGGTCCTAGAGAATTACCTCTAAGCCTCCAGAGAGCATGTAATTTTCCTTATTGCCTCTTTTATTGTTTATCTGAGCTCAAATTTGGCCCAAATCATTCAGACACAAGATTTCAACATGCATATTAATCCAAGCAACGTTGGATAGAGTGTTTCATACATAATTAGTAAAATATCAAGCACCTGAAATACCATCACCACAGAAGATACTGCAAACAAGTGCGTCCTTCCCATTTTAATTTTAACAAAAGGCCTCAAAAAGCCTGTACAGTTTTGTGCAAATTGCCTGCCCTCTGTGTGGCAGCGTCCTTGCTGGGCTGCTGATAACGTGCACAGGGCACCTCCAGTCAACACAGCTTTGCCTTTCACTACCCTGATTAAGTGAGTAATGTTCCCTTTCCAGGAATCCCCCACGGAGCAGCAGCATTCCTCTGTGCCCGGCCCTAACAGCAGTAATGACTGGATTCTAAGAGAATTTGAAAACCTTCCTCAACACACTTATTTCTGTTTTTCAACCTATATTCAAAGTGATACTTTGGCATCTCTATGTAATTTTTGACAGGGTTACAGTAAATTCATCATGCTAAACTGAAATGTTTCTGGCAGATGTCTACTCTGCAACAATCAAGCTATGTGTACGGTAAAAATATGACAACCACAAAGATATTTCTAGTTGTAAAAATTACACATATAATACTTTATTAATGCTAACTTGGAGTACAATTATGTGGTATATTATTTATCATTTTAATTAGTAAATATTTATTTTAAAAACTTGCTTTAGCTTGTTATTTGGATAATTTTTTAAAAAAAATTTAGTCTTGAGTCAAAAAGTATTATTGATAAAAAGGAAATAAGCAAATATGTTAATAACAAGAGAGTTTCTTTTTCAATCCTTCAGTATTTTCTTTTTTGACTACTAGCAAATTATTTTTGCAGTCATTTCTAGTTTTCTTCCTCAAGACTTTCTTGGAACAATGGATTTAGAAAGCTGTTTTGAGGGAGAGGGGGAAACTTTGAATCATTAAAGCATTTCCAAATGCTTTATGGTATTCCCCTTTAATGATTTCCAAAAGTAAACATTACAAAACAGGAGACAAAGATGTAGGATTTATTTTGAAAGTAATTTAAACTATTCATATGTATGAGAGCCAAGCTTAAACCAGGCAGAAAAGCTAGTTCCATGAGTAGAACAACTAATTTCCATTTGTGTGATTTCAGTTGCTCGGCTTGATTTCCACGCATTTAATAAAACGTGAACTTCAACTCCAGGTTTTTTCACTATTAAACATTTTGAGTAAGTCTCCCTTCTGTGGATTCCCTGACAGCTTACAGGAGCTGACCAAATTCTGCAACTGTCCCCTCAAAGGGGACGGTATACAATCAGTCTCTTTTGATTTTATTTGGCTTTTCTTAATTGCTCTCACTTTTCATTTCATTTAAACAAGACCACAAGGCTTAAAAGTCCTTAGTAGAGAGTAAGAAAACGGATGCAAGCAAATACATCACAGTGGATTATTAAACCCTTTTCTCTCTGGAAACCAGGAAAACAAAAGGGCAAAATTCATTTGGTCATTGGAGAAATCCCCATGTCACATAATACAGTCTTACAAACTACTAATGATTTCCATAGGGGTCAATTTTCATTTTATCATTTGACTCCCTCAAGAGTAACACAGGACCAAGGAAGCCTAAGGGAAATAAATAAAAAAATAAACCTAATGGTACAGTTTGCAAGCTAAATTTCTCCTGGAGTAGGGGAATGCAAAATTATAGCTGAATTAATGTAACACAGCATTTTATTAACCTCTAACTAAGGAGTAGGGAAGTGAAATGTGCAGTAAACTCCACACACGTCTGACCTCTCCACCCGCTCTATAATTTCCTGCATTGCAAGGTATGGAAGGATAATGTACAAAGAATAGTCAGTATCCACTTCCTTTTCTCAGCCCAGAGGAATTGGACCTTCTAGCTCTGTATTTTTTGCTTTTTTAACATTTCAGAGCAGATTTGTAATGGTTATGATGAGCCTATTGGCAGCTCACATCACATGAATCCCATTGGTCCTTTGTTTAATACACTAGAATGCATTTTGTCTTGTGAATTTTCCATAAACTTCTATATCATAGATGAACTTTCATGCTTTATTTCACTATGAGTGAACTATTTATCTTAACACTGCTGCTTATCTTCCTTTCACAGCCCATTTTATTAACATTTTTTATATTAAGCAAATTCACTTTTTATCTATGATGTTTGTTTTACAGGTAATTCATCCAATTTAAGATATTTTCTCAGGGACTTCAATTTCATTTTGCCCTTGAAATTAACATCTAATGTGTTTTACATTTTTGAAATAGAAATTAATCTTTATTTGCATTATTAGTCCAGAACTATAACCTACATTCACCATATTTGAATGTTGGCATGGGAATCATTTGTGACCACATATTATCCTGGACAACTACTGTGATAGAGGACATACATATTTGTGTTGTGGAGATTCTGCAATGGTAAAAAAAAAAAAAAAAAA